>ML781933.1:151450-193549 GCA_009831015.1 Picea engelmannii
CCGATGATTTGTACATGATGATGTCTGTGATGTGTTTTAATTTACAAGTAATGTACAGTTTTGCTTTCCTTAAATTTTATATGTGGGCAAGATATCGATCCATGATATAATTAGCTAATGCATCTGAAACACTATTAATTTCTCTTGGAATGTGTTTATATTCAATGTAATCGAACATTCGTTCAAGACGACGAACTTGTAAGTGTAGATGTAGCAGGATAGGACTACGGATAGCGTAGATACGATTGAGTTGATAGACCACGGGTTGGGAGTCTAAGTAAATAGTGATCCGATAAATACCTAGAGAGGAGGCTTGGGTCAACAGTCCAATGACAGCGTGATATTCTTCCATATTGTTGGTTGCTGGTCCTAAGCAGATACCTCCTGAACTCACCACCTCGTCAAATTGGTAAATAACCCATGTTGCCGAAGCAATGTTCTGAGTATGTCGGCTAGCGCCATCCGCGAACCCAAAAAAGATAGGAAAGAAAGACGTCATTTGCGCATGAAAACACAGGCACAGTCATGAGTGGCAACGGTAAAGACTCGAGCACGCGAAAGAAATAGACACACCAAACTAAATACAATAATGTACAAAGTACAAATGCTAGGTGATCTAGGCATAGTACTTTTTAAGGTAAAACCCGTTTCGGGGCTCTCCCAGGGAAATTCCATCATGATCTACTAGTTCGTAGGCACCTCTATGTAGAACATGCTTCACGATGTAAGGACCGTGCCACATAGGTTTTAACTTTCCTATCCCCAATTTATCGTGAGCTTGGTCGTAAACGAGGACTAAGTCTCCTTCTGTGAAAACCCGAGGGTGGACGGATTTGTCATATTGACTCTTGATTCGTTTCTGATGTGCCTCATTGGCGAGAGCAGCATCGCGACGCGTTTCGTCCAGTTTGGATAGATATAAAAATCGTTCTTCTTCAGCATAAGTATGGGGCGGGAGTTCTACTTTCAGTTTGAGTGATGCAATTTCACACTCGATTGGTAGGACGGTTTCAATGCCATAGACCAACTGGAAAGGAGTAAATCCAGTTGAAGTTTTCACAGAGGTGCGATAGGCCCAGAGAGTAGAGAACAATTGTAAATGCCACAATGTTTTGTTTTCCCCTACCATACGTTGGATCATGGTTTTTAGGACTTTGTTGATAGCCTCAACTTGTCTGTTTGCTTGAGGGTAGTAAGGGGATGAGTTTTCATGCCGAAAACCCAATTTGACATGTAACTCGCTCATCATCTAGTTTTTGAAGTGTGCACCATGGTCAGTGACAATGGCACGTGGTACACCAAAATGAGTTATGATGAGGTTGAAGAGGAATAGAGCTGCAGTATGACCATCGTTCAGGAAGGTAGGCATAGCTTCAGCCCATTTAGTTAAGTAGTCGACGGCGACGATGATGTAACCATGGCCCCCGGCTGAGGTAGGCTTACACTGCATGAAATCGATGCCCCACTTGGCAAAGGGGCCGATGGCGATAATAGGGTGCAGTGTCGTAGGGTGGGTGTGTGCCTTCTTGTTAAAGATTTGTCAGGGTGGGCATTTTTTGACGGCCTCAATGCAATCTTTGAAAATCGAGGGCCAAAAGTAGCCGGCACGTAGGATTTTTTGGGTTGTGGCCATCCCAGAGAGGTGACCGCCACAGGCACCAAGGTGACAATCGTTCAAAACACGTTCAGCCTCCTCGTGAATCAGACATCGCCGAAGGATGGTGTCAATGCCATGGCGATACAAAGTGTCGCCGAGGATGAGATAACGGCGAGAGTGGTGATGAATGCGTCGACGCTCTTCGCGAGAGATGTTGGGCTGAAAACGTTGGGTTTGGAGGTATAGGAGAATGTCTCTGTACCAAGGATCAGAGGTGATGATGAGGAAGAGAGATTCATCGGGGAGAGATTCTCTAGGTTCAATGTTTTCATCGGCACGGGGGAGAGCACAGATGAGCTCGGCAAACACCAGAGATTTTTTGGCTTTAGCCTTCGTAAACTCGAGATCGAATTCTTGGAGAATAACGATCCATTTTGAATATTTTCCCCCAAGTACTTGACGTGTCAAGACGTGATACATTGGTTTGGAGTCTGCAATTACCATGGTGGTGCGTAATAAGATGTAGTGGCGGAACCTTTGGACAACGATGACGACTGCCAGAGCCAGTTTCTCAACATGCGAATATCTGAGTTCGGGTCCAGATAAAATCTTGCTCAGATAATAAATCACATGTTCTTCGTCGTTGGGGTCTTCTTGAACTAACACCATGGCGATGGTGGAGGTAGAAGCGACCAAGTAAAGGATATAATCCTTTGTATATTCAGGGGGATGTAACAAAGGTGCGTGGGTCAAAGCGTGCTTGAGGTCATCGAATGACCATTGAGCGGCATCATCCCAGATGAAAGGGACGTTCTTTTGCAGTAACTGCATAAATCCTTTAGTGATCTCGGCATAGTTGCAGATGAAACGGCGAAGAAAGTTTGCTTTGCCTTGCAAACTCTGGAGTTGGGTTAAATTGGTAGGTGGAGGTAAGGCTAAGATGGCCTTGATCTTTAAGGGATCCACCCTGATCCCATCTTTGGAGACAATGAAACTGAGGAGTCGACCGGATTCGACAGCGAAAATGCATTTGTGTGGGTTCAGACGGATACGGTAGAACCGACATCGAAGAAAAATCGCTCGTAAATGATCAATGTGATCGGATCGATTTAGCGAATTTGTGGGTAAATCGTTGAGATACGGTTCTGCTATATGTTTGATGTCATGAAAAGCGTACGACATGGCTCGCTGGAAAGTAGCACCAGCATTTTTAAGGCCAAAAGGTAGCTTTCGGTAAGTGAAAGTACCCCAAGGGCAGATGAAGGCTGTCTTGTGTTGATCAGTGGGTAAGATTTCGATCTGGTTATATCCAGAAAAACCATCCATGAAAGAGAATATCATGCTCCCCACGCAATTGTCGATAATTTGATCGATGAAGGGCATAGGGTAGTTGTCCTTAGGACAAGCTTTGTTGAGATCTCGATAGTCAACGCAAACACGGATGGTCCCTTGTTTCTTAGCAACCGGAACAAGGTTGGAGACCCATTCGGTTAAAGGGACGGGATAGATGAAGCCAGATTTTAGAAGTTTTTCAACTTCTGCCTTTATAGCTACGATTTTCTTGGGATGAACTGGGCGGAGTTTCTGTCGAACCGGTTTCGCGTCAGGGTAGGTTTTGATTTCGTGTACGACGATTGAAGGGTCGATTCCTGGCATTTCCTCGTAGCTCCATGCGAAGACATCGCAGAATTCCTTGAATAAAGCAGTGTTAGCACCAAGGTTGATGTTTTCCACGACACCTTCTTTGGTTGAAATGTCAATCATGATCGTAGTAGATATGTTACCCATGTTCCCCTCAGAGAGAGTATCTTGTGTGAGGATGGGAGATTGCGGAGCTTCGGTAACATCGGGAGGGAAGACAGATCAGATGTCTTGGTGGATTTCTTCCAAAGGCGGAAGAAAAGAGGATCGATGGTGGTTATCATCCCAGGGTAGATCGTCAATGCTAAGCATTTCCATAATAGATTCGTCCGAAGGAAAAATTTGGGAAATGTAATCAACGACAGACGACAGGGAATCCAACCACGAGGGCACCGAGTAAGCATCGGGTGCCAATGAATGTGAAGTGTTCGAAGAGGGAGAGGCAGATTGGATAGCTACGTATGCGGCCTCGGCTGGGCTGAGTGGCATAGTGTCACCGAGCACATCGAATTCCAGTGGACTAGGTACAATCCAAGGGTCAGATGATTCCAAGGATTGATAAGGCATAGTCGAGATCATATTAACGGCGGAAATATGATGCACGGTAGGTGGAAGTGGTGTAGGGAAAGTACCCATGAGGCTAGAATCTTTCAATAAGCCAACACCAACGCTTTCATACGTAACTAGGTGGTCTC
Source organism: Picea engelmannii (assembly GCA_009831015.1). Taxonomy (NCBI): domain Eukaryota; kingdom Viridiplantae; phylum Streptophyta; class Pinopsida; order Pinales; family Pinaceae; genus Picea; species Picea engelmannii. The sequence continues at coordinate 155,384 of ML781933.1, forward strand.
CCAAAAAGGGAATGTTGTTGGTAGCAGGAATGCGAGCGTCGGGCGTACAAAAATCAAGTTGATCGACGGTAACAATTTTTCCTTGATGGGGGAATTGTACACATCAAAACACCGACGAGGCAACGAACGTCATGGCGTAGAACCAACTTCTTCCGAGTAATAGGTTGTAATCGAGGGGAGCATTGACCACCTCGACATCAACAACAACAATTTTGCCGCCCAACTGAACGGCTAAGGATTGTAATAATCCATGAGGATGAAAACCTCGTCCATCGAAGGCACATAACATGGTAGCGGATTTGTTGAGGGCAGGTGATTTTAAGCCTTTCCAACAGGCTAGAGACATGACACAGGTAGAGGCTCCCTCATCCAGGATAGTCCGGTGGATTTGTTGATTGTGAACAACCACATCGATTTGGAAAGCTAGCTGGTGGGAGAGTTGAGGTTGGTGATCATCCAGATTAAACGTGAGGTAGTTTGATGACTCAGGATCAAAAGCGTCGATAGCGTCTAATAGCGTTCTACGTTGGCTGGGACAGTGTTGTAGAACTTCCAAGGCGGACATGGCACACGGGGCTTGGGCCAAATCTTCTACGATATTGTAGTTTATGGCAGCCCGTGAATTAGGATTGAATGTAGATTTCCGGATGGTGCTCTTAGGAGGGCGTAAGATGGATTCAAAAGAAGGTTTCTCAATCTGAAGTGGCCCGGATGGAGGGCTAACAAACGGAGGATTAACAGAGGATGGTAACGGGTCTGATGAAGGACCGTTAGCAGTCTTCGGCTTGTCAGGTTTAACTGGTGTGTCATATGTCACAGAGCGAGTGGTTAGATTAACTCCATTAAACATGTAAATGTGGGCACTTGTCGAGGCCTCATCGTGGGGTTGGTTGGAACTGCCCCCCGACATGGGGGTTTGTGCAACCAAAGATTGATGTTGCAAAAAAGGCTGAGTAAGCACAGCGGGTTGTGAATTTCCCTTGAAAAGTTTGGCCACTTCATCACGATGTGGGCAGTCTCGAGTGTAGTGATTGTCACCACAAATGAGACATGGGAATTTCGGTTTTCATTGTGGTTGTTTTCTTGCAGCAGGGGTTTGTGGTTGGGTTTTGGGTTGTTCGTTATTATTGTTTTTCTTTGGTTTGTTTCTCGCTTTCTTCTCGCCCCCAAGTTGTTGTGAAGGGGTTGATTGGACCACGTTCACATCAAAGACTTGAGTTTGAGGGGGGGTGGAAGAGGGTGCAGTCGAACTGGGAGCAGCCGTGGAAGCGGGCCACTGAATCATTCCAGTAGACTAGGTAGTAGATTGATTTTTGACAGAGCCAATAACTCCATCCGCGTGCGAAGCAGTCGATGGTTTGGATGGATCGTTAGTGGCACGGGTAGCGTTCGGTATCAACTCATATAGAGTACCGGATTGTGAATAGACTAAGTCTAGGTACTGGGCTCGAGCAATGGCTTCTTCCTTGGTGACTACACCACCCATGGCAATGTCACGAGCAATTTGGGGCAACAATGATTTCGTGAACCATTCCGCTAACAATTGGTCAGGGATGACCGCTTTGATTAGCCTTCGTCATCGTCTCCATTCATGAATATGATCGGAGATATGCACAGAAGTCGTATGACAAAGGGAGGTTAATATTTCAATACCCGTCTCGTATCGAATGGGTAGTTGGAAGTGTGTGAGGAAATACATGGCGAGGGAGTTGAAATCGTGAAAAGATGCGCGTGGTAATTCAATGTACCATTTCGCTGCGGAACCCGTAAGTGTTCGTTGGAAAAGACGCAAACGAATCGAATCTTCCATGAGGGAGTTGGATGAACACCACAAATGGAAGGTCGTCATGTGGTTGTTCGGGTCTTCTCCGGACTTTCCATCGAATTTTGGGATATCAGAAGGAAGTTTAGCTGGAATAGCTGGCCAAACCGGAGAATGATAAATAGGATCATTCGTTAACCGAGACAAGTCTGGAAGGTCCAGGGTAGCTAGAAAAGGTAATTGTCGGTTAACCTGTGGGTAATGTTGGTGTGGCAGAGGGACACCAGTGGGACCCAATACTGGGTTATGTGGATAATTATAAATCGTGGGTCCTCTCATGTGAGGTTGGTTTTGACCGAGGTACATAGGATTTGAGATATTTTGAGAAGCATGTGTGAGCGGAGGATAACTGGATGGGTTTTGTGGGTTGTAGGGTGGGTTTGGCATTTGTCCATAAAGGGGTTGTTGCGAGGTCTGAACATTTTTTCCTGTGGAGAATTGTGGGTTTCCTTGGGAAAGGACGTTCCACGGATTGGGTGTGGCGGACACATTTTGTCCATGTGGTTGATGGTAGACTCCGGATTGAGGCTGCCCCCCAGCATTAGGGTTTTCCCCAAATGGAATTTGTCCTCCAGTGGGAGGATGCCCCCCAGCATTAGGGTTCCCCCCGAATGGAATTTATCCTCCGGTGGGAGGATGCCCCCCAGCATTAGGGTTCCCTCCGAACGGAATTTGTCCTCCTGGGGGAGGATGACCCCTAGTTTGAGGTAGAGTTCCCGAGATTTGAGAACCAGACGTGAAAGACTGATTGGTAACGCCGAGCAGGTTAGGACCACCAAGACCAGTCCCTCCAGGTTGTTGGATGGGTATAGAACTCCCCGGTATGACTTGGGTAGTAGTTTGGGCAGTGGTGGCAGTGGAAGCATTCAGCGCCCTGAATCCAAAAGGGAGTGTAGGTCTTGGCGTTATAGGTGTGCCAATCGGAGCCTGATTGACTACCGCGTTACCGACGGGAATAGTTGGAATATGTGGGACCATTGTAGAATGGTCCGTCTGGAGGGGAATAGTAGACCTTGGGCCAACAGACGGTGTGTTCGGACCAACGGGTGGTGTGGCTGTAAAAGTGGTGGTACCAGTGAAATGATTTGGAGGTACGGTGTAGGAAAAAGGTGCGTCGGCACCTTCCCCTGTTCCATAGAGATCTCGCACCAAGCGTGGTGGACTCCAAACAACGTCTGTGGTCCAAAAAGGGTCATTGGCTAAAGGGTTTTGAGAAGACCCAGCCGGAATGTCAGAAGGATTGACGACAACAAATTCTCCAGCGGAATTCAGGTGGAGGATCTGTCGTTCGTATCCCTCCGGAATGTGGTAAGCTTCCGGAGACTCTGAAACAATTCAAAAATTCTCCAAAGGAATGGGAACTTCTTCCTGGGAAGTTGTAGTGTTTTGAACCTCGCTTTGTTGAGGAGATTCCTCCGTAGAATGAGGGGGTAAAGGGGTGTTTCCTTCCATATTTTTTGGAGGAAGTCCATGTAGCCTCCGCGAGCGTTGTGGAGGGTCGATGTTGGCGAAGAAGAGTCGGCGAAAGAGATCTATGGCCAACTAGCGAAAAGAAATAGCACATGCTACAAAAAAATCTAAGAATCACAACCAAGCAAACATGACCTTCTTTTGATGATCGTACTAGTTGGTGATGAAATCCAATGTCGCGTGATCAAGTCCAGAAGGGGCGGGGATAGGGTGGAACAGTTACAATGGCGACTTGCTTAATGGACTTACGGCTTGGTGCAAGCTTCCACGTAGTAATTGTGGATTTACCCTCCAAGGAGCCCGAGTGAGTTTGACCAATGTCTGCTCCAGGTACAGTGAGACTTCTCGTCACCGTCACCTTGTGTAAGACCCTAAATATTATGGCCACTAAGGTTACCAATTCGTAGTCAGCCCGTGGGTGGGAACAGTCGATAGTCCGATCCGAACGTACGGGCAGGGTATCGAGCCCGAAATCAGCTAAAAGGCTTCCACGCAGTAATTGTGGATTTACCTCAAAGTGATCCCCATAATACGATCTGACCACCACAATCAGTTAAACCACGGAGGGTTAGTCCCCATAGTTCACCCAAATGCGACCTCGTGCGTAACCCCTGTGTTAGAGGGGGATCCCAGGCAGACTTATACGATGATTGGATTTGACTCTCTCTAACTCAAGATGCTAGTGTTTGTTTTGGAAACTTTGGAGAGTTGTGCTCACAGCCTAATCCAAAGTACTAAGCCTAGTCTACTATTGGTGGAGGATCCTAGAAAAGAAAAAGTTCTAAATAACTTTTAATTAGCATTGATTTTATGGTTGTTCTCTATGCAAAGGGGGTGCATGGGAGTGAAACAAATGGAATTATGACTCAGACCTAAAGAATGCATCAAATATGATAAGAAGTCATTTCTTTTCGATGAACATCTATCTAAGGGAGAGAGAAAGTTCTTTTCACTAACAAGCACAAATACGGAGTGTCCTCGAATAATTCTTTTTCTCAATCAAATCCTAATGTAATGCTAAAACTTTTAAATGCCTTCTAATATGCACTATCAATCATGAATATGTATTTTATTGTTTGCATATGAATAATGATCAATTCAACACAATGCTCATCTTGCTAATTACCTTTTTGTATGAATGAAAACCGAACTAGCACAAGCAAAAGTCATACAAACAATACACCCTTTCGTTGCAATCAAAATGAAAAGCAAAAGAAAGGAAACAATCAAAGAGAAAACAAACTTCACACCCAAAAGAAGAAATTGAAGAACAATGATCTTAACTAAAATCGATATGAAGAGGTCTGTAGGCCTTTGATGACCTTCACCAGGGTTTTTACTCAGTTAAGCAGAGAGAAAGACAATGCATGAGTCTTGGACTCTAATCAACAGAAAAACTCAATAACAATAGTGAAGAAGGCTACAAAATCCAACTAGTAAGATGTTTATTCTTCAAGCAAAAGCCAGATGTCAAGGCTGAAAGGGAAGAAACATTGACTCAGAAGGTTACTCAGCAGAGGAGACACAGAGGCAAGACCCAGAAAAAGCAATTCTGGAAGGTTTTTTGGGCCAAAGAGGGTTGGCACTCTGTTGCCAAAGGCAAGGAGCGTTATAGCGCTCTGTGTAAGGCTATGAGGGAGCGTTGGTGCTCTGCTAACACTAGGACAGGGGCGCCAGGTTCAAAAACTCCCAGAAATGTCAAAAAATCAAAAAATTTGCAATTCAATTTCGACAATTATGCTGAGTGCGATGGGGTAAGGAGCCAATCAGCTCATGAAACCAATCAAAAGAGGAGTGAACCAGGTCTGAAACAATCAAGGGATAGAACAAGGTCAATGAGGAGAAATCAAAACAAGAGGTTTCGATTCGAGACTAGGAGAAATCAAAACAAGAGGTTTCGATTCGAGACTATCTCCCCAGTGGAGTCACCAGTTTTTGTTGTAGGAAAATCTCCCTGCGGACAGGTAGATCGCCTCTAAGAGCTTGACCCTAACTCTAGACAGAAAATTCTTAACGTGGACACTGACTTCCTTTCAAATATATCCAAGCTAACACACGGGAAGGAAGGATAACAGAAGTACCTTTTTATCGACGTTTGTCCCTGCATGCTCCTAGTTGCGCTTCGATCCTTTGCTTCTCGCTGGATCCTGTGGACAAAACCAGATACGACCACTTCCTACTCTATTGATATTAGCTTGAAAATAGATCTATCAATTAGTGATAAGTTCATGTGAAATTATACACAAACTAGAAAGAAACAGGCCAAGCGTGTCATATTGATGAGAATAACGACAACAGTACTTACAATCGTAGATGCGAATGCGACAGCTTCGTCGAGTCCTCTTCATCTAACCCTTGCCTGAAAGACCCACAACCTGGGTAACAGCAGCTTCACTGATCACTCTCCTTTGGCTGACCGTGTGTCTTCTTCAAGATCATAAGTTTCATACCAGCAGTTCTTCCCCCTTTCCACCATCATAGAGCCTTCTTTTATAGGTTAAGAGGAGCTTAACCTCTTGAGTTATCTTTAGAACAAGTTGGGAACTTCCTCCTTAGATCAGGGATCTCTTGATGAAACCAAGAATTCAAACACAACTTCCTCCTAAACTCGAAAGATCCTCCCCTTATTTTCCTCAATGGGCCAACTACTGCCTCAGATTAGGCAGTGCTCCCTTAGAATGGGCATCAGAGCGTTGTAGCGCTACCTGGTAAGCTTTAGGGGGGCGCCAGCGCTTTCAAGATGAGTAGCGCTCCTTCAGAGGGGGCAGGGGAGCGTTATAACGCTCCCTGAAGCCTTGTAGGGGAGCGCCATCTCTTCTAGAGCTGACATAGGGGAGCGCTCCCCCCCAAAACCTTTGTTTTAGAGCTCTCTTCAGGTGTTAAGGGTCATTTGACTTCAGTAAACCAGTTCTCCTTCTTCAAATCAAGCATATGAGATGTTCTAAGTGTCTCCTTAGTGTCGTCGACATGGCAGTATGTTCGAACATCATTTGTGACACTTGTGACCAACTTGCGACACTTGCAAAAGTTGTAAGGAAGATGCGACACTTACGACAATTGAGAGGAACATGCGACACTTATCCAGCTGAGTAATTTTGACGTGTAACAAAAACCATTAAAGCAATCTGATTCAAATACTACCTATTACCATTTACAACTCCCCGGCAATGGCACCAAAATGTTGGTGCAATTATTTGCATAATATATTACCAAACATAAATTATCAATCGGGATTCGTAATCAGTATAGTTGATGCACTATATGTGCCGATAAAAGATAGGTTCCTATGTGTGATGAGTATATCATAAAGAAGAAACAATCAATACCAATACTCTGTTTTACAACTTTTTAATCTATCTTCCTCACACAGCTTAAAGATCAGAAAACGAAACTCATAAACAGAATCCACCAAGCATGTGATCTAAAGATTCTTGCTCAGGTAATGAATCTGTCCACTTACAGGCTCATGAAATAAAAAGATGTACTTTGAATCTATCCCCTGTAGCAACTAAACTAATCAACAATTAACACTTTGTTTTAGGATATCCAAATGCTTCACACAACTTCAAACTTAGTAGAGAAAAATGATAATAAAACTTCTCAAGAAAAACAATCAATCAAAGGATTCTTTCTTAGGTAACAAGTCTGTTCATTCTAGGCTTATGAATTAGAGAGATGAACTTAAGAGCTTATTTCCTGTAGCAATCAAAACAACAATTAACAATCAACTTTAAACACTCTTGAAACATAAATCAATTATAACTCTATTCTATTCAAGCAAACCTTCTTTAGTACAAGGAATGATCAGCATAACTGAGAGACTTCATTATGGAACATGAAGGTAAAAGATGAAGTTTGATGGTTCCTGTACTTATTGAGAATAACACAATCATAAATTCAAAACAACAACATTTGCTTACTTAACAATCCCACGCATCTATCAAACTCTTATCAAATAAATATAAATCTGTAGAAATGGAAATGAAAGTATCTACTATGTTTATTGTGTAACCATTTACTCACACTGATTCAAAATCAAATAAATATGTATTGTAATTAAAATGCATTTAAAATCATTTATAACACACCACTATTAAATGTTCATACTCACACAATTCACTCACAACACACAAATATATGTATAGGGAGGCTTAACTTGGTTGGGGCGGTGGGCCCTTGCCAAACCAACAAGGTGCCTCTAAATAAATTGCAGACTAAAACACTTTACTTCTACTCATGAATTGCACAAAACATCGTTTGAATTCCTTCAATTGATTAAGTGAATCAGAAGTTCAACATTTCATTTCCCAGCATAACAACATACATCCTTCTCCAAGAACCAATATTACAGCATAAAATTACTCTCCTCCCAGTAATCCTTCCTTCATATTTATACAAGGAAACTCAATGGGGATGGATCAGAACAAATCCCCCAACTCAGAATTCATTCAAACTGTTTATGCACAAAATCTGTGTTCTTCACTAGATATTACAAATTTAGGGTAAAGATCCTTCGATGTCTCTCCGTCCGTTGTGAATTTTGAGAAACGATTTATGGTTTTTGTAGCTAGATAGGTTTTATAAAAACCCATTGGATTGTTTTGTAAGATATTCTTCCATATGCACAAAACTCAAGGCACAATATAGCAGTTTAGAAATATTTAACGATTTTAGATTGAATCATTCCCCCTGAGCTGGAGGTCAACACATGCGAGCTGGGTGAATTCAAACACACATGTCTACATGAAAACATCATTTTGGACAAAACCCATGTACCCAAATGTTTAGATTTATCGTTATAGGCCTGAAAATCGAGGTGAAATCCAGTACCAGAATCCTATAGATAGGGTTTTAGTACCGGATTAGCACAGTTGTAGCCATGAGTACCGGATTAGCACAGGTTCTAGTACCGGAATAGAGAATACCTACTCCTTTAGTACTGGATGAGCACAAAGGTGACCATCACTACCGGATGAATGTTGCTTAAGATCAAATGATTATAATCATGCAAAATCAACCATTTTAATTGAATTAACTCAAGAAAATTAAACAAAACATGCCTTAATCATAAGTTACCTCTCTATGCACATGAACAAGGTCATTAAGTGTATTTTTGGAGGCAACAGTCAAGTTTGTACTTCATAACATAGGTAAAATTGACTCAAATAGAGGATAATATATGGTAATAGAGGTTTCAATACTGAGACTCAACATTGATTGAGCAACCTATTTCCTTTTTCAACAGAGCACTCAGGGACATAGAAATCAAATATGATATCATGGAGAAGCAATCCTATGACTTGGTGAAAGCTCTCAAAGCTTTCAGGGTCTATGTCTTGCATTCAAAAATCATTATGTATGCTCCTTTGGCTTCTGTGAAGGACATTCTCATTCAACCCGACATAGACGAGAGAAGGAGCAAGTGGATTGCCAAAATCCTTGAATTTTACTTAGAAATAAAACCCATCAAGCTAATTAAGGGCCAAGGTTTAGCGAAGTTTTTGGCTGAATCTAATTGTAATGCTTTGGGGGTTAAGTTCATCCATGTTTGCTTAGGAAATTAGCAGACTGAGTTGTCTGATACAAGTCCTCAGGACGACCCTCCATTGGAAGAATGTGTCTGGTATAAAAACATTATATATTTTTTGCAAGAGTTAAAGCCCCCTAATGGTATGGGAAAAAGAAAGGCGAGTTCTCTAAAGCTCAAGGAAATCAGATATTGCCTCATTGATCAGGTCTTGTACTGGAAAGACCCTCTGGGTGTTTTTTTGAGATGTTTATACCCACAAGAGACCCAGAAAATTATATTCGACTTCCATGATAGCTTATGTGGGGGACATCACTTCTGGAAAACCACAGCCTACAAAATTATTAGGGTTTGGTACTACTAGCCTACTCTATTCACTGATGTTTGTGCAAAAGTCAGGGCCTATATCAAATGTCATAAATTCTCTGGAAAGCAACAACTCAAGTCTCTACCATTGAAGCCTGTACTAGCTTCAGGACCTTTCCAGTAGTGGGGTCTTGAATTCATTGGGGAAATTCATCCTAATTTGAGCGGTCAACACAGGTGGATCTTAACTGCAACAGATTACTTCACCAAATGGATAGAAGATATTCCCACAAGGAGTGCTTCTCACAAAGTAATCATTGGTTTTCTTAAAGACATCATAGCAAGGTTTGGTTGCCCACACAGAATCATCACCGATAACGTGGCATCCTTCAAGGATGAACCATTGGCCAAGTTTTGTGAGCAGTTTGAAATCACGGTAATCCACTCTACCCCCTATTATCCCTAAGGAAATGGACTAGCAGAGTCCTCTAACAAAATCATGATCAAGATCATCAAAAGACTGTTATAGGACAACAATAAATCATGGGATTCAAAGCTCAAATTTTCTCTATGGGATGATAGAGTGACAACAAAGAGATCCCTGGATATCTCTCCTTTCCAAGTTGTATATGGGACTGAAGCAATTTTTCCTTCTCATCTTGCCTTGCCGGTAGAAAATTTCTACCAAGATTGCCAAGGAGAGCCCGATGACATGATCACGAGAATTCATCAGCTAGTAGAAGCACAGCAGAATAGAGAGTAGGTGATGAACAGAGCGCATAACCATCCACGTAAAATCAAGAAAGCCTTTGATAGAGAAGCAAAGAAAGAGTATTTCCATCCGGGAGATCTAATACTCAAATGGGATGCACCTAGACAGGACAAGGGAAAACATGGAAATCTTGAAGCCCTTTGGGTTGGTCCCTTCAATATTTCTGAGATATTTCCGAACAATACTTAAAAGTTGTAGGATCTGGAGGGAGATGAAGTTTTTTGGTGGCCCTGTAAATGGGCATTTCCTAAAAAGGTTTTTTGTTTAAAGCTCAGTCAGTGCCCCACCATTGTAAATATTGTTCATGTTTTATGTCTATTTTGTTTTAGGAAGGAGATCCCATAACCCAAAGCAAAGGCACTAGAGTTGCGTGTTCTTGGCAGCCCGCAGCGAGCATGCCATCTCCTGTGGAGCCTAATGTTAGCACATGAACTTGTCAAAGCCTTAGGAGTTGTGGTTTATACCTTAAGTCTGCAAATGTTTCCTGTCTCTCCTCCTTTTGCAAACCTGATTGTAAGTTTTCCCTCTCAGCTTGTAGTTTTCTTCTATTCACCCTCATCCGTTTGATCGACCTGTTTTTCCTTGGTAGCTTTCCCAATAAATAGAGGCCATGAACCTCTATGCTTTCCATAAAATCGATCACTTCTCTCTTTGCCTCTGTATATTATCCTTTTCTTTTCTCAGGCCCCACAGTCATCCAAGTAATTGTTTACAGGTCACAGTCATGAGCACCAAGCGCAACACATGAAGCAGTTTGATGTGGTCTCAAATCAGGCGAGTGGGAAAGGAGTAGTTTTTCGCAGTTTCGCGAGATGGAGTGGTCAAGGAGAAAAGCCATCAGATCACGCGAAACGTGAAGTCGCGAAATGATCCAGGCTGTCCGATCATGAAGAGCCCAGGTCCATTGATCTGCATTGGTAATTTTTAGAGGATCGGCAATCGAGAGTTCAGGGTTCTCGTCGTTAAGGTGCATCCATAGCCCGAAATCCAGGGACCCAAAAAGTTGTTGGTTTCAATCTGAGCTGTTCAAATTAAGGGACGCATGGTGTCGGATCAACAGGATCATGATTTCCCAGATCGTGTTTCAGAAGTGGAACATGGTGCGAGACCCCCAAAACATGAAATCGTGAAACATTTGAGAACTAGGTCCATGGTCTCTGCATGTGATCACATGAGAAGTAGGTCTAGGAAGAGGGGCCAACACTCATCGCTAGCTGACGTTTCGTGTCATCAAAGAAAATATCATGGACATCCTTTTTGAAGCAGGATCAATCGTCGATCTCAAAGGTCATTTCGCGATTTCGGGCATCGCAATGTTGGAATCAAGTTGGAGTGAAAACTCCCAAAAGGAAAAGTCCCGACAGCACCTTTGGATGGAAGCTCTAGGTCATGGCATGAAGTCACATGCAATATTGGAGTGATATAGGGGAGTTGCACCAAAGGATGAGAGCACCTGTGTTGAATGCAGAAGGAAAACAGCATGGCCCGAGGTGCCGAGGCCGTTTTGAGGAAGTCATGGGCACCACCAAAATCATTCATGGGTGTCGAGCTACGTCCTGATCCCAATGAAAGAAGTTAATGGAAATGGGGGGAGGTAGTTGAACCCTCATTTCACCCTGTAAATGGAAAGCATGGAAGAGTTGGCCATTGATGCTGACTGTCAACCCAAGGTCGCCCTATCAATGGATTCTCCTGCAAAGCCCATACCAATCCGAGATCGCATCTGACAAAAGAGTGCAAGTGTTGTATAATAGAGGAAGATGCAGACACCAAGCCTTGAATACAGTTACTAGAGCGTGCTTTTGTAGGGGGGAAATTTGATTTGAGTATATATACACAGTTCTTATATTTTGTAAAGGTCGATGGTAGAGCAAAGCTCCTGTATTGTAAAGTTTTAATGAAGCTCTTGGTTCCTGGTTATGTGTTGTAGCCTGAGACTTCTTGTTTAATAAAAGTCAACCTTCTTATTCCGTCTTATCTGCCTCTGTTACTGAGAGAGTTCATGAATGACTAATTCACATGGATCGTTGTGACTGTATTATGTTGAATGTTCAAATGTAATGTTGTTATGATTTCTTTCAGTATCCTTGAGATTTGAATCCAAGAGGACCCTGTGTTTAAGTTTTTCTTCCTTAGGTTGTTGTAAAACCTGATGTTCACAGCAAACCTCTACATTTTCCTTGCCGAAGTCTTCCTTCTACTCACCCTTACTACAACCTACTCACTGAAGTTAAACCAAGACCTCACCTTCTTGTGCATATCAGCCCAGTTTTCTGAGTTAATGACGATATGTTCTTGAGATTCTGCCCATTTGACCCTTTTTTAACCAACCCATGACATAAAATAATGATGGGTATCAGGCTTACCTCTACCATAATCTAAGGGTGAATTCTAGTGCTAACACATTATATCTTCTTTGTATCGATGATTGACCCTCTTTTTCCTCTCCATTTATGACTAGTGTCAAAGCATTCAATTCGACATGCAAAGGTAATCTCGCTTCCCTCCCATATACCAAAGTGTATGGAGAATGTCATGTACTCTTTTGGGACATTTTTGGTGAATTAGGGTTTTTATTTGTCACTTCCCTGCCATGTTGTCTATGACCTTCATTGGTGCTATTTATTTCTTCCATGTTATCTGAAGCTTGGTCTACCACAATTTCAGGGAGATCTAGATTATCTCTACCACCTTCTTGAAATTGTTCAAAATTGGTGAAATATGAAGAGTAATCGATTAACGCCATATATGTAGTGATTTTTTTTTCTAGTTCAAAACCTTTAACAAATTTGGCTTCATTTAATCCCAATTGTTCATGATTTCCTGCGATTTCGTTGAGGTGGGTTATGTGCTTTAAAGCGAATTCTTCAATTTTCCATGGTAGGGTTATGAATTGTTTTTTCCTTCTATCATAAAAGAAATGGGCCCAAGTTTTATATTGTCTGAACATCTACTCAACGAAATATTCTATCTGATACATAAAATGGGAGAAGAAAATGATTTTTTTCACCACCAAACAGTCGAATAATAGTGAATTCTTCAGAAGTTTCATAAATTCCTTTCCCAGAGAGAAAGGTGGTTGCTTCAAGAGATAGTCTCGATGTATTAGGACCAAAAATTAAATTTATAAACTCTGAAATAAATTTGTTATGAACTAGGTAAAAATTGTATTGAGCTATGTGTCTATACAAAGCTGAATTCCATGCATAAACTGGATCCATATTAAAATCATCAGTCTTTTCCATCGAAAAATGTTCAAATATGTGGCCATAAGAAATGACACAAATGAGGTAAGAAGTCATGTAGAATTTTTTAGTCTTTTTTAAATTACCTAGTTGGAAATATACCTCACTTGAAATAATATAACCCTAATCTATAATAGCACTTTCATGCAAAGCATAATGCAGGGCATATATAAAATAATTTGGTAAAAATGTAGTAGATTGCAGACCAATAATATCGGTGAATAACCATGCAAATTCTTTGTATGGGTATTTTAGTGAATTTACCTCAATCCTGGAAGAACCAGGGTTACTTCTTGGGTCCTCCAAATAATTTCTTATAAACCTCTCCCCTCCTTTATGTTGCTTCATAAATTCATCGACCTCTTCATTTTTAAATCGCAAGGTAGGTGTAGGGAGTCGTAGCATTTTGGAGAATGATGAAGGAGCTAGAACCTCCTAAACCTTGGATATGCTTGGCATGTATGGGAGAACTGATGGTGGCTTCTGTCTATAGACTTCTTCAAAGGGATTCATGTGAGTGGCCATATATGGTAAGAGGTCTTGTACCACCATTTAGATAAGGGTAACCATTGAACCCACTGATGTTGTTGGTCGGATGAAAAACACCTCAAATATGTTTCTAGACACTTTTTGACCACTTCCATTTGGCCATCCATCTGGGGATGATAGGTTGTACTAAGATGCAATTGGGTTCCCTGAAGCCTGAATAATTCTTTCCATAATTTTCTGGTAAAATTTGGTTCACGATAAGAAACAATAGAATGAGGCATTCCATGGAGTTTGAAGATATTATCCATAAACATTTGAGCCACTGTAGATGTTGTGAATGGGTGTTGAAGAGGATAGAAATGAGCATACTTGGAGAGACAATCTAGTACCACCATGGTGACTGACTTATTTCCTTATTTGGGTAAACCCAAAATGAAATCCATAGAAATACTCATCCAAATAGTAGGTGGAATCGAAAGCGATTGGAGTGTGCCAGGATTTTTCACAGTCTCTCCCTTATTACGTTTAAATATATCACATTATGCCACAAAGGTGTGGACATCATGTTTCGTACCATCCCAGAAGAAAGAGGGTTTGACCTATCCATAAGTTTTGGTAAAACCCAAATTCCCTACAGTAGGAGAAGAATGAAACTCAGAGAGCACCCTGGATTTAAGGGTCGACTATTTTCTTAAATATAAGCGACCTTTATAGAGAAACTCTTAATTGTGCCAAGAGTACCCTGGAGTGGCTTGGGGATCCTTTTGTAGTTTTTGGATGAGGCTAGAGATTTTGGGTTCATGCAACCATTCCTAGCGAACTTCTTGAAGCTAGTTAGTGAAAATGAATGAGATAGAGAAGAGGGACCATTCTTCTTCATATTTTCTGGAAAGATCATCAACCACCACATTTTCTTTACACTTTTTTTAAATGATCTCATAATCATATCCAAATAAATTTCTCACCCATTTTTGTTGCTCTGGGATGAAATGCGTTTTTCTAGGAAGTTCTTGAGACTTTGATGGTCTATTTTAATTTGTAAGTGTTGTCCTAATAGATAAGGGTTCCATAGATCCACTACATGCAAAAGAGCCATCATTTATTTTTCATAGATCGATTAGCCCAAGTGTCGCTCTGAAATCTATTTACTGGTGAAATCCAAAGGGTGTACATCTTGCATGAGGATTGCCTCGATTCCTCTCCTGGATGCATCACATTCTAGAAAAAAATGTCTTGGTGAAATTAGATAGGGATAGTACATGATTAGTGCACATATATTCCTTCAATTCTTGGAAGGATTGGTCTGCTGTTGGAGTCCAATTGAAGGAATTCTTTTTTAGAGTTATTTGGGGAGCCAAAAATCTTCCATAATTTTGAAAAAACTTGCAATAATAGTTTGTTAAACCTAGGAAACAATGCAAAATTTTAAGAGTTTTAGAGAGAGGCCAAGTTTGCATAGCTTCAATTTTCTTAGGATTCTCCCTTACACCATCCTTGCCAACAATATGACCCAGGTACTCAACTTCAGAGACACCAAAAGCACATTTAGATTGTTTGAGGAAAAATTTTTGTTGGTAGAGGAGATGGAGAGATTGATATACATGGGTGAGATGGGATGGCCACGTTTTACTATAAATGAGAATATCATCAAAGAAAAATAACCCAAAGTGATAGAGGAAAGGATGAAAGACATGATTCATGAGACTTTGAAAAGTGGAGGGGGCATTACAGAGACCAAAGGTTATGACCAAGAACTCATAGTGGCCCTCATGAGTGTGAAATTTCATATTGGGGATGTCTTCCTCTTTCATACATATCTGGTGGTAGCTAGAATAGAGGTCAAGTTTGGTAAAGTATTGAGTCCTACTAAGTTCATCTATAAGGTCATCTATGACGGGAATGGGGAATTTTTCCTTGATGGTAAGTTTATTGAGGGCATGAAAATCAATACACATGTGCCAAGTGCCTTCCTTCTTGAGGACCATGACAACAGGGGAAGAATAGGGGTTGGTACTAGGATGGATAACACCCGCTTCTAACAATTCATGGACAATTTTCTCAATTTCATTTTTTTGAGAAAAATGACGATGATAAGGGTAAACATTGGGAGGAACACTACCCAATATTAAAGGAATGGAATGATCATGGTCACGGCAAGATGGGGAAAGGCCTTGGGGGGTTTGGAAACAAATTGTGATGGCTTGAAATGATAGCTTAAAGGTTGGTGTGTATTGGGGGTGTCTCAACTGCTTGAATGGAATGGAGTTGGATGAAGATGCCAGAATGACCTTATTAGTGTAACTTTCCATGCAATGGGAAATCATGATATCCCGATAATTTGTGGTAGTGCCTTGGAATTTATACTATCGACATTCCTATTGGAATTGCATGGTTAACTCCTTAAAATCCATGAATATGGGTCCTAGGGTGCATAACCATTCCACACCAAGCACAATGTCACAACCACCCATGTCAATAGCAAACATGTGAGATTTCAAGTTATATTGAATAGTTTGTAAGCACACATTTTCACAACGCCCTCCATATTTCATGGAACCACCATTGGCAATCATGATTTGAAAATCATTGACAATGTAGATATAGAAATTGACTTCTTGGACAAGTGGTGATGAATGGAATTATGAGTGTTGTCACTTTCAACTAGGATGATGACTTTACTGTGTTTAATGTAACCAATCAATTTGAGAGTTTGAGGAGAAGAAAAACCAGTGAGAGCGTGTGGAAAAATCCTTCAACTTCAGGAGGATCATAGGGCAGCATAATATCATCAGTTGGGGGTAGCACTGCTTCAAGTGAAACCTCAACATATTCATCAGAAACGTCCTTGGAAATGGCCATAAAAAGTTTATATTCTTTACACTTGTTCCCTAGAATGTGCTTAACATCACAATTATAGAAAAGACCCTTGAGTTGGCGTTCAGCCATTTCTGTCTATGTTAACGTGTGGACCTTTATAGGAGTGGTGTGAGGGGAAGGGGTGTTGGGTTTAGGGTGGGGGACAAAAGTGGGTTTTCTTCTCTGGGCCAAGATGACCTGTTGTGCCTCCTTAGCACGCTTAGTGGATTCCAACCAAGTCTGAGGGCGATCCATGATGACCTAGGAATGGATTTCATCCTTGAGGCCAATGATAAAGCATTCTCTGAAGAAAGCATATTTCATGCCCTCCATTTGAAAATCCAAGTGCTCAAAGGCAGCAATAAAATTTTCCATTGTTCCAAAATGTTTCAACTTGGTCAAATGTCCTAAATGGTGGGTGTCTGTGTCAAAGCTTTCATACAACTCTGCAACAAATTGTGACCAAGAAACATACCCTTGACATGCATTGCGACGTCGTTTCCACCATTTCCATATTTCTGGATATAAATAGATAATTCCATAACGAAGCTTGGTTAACTCATCAATGATACCATGCAGGAAGAAATAATGGTCCATCTGAGTAACCCAAGCTTGTGGATCTGATCCATCAAATTTGTTGACCTCGAATCTAGGGAGATGAGGGTCACAAGGTAGGGATTTGGAATGAGAGTGTAGAGGTTGGTTGGACTCAACACTTTCAGTATAGAGAGGTGGGTCAGAGGAGGAAGGACCCTAGAATTTGTTCATGAATTCGTTGAGAAAGAAATGGACTTCAACAATTTGGCTACTGAGTTGGGCTTGGATGCGGTCCATTTTTGCATGAATGGTCAGAATGTCCCTATTGACTTAGGCATGAAGGGAAGTAAGGTTATTATTTAGTTTTTGATTGGTTTCTTCTTGGTGAGTGGGATCCATGAGGGGATGAGGGGTGGGTCCATGGACAAGAAAGAAGAGAAGTGATATATACCATGATGATCAGGGCAATGAGAGGAGACCAATGGGATAAGAGGAAAATAAGGGTGTTGGGAACGGTATGGGTCCATGGGGTAAAAAACAAAAAAATGAGAGGTATCACAATGATCAAGGAGAAAAGGAGGATCCAATGAGATAGGTCTCAAATAAGGGTGCAGGAAGGTAAAAAAAAAAAGGTTAAAAATGAAAGGTAACAAAATGATCAAGGAGAAAAGGGGAATATAATGAGATAGATCTCAAATAAGGGTGTGGGAAGGTAAAAAAGGTTAAAAATGATAGGTATGAAAATGATCAGGGAAAAAAGGGGAATCCAATGAGACAAGTCTCAAATAAGGGTGTTGGTAGGCCCCATATTTTTTTTCACTTGTAGATTTATACTCTGATCTTAATAATACTACAGTGTAGAAATTCCCAAATTCTTAATAGGAAAAAATGTGTAGTAATTTCTCAACCTGAATGCAGGAAGAAAGGTTGCACTTGCAATAGATCTTGTTTGTTCCTTTTCTATTTTGTTTCCATCCCAAGGGTTAGGGTTTTCAAGGTTGCTACAGACAATGGTTTTCCCTACGTTATATCTCTCTGATATATATACAAGGTCAAATAGTAGTATTAGGCCCAATATCTTAGGGAACCAACTAAGGAAGCTAGACCGTGCCCTTAGTCGTACTACCCAATTACCCATGTACTAGAGAGCACCTTCTCAAGTGTTGTTCTCAGTGGAACTACAACAATTAAGCGGTTGATCAATTGATCTATGGTTGTTTTTAGGATACCTAGGGGCGCTCCCGATATACCAGAGGTACTTGGAAGTGTAAGTTCATATACAGGTGTTGTCTGATGCACTACCACTCGAAGGGGTACCAACATGGGTTACAAGGGTGTCCAACAATGTGATCTTAAAAACCTCTTGTATTTCATGCGGGTATGCTTCCCCGACTGTGGATTTATACATTTAATAACAAATCATTGTAGTTTAAATATGTCGGAACATGTCTCTACCCTGGAAAAAAAATTAGCCCACAATTATTTCCAAGGAAATTGCTCTGATACCACTTATTATGCACCTAGTTATGTGATATTAATTAGAAACATGAACATATTCAAAATTACCAGTTCGGAACAATAGAATGTAGATAATAACACACCAAAATGATACCTTCATTGAAATGGGAGTGATGTTCACTTGCCTCTTCGATGGGGCAACCTCCAGCAGAGCAATGCTCTATTATAATAATTCGCAAGACAAAGCTTTCTCATTCCTCCTACTCTTATTTATATTATTTCTATCTTCTAAAGAACATTCTAGATGAATATCTTTCTAGAAGCAGAAACTTTTATTAGGTCTTCTTACATTGACTTGTTCATATTTATTAAATAGGCCTTATTAACTAATTGTGGCCTTTATTACATGGAAAATATATTATTTTATCTATGTGAGGGGTTAAGGAGGTTAGGTCCCTAACAAATTCTCAATCGTCAATCTATTCACCAACCATGTTGCACAACCTCATCATCGGGACCACCGAGTCACCAGGATTTTGACCCCCCGATCCTCCAACCATGCATCCTCAATATTTTTCTTTGATACAATATACACTTCTCACTGGGCCACCGAGCCTACTGGCCCACCAGGCCACTAGAACTTTGAGCTCATGCCTTCAAATATGTGTTGGTACCTCAATTCGATATCAGTTGTTGATCCTTTCCATTGATTAATGATTGATATTTAATCCATTCTAGGTATGTGGTTCCGCCACGTGGTTTGATATTCACCATTGATCTTCTATTTTCTTAACCACTAGTTTAATTAGCCTACCAAGCCACTTGGATTTAACATTGCACTACTCCTATGATATTCTAATAGATGATCTGTCAGTATTCTGACGTGGAAGATGATGCAATCTCCACGTGGATCACTTTCCATTTGTACTGGATGATGTGGAAATGATATGGATATGACGAGATCACTTCCTCTTGCTCTTATTAGTACACCATGTTGACTCGATATTATTTCATGGCCTTACGTAGCACAAATGTGGCATCGACCACTGACCTATCGAGCCCTCGACACTTTAACACTACCCTTTCACTCATTCATCTAATATCCGATATACCAATATGTTGGGAACCACCACCAAGAAACCGAGCCTACCGAATCTTCAACACTACACCTTCACCATTCTTCTAGATTTGGTATGGAACCTTGTCACACTGTGCTCCATCCATTGGGTCATCAGCCTCACAAAAATTTAACACTCCACTTTAACTTTCTACCCGAATTTGGTATCTGATATGACGTGGAAGATGAGGTGGCCTCCTCATGGAAAATCATACTAACTTGGTTGTTGTTATGACATTGTCATGGAGAATAGCGTGGCCTCCATGTGTCTCTAATGAGGTTGTTGATGTGGCATCAGAGTTGGCCCACTATGGTATCAATCCAATGGACCCTCAGAACCTTCAACAATGCACTAATATTTCGATCTGGTTAGTTGATATCTGATATGTTGATATCGAACTACCAGGGCATCGGGCCCCCGAAACTTTAACACTATATTCTCATGTGATATCTGATATCTGATATACATTGGGCCCCATAATAAAATGTAACTCTTTGCACAGGGTTCTATAAATCTCTCATTCATGTTCGAATTGTATTACTTCACCTTTTCATTAAAAACCCATTAAAATCATTTTTCCTTGTTCATGTGGGATTGATCATTGTCGCCATTTACGTTGGTCTAGTTAACTGTGACCTCTCTTTCCAAGCTCATTGTTTCTCATGTAATGTCCCTAATTTGAACCCCATTTTTAGTTGTGCATATAGGTTGGTGAGTCGTTTTGGTTTTGCGCGCACCTAAGTAGTGCATGATGTAATGATCCATATAGGTTGGTGAGTCGTTGGCAATAAGTGTCAATGTAATGTACATATAGGTTGGTGATCCGTGATACTGATTTTTTGTACTGAGTGCACCTATGGAGTGTGTGAGGTTGCTTATATAAGAAAAGGTGTGCACATCCCATAGTGTTGTGCATACCTGAGCTAGTGTGTGTGGATTTCGCATACCTAAGCTAGTGCATGTAGATTGTGCATCAAGGGAGGGTACGCATATTCCACAGTGTTGCATGCACACAAGTAAGTGTGTGGAAATGATTGAGATGTGTGTGTGTGTGTGTGTGTGTTTTGAGGCCTAATATCCTGTGTTATAATTGGGCTGGTGAGTCGATATGCAATTAGGCCAGTGCACATATTATTGTAAAGTATATCACACTCAAGTTATTAATATATTAAATCATTGCACGCATACTGACTCAGAAAAAAATAGATGGGAGGATGACTCCACCGAAAAAGGGAAAAGGGGGGGGAATATTTTAATAATATTTCCAAAAATTGTAACCTTATGGATATATTATTTATCCTAAGTTCCTGAGGGATTGGGAACAAGTCACCAATTGGCTAAAGTTAATTCTGAAGGTGACACATGTCAAATTGAAGTCATGCAATATATATTATTGGCCTTAGTGTAATTCGGGGGATTATCACTCATTTGGGAAGATCTATGTTTTTCCTCCAACATTCAAAAGGATATAAGTCTGTATTTTTTTGTAATTATGAGAATGGGTTAACCCTATTCTTGGGAAAATCTTGGTACAATTGAATAAGCGAGTTTCCAGGCCCATGACCAATCTCTCCAAGTGAGAGATTGGATGGGAATTGTTCCCTGGTGCACTGGGAATTAGTTGTAGTTCTTTGAGACTTCCTGATATGTCCTATTGTTGAAGCCCTAGAAGGGAAGTGGGGTAGTTGAAGGACTATTGAGTAGATAAGGGGAACACTTCTTGAGGTGGGACAAGCATATGGGGAATGAGGGACTATAGACTAGTTGCAGAAGTCGACATCTTGGAATGAGAAATTATGTTATTTGTTAGACCATAGAATGGCATCAGGAATAATTTTTCCCTAGTGGAGTTCTTTCCCAACTCAGGGGTGACTTGTTGCTAAAATATTATGAGAAACAAATCCTATGGCTGGGAGGGGTGTCTGAGTCACGCACATAGTTGGTGAATTTTCCTAAAAGATAAGTATTCTTATGTGCTTGTCTGCTTACTGTGTGCTTATTTATTTGTATCCTCTATGATCTATTATTTTCATAATGTTGTATATGAACAATGGTTTTTATTTTGTTAATGTTGTCCATTATGTAAGTGTGATGTGAGTATTTAGCACAATATTCGTATATGT
The DNA here is from genome assembly GCA_009831015.1 of Picea engelmannii. Taxonomy (NCBI): domain Eukaryota; kingdom Viridiplantae; phylum Streptophyta; class Pinopsida; order Pinales; family Pinaceae; genus Picea; species Picea engelmannii. The sequence goes on from ML781933.1 coordinate 177,107, forward strand.
TGAGTAGGCTAGTTGATAAGTAATTTCCTTTAAGATAATCATGGTAATTGATCAAGAGATTCCTAAGGGAGACTAGAAGTATTGTGTGCGCGGAAAGGGGTATGTGTGCACAACTGACTTGATTTGTTGTGTGCATTGGAATATAGTCTGTGCATACAAGAAAGTAAGATCTGCAAGTGAATCAAAATAGTTGTGCACGTCGTGGTATTCGGGTGCTCCATATTGTGTGGTGCATAATTTTTAATTCAAGTTACTTATGCTGCTATAATCTGTATAAATAAGGAGGGAATGTAGTGTGGTGCAAACCAGTTTGGGTTGTGCACATTTCCTTTAGTGATTCTACGCAGTTTAATGTTAATTGCGCACTAGACCATTTGATGTTTCACTGATCAACAATAAGCTGGGTAACGTTACATTATAGTATCATAACTGAAGTTGGAAATGTTTGTGTGACGTGGACCGGCCTGGGAGGCTAGGGACATTACATTTTGGTATCAATGCACATATTGATGAGAATAAGGTTACTTGGTGGGAATTTAAACGATATTTTGAAAATAAATATTTAACCAAGCGTTATTATGATAGAAAAATGAAGCAGTTATTTGAACTCAAGCTCGGAGGAATAAAGGGAAGAAATATTGTGCAGCGACAACCAACCCCCAAAGAGCCTAGAATGATTGAGTTAGTGGAACATAGACCAAGGAAGAAATGTATTCAATGTTGGGGTTGTGGAAGAGATCATATGTTTAGATATTTCCCTCAAAGAGGTGAAAAGGTAAGCACTACACATAGATTACGACAAGTTATGACAGTTGAAGACATGGGTAGAAGTGTACCTAGGATTTACGTGGCGCTGGATAACAAGCTAGTTGAGTTTTAGTAGCATATGATCGAGGTTGAAGGTAAGATTAATGACCAACCCATTGTTATTTTAATTGACTCATGAGCTATTCATAGTTATCTAGATCCCAAAATGGTGGAAAGATTCTAATTTCCAAGAAGCAAGCTTGGAAAACCTTGATTGGTGTAGTTAGCTATAGGAGAACAAAGGAAAATTAATGAGATGGTCAAGGCATGTCCAATGGAAATTAATGGAGTGCGTACAAAGGCTGATTTGAATATTATACCTTTGATCTTGTATGATTGCCTCATTGGTATGAATTGGTTGGACCAGCATCATTTTATTTTAGATTGTTACAATAAGGCATTTACCTACTTGGATGAGGAAGGAAACTTAAGAACAGTTCAAGAAATTCCAAGAGATGTGACTATCAGAGAATTTTCAGCCTTGCAATTGAATAAAAATTTTAGGAAGGGATGTCAAGTATTTTTAGTACACATGGAAGAGGTACCTAAGGACAAAGTTCCAAGTGTTGAAGACTATGCGGTATTGAAAGAGTTTGAGGATGTCTTTAAAAATATATCGAGATTGCCTCCGAAACGAGACATTGATTTCTATATAAACATGATTCCAAGAGCAGTGCATGTATCCAAGACTCCATATAGGATGAGTACGCCAGAATTGAAGGAGTTGCAGATGCAACTCGAAGAGATTCTAAAGAAGGGGTATATACGCCCAAGTGTGTCACCTTGGGGTGCGCTAGTTTTATTTGTGAGGAAGAAGGATGGTACGCTGAGACATTGTATCAAATTCAAGCAGTTGAACAAAGTAACAGTGGAGAACAATTATTTTTTTCCAAGGATAGATGACTTGTTTGATCATTTAAGGGGTGCAAGGATATTTTTCAAGATTGATCTCAGATATGGATATCACCAAGTGAGAATAAAAGAGGAAGACATCAACAAGACTGTCTTCATAACAAGGTATGGTCATTATGAGTTTACAATGGTGTCATTTGTGTTGTCAAATGAACCAATTGTCTTCATGTGTTTAATGAATAGAGTTTTCAGAGAGTATTTAGATAATTTTGTCATTGTATTTCTGGATGACATACTTATTTACTCAAAGTCTAAAGAAGAGCACAAGCAACACTTGAATATGGTGTTGTAGGTATTGAGGGAGCATCATCTTTATGAAATTTTGAGCAAGTGTTCATTTTTCCAGAGGCAGATTTATTACTTGGGTCATATCATTCTAGAGTAAGAAATATTTGTGGACGCAGTGAAGATAAAATCCATTGAGGATTGACCAACAACAATAAATGTCGCAAAAGTGAGATCCTTTATGGGACTAGTGGGGTAATATAGAAGTTTTATTGAATGATTCTCACATATTGCACATCCAATCACATCCTTGCAGAAGAAAGGTGTGCTATTTCAATGGACTCTGTATTGTGCAAGGAGTTTTCAGCACTTGAAGAGTTTGCTGACAAGCGTGCCAATTTTGAGAATTGTTGATCTTGATGCAGACTTTGTTGTGTGCACAGATGCATGCAAGGAAGGAATCGATGGAGTCATGAGTCATAATGGACATGTGGTGTGCAAGTTAAGAAAGTTAAAAGAGCATGAAAGGCTCTATGTTTCTCATGATTTAGAATTGGCAGTTATAGTGCATGCCTTGAATATGTGGTAGTACTATCTCACGGGAAAAATATTTGTGCTAAGAACATATCATTGTGGTCTAAAGTATTTTTTTGGACAATCAAGTTTAAATTCCAGACAAAGTAAGTTGTTATAGTTCCTCAGTGAGTATGAATTTGACATAAATCATATCAGAGGAAAGGAGAATAAGGTGGTTGATGCACTCAGCAGGAGGGTACATGAGATGCATGCTAAAAATATTAGCATGTGCCAGATAGATTTGTGCAACATAATTTTAAAATTTTCCAAATCAGATCTGCGTTATGTGGACATAAAGGCAACTTTACAAAAAGTTGTGTTGCAACATAAATTTGAAGGATATGAGTTGAGAGAGGATGGGAACTTCATGTATAGACACAAACTCTATGTTCCAAATGATTAATATTTGAAAATTATGGTATTTTCGAAGATGCATAAAGTTTCGTATGACGGACATCCAGGTTACCAAAAAATAATTGTCGCAGTTGAAAAACAATACTATTGGCTAGGAATGAAAAAGGAATTTGTTGATTTTATAGATCGATGTCATGAATGTCAGAAGGTCAAGGCTAAGCATAGACATCTAACTAGTTTTCTACAACCTTTTCCCATACCTGAGTGGAAGTGACAAGATATAACAATAGATTTTATAACTAAGTTTCCTAGGAATTCCAAGAAACATGATTCTATTATGGTGGTGGTGGAAAATTTTACTAAATTTTCACATTTTATTCCAGTAAAGTTAGCGCACAAGGAAACTAACATTGTTGATATTTTCATATGTGAAGTTGCTAGGTTGCATGGTGTTCCTAAGACAATTTTTTTCTGACAGAGATCCTAAGTTCACATCAAACTTTTAGAAAGGGATATTCAAAGGATTTGGAACAAATATTAACTTTATCATAGCATATCACCTTGAGTCAGATGGAAAGGCAGAGGGGGTAAATCGAGTGATTGAATATATGCTCGAGATGTATGTGATGGATAAACCATAAAAATGGGAAGGCTACCTTCACTTGATAGAGTTTTTTTATTACAATGGGCATCAAGCATATTTAAAGATGAGCCCATTTGAAGCACTTTATGGTAGAAGGTGAAACACACCAATGAGCTAGGATAACCCAATTGACTGCATAGTAGTTGGGTCGGATCTGCTCCAAGAAATGGAAGAGCAAGTGGAGAAAATGAGGCATAATTTAAAGGTTTCCCAAGATAGACAGAAAAGTTGCATAGATAAAGGCAATACCAACCGAGAGTTTAAAGTAGGGGACCACGTGTTTTTGAAAGTGAAAGCAAGACATAGTTCCCTGAGGTTGGGGAAATGTTCTAAGTTAGAAGTGTGTTACTGTAGGCCATTTGAAATCCTAGAGAGGATTGGTCCTGTCACGTATATGCTTTCATTTCCTGCATCCTTTTGTATTTATAATGTTTTCCATGTGTCATTTCTTAAGAAGCATGTACCTAATACTAATTATGTCATTGATTGGAATGTCATTTAGGTGGAGCCAAAAGGCGATTTTCGAGTGCAACCAGTTTTCATATTGGACTATAAAGTCACGTAGCTCCGGAATCGAGCCATGGAGTTGGTAAAGCTCCAATGGACATGATACGGTCCTAAGGATGCAACTTGGGAGGGCAAGGATGCTATGGGAGCAGAGTATCCTCATATTTTTGAAATTTTTTAAGTTCTGTATGTATATGTGTATATAATGCACTGAAGAAATTGCATAAATAAGGGGGAGGGGAATGTAATGTACCTAATCCAAACCCCATTTATAGTTGTGCATATAGGTTGGTGAGTTGTTTTGGTTTTGCGCACACTAGAGTAGTGCATGATGTAATGATCCATATAGGCTAGTGATCCATTGGAAATAAGTGTCAATTTAATGTACATAGAGGATGGTGAGCCGTGATACCAAGTTTTGGTATTGCGCACACCTATGGAGTGCATGAGGCTAGTTATCTAAGAAAAGGTGCGCACATCCCATAGTGTTGAGCATCCATGAGCTAGTGTGTGTATATTGGACATCAAGGGAGGGTGTGCATATTCCACAATGTTGCATGCACACAAGTAAATGCGTGGGAATGATTGAGATGTATATACATATGTATTTGTTTTGAGGCCAGAGAGCCTGCATGATTATTGGGTTGGTGAGTCAGGACACAAATAGGTTAGTGTGCCTATTCTTGTAAAGTATATCACACTCAATTTATTAATATATTACATAACTACGCTCGGACTGACTCAAAAGAAAATATATGGGGGGATGACTCCACCGAAAAAGGGAAAACAGGGGGAATATTTTAATAATATTTCTGAAAAGTGTAACCTTATGGATATATTATTTATCCCAAGTTCCTAAGGGATTGGGAATGAGTCACCAAGTGGATAAAGATAATTCTTAAGTTGACAAGTGTCAAATTGAAGGCATGCAATACATATTGTCGGCCTTAGTCTAATTCATGGGGTTATCACTCATTCGGGAAAGATCCATGTTTTCCCCCCATCGTTTAAAAGGGTAGAAGTCTATATTTTGTTGTAATTATGAGAATGTCTTAACCCTCTTCTTGGGAAAAGCTTGGTATGATTGAAGAAGTGGGTTTTCAGGCCCACATTTTGTCCAAGAGGAGGGTTTTCAGTCTCGTGAGAAATCTCTCTAGGTGAGAGATTGGTTGGGAATTATTCCCTGGTGCACTGGGAATTAATTGCAGTGCTCTGAGACTTCCTAATCCGAACTATTGTTGAATCCCTAGAAGGGAAGTGGGGTATCCGAATGAATTTTGAGTAGAGAAGGGGCACACTTCCTGGGGTGGGACATGCATGTGGGTAATTAGGGACTATAGACTAGTTGCAGCAGTCGACACCTTGGACTGATCCATTCTACTATTTGTTAGACAATAGAATGGCATTATGAATCCTTGTTCCCTAGTGGAGTTTGATCCCAAATCGAGGGTGGCATGTCGCTGAAAGGTTATGAACAACAATGTCTATGGCTGGGAGGAAAGTCTAAGTCACGTGCGCAGTTGGTGACTTTTCCTGAAAGACAAGTGCTCTTATGTGCTTGTCTTCTTACTGTGTGCTTATTCATTTGTATCTACTATGATCTATTATTTGAATAACGTTGTATATGAATAATGGTTGTTATTTTGTTAATGTTGTTTATTCTGTAACTGTGATGTGAGTATATAGCATAATATTTGTATATGATGAGTAGGCTAGTTGATAAGTAATTTTTGTTAAGATAATCCCGGTAATTGATCAAGAGATTCCTAAGGGAGACTAGAAGTATTGTGTGCATAAAAAGGGGTCTATGTGCACAAGTGACTGGATTTGTTGTGTGTGTTGGAACATAGTCTGAGCATACAGGAAAGTAAGACCTGCAAGTGAATCAAAACAATTATGTACGTTGTGGTATTCAGGTGCTCCATATTGTTTGGTGCACAATTTTTAATTCAAGTTACTTCCGCTGCTATAATATGTATAAATAAGGAGGGAATGTGGTGTGGCACAAACTAGTTTTGTTTGTGTGCATTTCCTCGAGTGATTTCGTGCAGTTTAATGTTAATTGCGCACTAGACCATTTGATGTTTCGTTCATCAATAGTAATATTGGTAACGTTACATTATAGTATCAGAGCTAAAGTTGGAAGGATTTTTGTGATGTGGCTCGACTTGGAAGGCTAGGGAAATTACAGCTTAACCCTTCAACACATGCCTGAGATTCCTCTTCTCCCTCTGATTTCAACAAATTGTAATCTCTCGGCCACAAAATGTTTCACCTTACATCTTCAGATTGATTGTTCACAACCATTCATAATCTTATTAACGCACATAAACATTCTCTTCTTCCTCTATCTAGTTTGATTTGCAGTATGGAAGCTTCAGGTGTGAGTAGTATCCCCCTTTCTTTTGACAACAAATTCTCAACACAAAGGGCATTCCACCCAACCATAGATCATGTTGCTCCAATTCTCTCAGCAACAAGTCACCCCCAAGTTGTGGATATGAATCCACAAGGATGGATAATCTCCTATGGGTGTCTACAGTCCACTATAGTAGCTCATAACTCATTGAAAACATAGTAGCACAACTCCTACAACAATTATGACCACCCAGATCTCTTCCCCATTATCCTACACAACCAAAGGGATGATATTTCATTCTCTACACTGCAGTCCCTTAGACAATGACCATCCCCTCTAGAGATTCATCATAGACTGACCATGATTATATCTACTAGGGGATCCAGGAAATCCAACTTCGAAAAGGAGTGCTCACACAATAAGCTCACTCACTTTTGGGTAAATTTTCTCAATAGAGAATCACTCACATGCATAATAAACTCATTTTCAACATAATTTTCACCTTTAGCAAGCTCTCTTCAATACCCACTATGGTTGGCCACTTTTTCTCCACACTCAGCTCTGGTCTTCCTCACTTCTTGCCAAAAGAAAAAAATGTCCTTGTTTCCTCCTCAAATTTTCTCTTTTCCCATGCTTGCTTGACTCTTACTTTTCTCCCCAAGATGATTACACTCAACCCCTACTCTCCTAAATGAGTGAGGTGACTTCCTCACTCAACCTCTTACATGGATTCAATGATTTGAGTGATTAATATGTCAAATGAATAAATTTATAAATGAAAAACCAATTAATGAATATGGATTAATACTCGAGGCATATGCAAACCCCTCAAAACCCCCATTAATCCCCCCTTTCTTGTGGAATCATAGCCCCCCTTTACTCTGGTCCTTACTTGTCTACAATCAGCGGTGTATTTCATTTTATTATTTTCAATGTACAATGTTTATATATTAGATCGTTTGGCATACGATCATGCATAATACTTAGAAATACATAATTTTTCATTGGGGATCAAAATTGGGGTGTTACATTTCAACACTCTAGTAAAATATATTTGATCTACAAATCGTGCAACCATCCCCGAAAAACCCCTAAATAATTGTTGATTTTAATTGTCAATAACTCCAATTCATCGACTCCATTTTGGGCGATTTTTTTTTTAATTTTTTGAGAAGAAGAATTCATATCTATAACATGTTCCTTCAAATTTTGCACACAAATTTTCAGAATGCAATTTGAAGTGCACCACCCCCTTTTTTCCTTTGAAAAAATCTGCAAAACAAAAATTGCCATTTTTTTGGCCCAAGAAAGACCTTTGATACCAAATGTTATATACCTCAACTTTGAAAATATAAGAGAGAACCAAATCACTCACATAAAATAATAAACACAAGAGAAATCATAGAGAAAACCCTTGAGGTAGGGTAACACCATCTATTATTCTTTATGGAAGGAATGCACTCCCAATCAATCCTTACTTGTTACAATAACAATATTCTTCACCATGCCCATTACATTGCTTCTACTTATTTATATAGTACTATATATCTCCTAGGAACATTCTAGTAGGTGGAACCTTCTAGTAAGCGCTCCTACATTCATTGACCTCCTAGGAATATTCTTGTAAGTAGAACTTTCTAGTAAGTCTTCTTCCTTTCATTATGTTCACACTATTACATGGGCCTTATTTATTACAAATGGAATCCATATATATAAATACCTAGCTATAAGTCTATCCTTATTCTCCTTGGCTACCTCCTTAGGTACCCCATATTACCTTCTTAGGTGTACTACAACCTAACTCTCTGTACCCTGAACTCATTGGGGACATGCACATAAAAACAATAAAGAGCATCTTGATCTAATGCCATTAATTTGGTTGAGATTGAAAATTCAATGAAAGAACACAATATTGCAGATAAAGCACAAGTATAATAGTGAAAACCAAATTCTAAATATGAATCAAATGGTGAAAAACACTGCAATGTACATAGTAATAGAAAGTAGCTAGAATGGTGGTAGTTTATCTAGTGGAAGAGATGTAACAACTACACCCATTCAAAAAATCCCATAACAAGACAATGAGACTGCATTTTATAATGATGCCAACCAAAATGCAAGAACCCTAACCGTAGCATGATCAAGGCTAGGAAGGAATTTTGATTGGATAAATCTACATTATCTGGAAAAAGGGAGCCTTATCGGTATCATAAATTTTCACTTGGTTCTCTGTTTTGGGTCTTCTTTTGGTTAATGTGATGAACAATAGAAAATTGAGTTAGGTCCTCGGTTGAGATGCATAATTGCCTCGAAAAGTGCATGGGAAAACCCCAAAAATGTTAGTATCATGATAATGTAATACCTTGAGTTCCACCTCAATGGTATCCTTCAATCCTTGACCATTCTTACTAAAGCCTTGCTCACTAAAACCATTTTTTTTCAACAATTTAAAACCAACTAACTTTGTGGAGCTTAGAACTTCCAAAAGATACATTCAATGGTTCAAATTGAACCAGGGATTAACATAAAGTTATTACCATGCTTGATTAAGTCAGGGTTTGTTATTCCAAGAGGTGTTTTCTACAACCTAATATGAGGAAGATGTGTAGTTCATTCCATGTTCAACATGGAGTTGTTGTTCCATGAGGCGCTTTCTATAGACTAGTATGAGGAATATGTGTAATTCCTTCCACATTCAACATGGAGTTGACACCATTGCCATGTGGCATTTAAAAAAGATATTAATAACAAAAAAATTGCAAACAATGTCGACTATAAATAAAATATTTCATGTACACCTTAAGTAAAATATTTTTATATCAACTTTATATATAAAGTAATTCAAAGTAAAAAAAAAATTAATTCCGTTGATAGGTGTTTTCTACATCCCAGTATGAGGGAGAAAACGCACTTAAAGAACTAAAAAACTAACTTAATTCATCTTAACACCAAATCTATTATGGGTTGAATTTTTTTTTAAATTGAAAAAACTTGAAGAAAGGTTTGCACCTTTAGGGATTGGATCCCTCTCGGTGCATGATAAATTTGGAGTTAAGATAGATCTACATTGGTACATTTAGAGTGGAGACATACCTCCTAGAAATTTCAAATTCCCTTCCCTTCATCTCTTCAATTTCTTCTTAAAGCTTAGCCACTTTTTATTCCATCTCTTAGTTCTCCATTTGTAATTGTTTTACCATTGATATCAATGCTTCATTCTATGCTTGAATTTGTTGATTCATAGCTTGCAATTCTTCAATATTTTTTATTTTTTTTTCACCATTAATTTACTACAACATATAAGAACAACTTGCAATTTTTCAATATTTTTTCTCTCTTCTTTCCTACCATTAATTTACTACAACATATAAAATACATTGTTCATAGAAAAATAAACAAAACAAACATGGTAAACAATTTAAAAATAGAACCACAACCATAATCAAATGAAAGAGACACGTGTTATTTTCCTTGGAGGAAAAATGCTTTTTCGAGAAAGACTCCAACATTCAACAACAAGATTCATTAGGGAATCCAATTTCCATAAAATTCTTTTTAGGCAACACATGTCACTGAGATTTTGTGTTTTCTTACCCTCTTTGTTTTGATGTCTTCTTTGTCGAGAGTTTCACTCACACAAATGTTGCTCCATTGTGGATAGGTATCACCGTAGAACCCCTAAGTTTAGAAAAGTGCTATGATTTTAAGAATTTGAAAGGGTATTAGTGTAGTAAATAATAATTATTATTATTATTATTTTATTTTTATTTTTATTTTGTCTGGAGGAATCAATAACTAGTTGGGCACGTACTCACGTTACACGTGGTCGTGTTATTCAACTTCTACCACTATAACCTCCAGGTGTGTCCACGAGGCTCCATAAGCGGCACACATTGTAAGTCGGGGGAGTTGAACTCAAAACCTCATGGAACTACATTTTCAGGGCACTTGCCAATTGAGCTCCCCCGGAGGCTAAATAATAATTATTATTATTTTGAATTTTTTTTATAATTTTTTAATAAAATTGTTAGAATTGTAAATTTAAATTAACAAAATTATTAAAAGGATAAGAATTATAAATTTAAATTAATTAAATTATTGAAATAACAAGTTTTAATTAATAAAATGGTAACAAGAAAATTATTTATTTTATGAATTTTTTTATAAATTTAATAAAAAAAATTATAAATTATAAAAATTATAAATTTTAATAAATAAAATTGTAATTAAAGCCATTATTTCCATGAAAATTTATCTATAAAATAAACATTTTAAAAATTACAAAATTTGACTTGGTAATCTCGTCTTACATATTTACAAATTTTGAAATCCCTTGCCTACTTGTAAATGAATTGATTTTTTGAATTGATTTAGAATAAAAAAGATAGAGATGTTTATATTTATTAAATAATTTTTATTTTTTTATATATAAAGTATTTTTAAGTAATTTTAAAAATATAATTTGAGCTTCTCTTAATGTTTTTTGAGCATAAAAATAAATTATAAAAAATTACAAGTAATTATTTACTTTTTAAGGTTAGATAGATTAATTTGGTTTTAGTAGATATTAATCATCATCATCATCAATGGTTAAGAATATTTGTTTTCTTCTTAAAAGTCACAAGTTTAAATTTAGAAAAGAGTACGAAATGTACATCTTTGTAAATTTTAACCCTGAAGGGCCTCATGTATTATATATATATACACACTAAAGTGGTGTATGAGACCTCCTTGTCCCATTATTAATTATGTGCTTGTTAAAAAATCAACATACTAAGTTATATTACAAATACTAATACAATTACACTTTATGTCTATACAATTAGGAACTTATTGTCATTATATGGAAAACCACACTATCTAAAATAATTAGCTAATAATTTATAATAAAAAATACTTTTACTTTTATCAAACATTTTTAATCTTAAATATTATTATCATATTATTATAATACGAAACATTATCTTCTTCACAACCTTCTGGGGAAAAAAACTTTACCCTTAACACTTTACAACTTTTGAGTTAAATAGATAAAGATAAGGGATCTAGAATTTCATGATTTTGGCATTTTGACTATTTTTTAGGACAACGTCCACTCATGGAAATGCACCCATTGCCTATTGACCTTTATGGTTGGATTCCATTAACTCATTGGTCTAACAAATCAAATCCTTTATTCGCATATAAAAAGGATGCACTTCTTTATTAGATATGCATACTTAGAGTTAATTTACTTTAGAGTTGAGTATGAATAAAGATAAGGGATCTCAAATCTCGTTAGTATGGCATTTTGACTATTTAGGGGGACAACGTCCACTAATGGGAGATGCACCCTCCCTCTTCGTTTTTATGGTTGGATTCCATTAACTCATTACTTAAGCAAATTATATATATATATTATTTTTTTTTTCTTCCATAGATATAGAAATTTAATTTAATTTTTTAGTTTAGATAGTTAATTTTTTTTTAAGAAAAAATTAGTTTTTTTAAATATTTAAAGAATTTTTGGTGAATTGAAAAGTAAATTTAAATTGATTTTATTTTTTTAATAAAATGGTTAATAATTATATTAAGAAATTTTTGTGTTTGTATTAGATAATATAGTAATACAATTGTAAAAAGTTTTTTGAAAGTTGAGGTTCCAAAAAAATTTCAAAATTCAAAATGATTGTCTAAAGACCAAACTGCTCTATCTATTTTAGAAGCGTAATAAAGAGACCTACATGTACACATCCTATAGAACTAGTCTACAATCAATACAGATTTGTAATACACAATTAATTATTTGAGCAAGTTCTCCCATCCTTAAGCAAGTATTCTAGGGTTGATTGATGACCCAAGATAATATTTGACTTTGCTTCTATTTGTCTATGTTCCCACCTCGATTTCTTTCCCCTTGTGAGAGGAGGAGAGGGATGAGATCCTCTCCTTAGGGCATGGTGAAAGATAGAGATTTAGAAGTCTCATACGAATGAGCTTGGCGCACTGAAATCTTAGTAGGAGGGTCTTGTTCCCCTGCATTCTCCTCTTTTTTCTCCTCCACTTTCTCTTCTGCTTCCTTTGATTCCTTTGTCGATTCATCTTCTTCCTGTTCTTCCTTCTCTACTCCCTCCTCTAATGGATCCAAAGGGATTGGTTCCATAGGAGTATCCTTACGTGTTTCCATTGGAGCCCCTTTGTGTTCCTAAAGTATATCTTGCATTGGATCTACTTATGTTCCCATTGTTACCATACTTGTTCTTTTTGCTAGGACCTCAGATGTTATTGCTCCATCTTTAGGCTCCAATTTGATTGTAGTTGGGTCTGTCGATGCACTATCATTGTCTGCTTCCTTTGAAACTTCAAGAACCTCAAATTTATTGATGTCCATAATGGATGGATTTTTTTCATTTACCTTTGAATGTTGCATCACCTTGGGATGCTACTTTTTTCTCTTGTTTGAGACTCGATTGAAAGGATTTTGTTCTTGATTACTAGTGGAATTCATATTCTTCTTTTGTAAAGACTTGTTTTCTTGGGTCTTTGGACAATTCTTAGCGAAGTGTCCACACTTGTGATACGAATTACATTTGAATGGAATTTTTCTCATTATTAATTCAGGGCTTGTAAATGGCTCCAATTACCTTTGGGAGGCCCTTATCCAAGTCCACTTCCACACAAATTCTAGGACACAAGTACAAATTGTCTTCCAATTCTACTCTATCAATAAAACAACCCAACATGTTCTCTATCTCTTTGAGAGGAATATCATCCTAGAACATAAGCAGAAGATGGGTTAGTCTAACCTGTTAGCACCATGATTTTCATTGCTAGAGTTAGAGGTTTGTCCAGAGTTTTTAGAGTCATGCCCTGGTCTTGGGAAGACCAAGGAATTCCTAAATGAGTCATAGTAAGTGTGTTTTTCATAAATTCATTGATAAAATAAAGGTAATATGCATGTCAATAGAGAGTTAAGTCATAGGTTGAGTAAAACATTGTTGTGTCTATCTCATGATATACCATCAAGGGGTATAAGAGTCCATCATGCTGAAAGATTTGTAAAGGTCCTTGTGTCCCTAAGTTTAAAATCATGTCACAAAATGGGAAATTATGTGTCAAGGTCTATTCATAGGTTAGGGATGAAGGTCATATCAAAGGAGGTATCATGATTCATCATGACATCTGATGAGGTCAGAAAAGGGACAATGATTACACTCCATGTCATTTGTACTATTGGCAAGTTTCAAACAAGTGCGCGCTCCTCAAATTTGTTGTGCAAGTTACTAAAATCGGCTTGAGAGGTCTTGTCATCTTTGGGAAAGTAATTTCTTTTTAAAATCCACTCCTTATCCACTCATGTATGCATATTTTCCACCTTTTGTTTGTTTGCACTCCATTCACGACCTGTGCATAAGACATAGTCTCCCAAGAAAGCTTCAAATCCCTCTGCTACCCTCTGCTACGCAAATGATCTCCCTCACTATACAAATATTGTGCATATTTCCCTCGCTACGCAAACCATGTTGCTATCATTCACTACGCAAAACATGTTGCTCTATTTTTGTTGTGCATCCCTCTAATCGCCTTTGTCACTATGCAAAAACATTTTGATCCAATTGTTTATGCTAGTTTATCCCTTGAATAGTTCACCTCTCATACAACATATATTTGTTTCAACTATTCAAGCACAAACCCCAACACTACTAGTTTGCTACACAAGCTTGCCTGTTGAATTTCAAAATATATTTGTCTTGAACAGTTTGAAATCTACCTTGCAAAGATGACATCACAAGAAAAGAATAAATACAAGGGAGGCAATGTGTTGAGATATGAGCCCCAAGAGATAACTCTGGTAAACTCATACCATTCATACAGAGTGTCATTTGAGCAGGTTGGGTGTATGATATTTTGTGAAATAATTTGGGGATATAACGTGCATCTGAGCAAGGAGTTCTCCCTGAACTCTAATGGTGTCAATATAGTCATTGTAGAGGTCACCTTTCCAGTATCAGAAGAGACCATATTAGCTGCCACAAAGATTCCCATATAGGGAGAGAAATGGTTTAAAGGTATTCCTCTGGATCTTATGTTTTATATTGATTTCCTCAAACCTTAGTATAGAAAGCAGAAAATTGGTGCCACTATTTCCAAGGAGTATGTTTTGGAACTCTATGAGAAGATGTTCAGAGTAATCAAAAGGTATTTTACTTGTGAGGGTAGGTTTGACAGGGTATATCAGTACCACATAAGGCTCCTCATGCATTTCATAGGGAAAATCCCCCTAAACTTACCCTTTTACCTGTATAGACACCTAGGAAAAATGGCAAAAAACGTCCAAGCTAAGGTCGACCAACTTAAGAGTAGCTTGTTCCATTTCTCCTTCGTAAAGTTGTTAGTGGTTGAGGATATTAGAAAACTAAACATGGAAAGAGAAAAGGAAAAGAGATCGAGGGCTCTTCACCAAGCCATCCAGTTCTAAAGAAAGGAAGGAGGATATTATTTGTTGATGAGCCCAAGGAGACATAGGCTCCCAATAAAGCAGTCACAAGGTCATCTGCTAGGAGGCTTCCCATACCCACAGTGCAGACATAATTTGTTGAGGTTGTAGCTCAGGATATGGATGAAGAACAAGGTAAATCAGTAGAGAAAGAATCAGAGTTTAGGGGAATACAACAACATCTCAGAGAGGCTCAGCATGTGATAGCTCACTTTTAACAAGAAAATAGAGAATTAAAAAGGAAGCTAGCTAAGAAAGATTTTGAAGAATAAAACAAGGCAGAGCCCAAGAATGAAAGGTGAAAGGGGAAGAAATTCATGCAAATCCCTAAGACCACAGTTGTCTCCAAGCCCACAACACCTATGACAAGATCCTTAGCTAAGAAGAATAGTTCAGAGATGCAAAGTAAGCCAACGACAAGTGAAAGACCTCCTACTTCACCCACATAAGGAGAGAAGAACATAATATGGCTTAATAAGCAATTAATGGAAGCTCAAGATCAAATCATCCAGCTTAGGGAAGAAAAGAGGATATCAGATGACAGAGCCATGAAACACTTTAAAGAATGAAAATTAGCCAGAGAAAATGCCTATGCAACCCTTTCCAATGCCCAATCAAAATTGAAAAGAAATGCAGCTCTGTTCAGGTAAGTGGGAAATTTGAATGTACAAAACTTAACACTAAGGAAGGAGAACATGTATCTTACAAAATATTCAATTGAATGATGAAACTAGAAGAAGACTAGAACTACTTGCAGAAGTAGTAAAAATACGATTGAAGAAACTTCACATTTTTTTCTTTTTGGGTATGTGATCAATATTAAGTTTTGTCATAAAGGTTGTGGGAGACATACATTTTGATATTGGAGAAAGGTTTCACAAGGATGACATCATAAACATTTACTACACACATAAGTTGTTTAGACTAGTGATCTGGGATCTTTTCATCGTGACTTATAAAGAATTGCATTAAATGAACATAAATTAAAGTGCACCATTAAATAAGGGAAAACTCAAAAATGAAGAGACATAAGCATCAAATCTGAAAACAAAAACTTGATAACGGAGTTCGTCCCTAGTGGACTACCTCTCTAAGTCCTACTCTCAAATGGGTAGGCTCTTTCATTAACTCAACAAAATAATTTGGCAAAATACATAAGTATACCTCATTCTGAAATCAAGTTGCAGAAATAATGCTCAGATCATAAAACAGACAACACCACTGAATTCGTGGTGTTGAATTACCCAAATATGATTGTCTCAATGCCTTAATCTAACTCTGGCACTCCCAGGCCCAAGAAGAATTATGTCTCGGTTTTTGTGCCCACTACAACCTGCAATAATGATTGTCCTTGCCTCGAAAATCATGCCCACAGGTCGTACGGTATGCACCTCCCCCTTTCTTTGTGGGAGGACACATGGTTTAAATAGCACCTGGGCAGATAGATTTCCCAACAGGATCATTGGGCAAGTTGTTCGTCGACGCTAATGTTAAGGCGTTACATGTGGGGGAAGTCCCGGGGTCAAACCTACAGGCCTCCACTTTTGGGTCTTGGTTACAACCTTCACTAAATTTGGGTGGTCG
>ML781933.1:193712-205922 GCA_009831015.1 Picea engelmannii
ACGGACCTTCATTGGGCATTTTAGGGGTGTCACGTGGCGCCCTCTGATTGGGCCACGCAACATCCTTGGATTGGCCCACCTCCATGTCATCTTTGTATAGGACACGTGGTGCCTCCTGGTAAGGCCACATGTCATGTCCTGCTTGGGCCATGTGGTGACCCATGGGTGGTGCCATGTGGCATCACCTGGGGGTGCCACATGGCACTTTTCTATTGGTCCAAATGAGGCCCCAAAAATATTATTGACGGGTGACACATGGAAGCCTCTAGTGATGCCACATGGCATGATGACATCATTAATCGTCATACTGACATCATCCTTCCATGTCAGTTGTTGACGTCAGCAATATGGATGATGATGTGGCCCCTGTTGACTTGCCCAATTTGACCACAATTTTGACCATGAATATCTTTCAATCTGTAACTTAGTTTGATGAGTCATTTGTGTCATTAGAAATATTGTGACGCGCTCTTCACGATTATTCCATTTTCACTAAGTTTTGGGAACTTTGAATTTTTTCCCTTTCTTTGTCTGCTGGAGCCATTCTGAACATTCTGAGTTGCCTCTGTGAGTTCTAAGTTGTTCTTAGCCTTCTCTGGATCCTTTTTGGATCACGCCTTCCCACTGAGAGTTTTTTGGACCACCAAAATCTTTCATCAATCAACAGGTAAGTGAGGGAAGAGTTCCCTCACTTTCTCCTTTTCAATCCACTTTGCCTTGCTTGGATGTGTGCCTTTTAAACCTACTCAAAGATAATCAACATCACCCCTGTGTGAATTTCTTGTCCTCCTGTCCAGGATGATATCTTCCTATAGCTCATCCGATTACTCAGGTGAAAACTCATTAACTGAAGGTATTGAAACTTCCTCATCTTGATCCATGATCATGGGAGGCTCAAAAAGTTTCAAGTTCTAAACGTTCACAACTGAGTAAATCTGCATGTAAGGTGGAATATCTAGATGAAAAGCATTGGTACCACTTTTGTCCAAGATAGTGAAGGGTACATAATGAATGGGCTTGAGTTTATTTCCTTCACCCTTCAATCTCTCCTTGCTTATGTGAAGCCATACCCGGTCTCCAACCTAGAACTGATTATCAACCCTGTGTTTTTCATGCCAAGCTTTATATTGTTCTTGAATTTTCTCCAATTGTTCCTTGACTGCCTGGTGTATCGGTTGGATCCTCTGGATGAACTTGTGGGCTCTATCCTCTGTTCATTCTTCATTTACATTGGCATCTCTCTCGTACATCAAGTCCAAAGGAACCTTTGGTAGGTACCAAAAACATGTCTCAAAAGGTGAACTCTGAGTGGATGAATGTAAAGCTCAGTTGTACGCATGTTGTACATAGGGTATTTGTTCATCCCATAACCTGGGATGCTTGCTACAGTAGCCTCAAAGAAAAATTACCATTGTTCAGTTTACCACCTCTGTCTATCCGTCGGTCTGTGGATGGAAAGTAGTGCTCCTCTTAAATTTGGTGTCCATCATTCTCCACAAGCTAGTCCAAAAGTCCCCAAGGAATCAAGTATCCCGATATGAGACGATGGATGTGCATAATCCAAAGTGAATCCAAACATGATGAAAGAAGAGATTAGCAATGGTAGCAATGGTGGCAATAATGTGCTCTCCAAACATGATGAAAGAAGAGAACACATTATCTCCATTGCCACCATTGCCAACATTATTTCTCTTTATACGACATTACAGATGACTTGGCCAAACTCCAGTATGGTGTTCTCCATATAGATCAAGAACATTGGAAATGGTGGCAATGGAGAAACACTTCCCGTCAAGGGTATATTGCTTGGACCCAATTTGTGACTGAGCTTTATGAATGCTTTGACATTGACACCAACCATTTGGGTTGTTTGAAAAAGTTGAAACAATCAGGAATAGTAGAAGAATTCATAGCTTCCTTTGAGCACCTGGCTTTTCAAACAGAGGGCATGAATGATGCTTTCTTTCGAGAATGTTTTATCAGTGGCCTCAAGGAGGAGATTCAGGCCCATGTCCTCATGGCTAGACCTTCGAGTTGGGTGGAGGCTACTAAAAAAGATAAAGAAGCACAACAGGTGGTATCCTCTCAAAACCGTAAACCCTCCTTTATCCCTTTCCCTAAACCCATAAATCCCACTACTCCCTCCACCCCATTAAGGATCCAAAAATTGACCAGGGATGAAATGGTTGAACGCCAACTCAAAGGCCTTTGTTATAATTGTGATGAAAAATATTTCCCGGGCCACAAGTGTAAGGAACAAAAACTCTATATGGCCATCTCTGAGGATATTTCGGAAGAGGAGGTTGAAACTCCCCTTGTGCCTAAGTCACCTGAAGTCACTGACATAACCCCTCCCTTAGACCCTCCCGAAGTGGAACCGATCATTTCCCTCAATGCTCTCACTGGCTTCTCCGCCCCCCAAACCCTCAAGCTAATCAGTTACATCAAGCATCAGAAGGTCATCATTCTGGTTGATAGTGGAAGCACCCATAATTTTATTCATCTCTGCATTGCCCAAGAAACTCATTGCTACATCCATGCCGTCAACAATTTCCAAATCATGATTGCCAATGGTGGTTCCATGAAATGTGGAGGGTGTTGTGAAAATGTGCGTCTCCAAATCGGTGACTACCACCTCAAATCCCATATGTTTGCTATCGACATGGGTGGTTGTGACATTTTGTTGGGTGCAGACTGGCTAAGGACTTTGGGTCCCATCCTCATGGATTTTAAGGAATTAACCATGCAATTCGACCAGGAAGACCACCAATATAAATTCCAAGGAATCACTGTTGGTTCACCTGAGGTCATTAGTTCCCATCGCATGGAAAAGCTGCTCAAAAAAGGTCATTCTAGTGTCATTTCCCAACTCCATGCCATACAAGCAACAGAGACACCCCCGGTGTCGGAAGACCTTCAAGCCCTCTTTTATAAACACCAAATGGTCTTTTCCACTCCCCAAGGACTCCCTCCTTCCCGCAGTGTTCATGATCATTCCATTCCCCTTGTACTCGGAATCCTTCCTCCCAATATCCGTCTGTATCGCCACCCCTTTTCACAAAAAAATGAAATTGAGAAAATGGTCCAAGAACTCCTTACTGTAGGCATTATCTGCCCTAGTACAAGCCCTTACTCTTCTCCTATATTCATGGTCCTAAAGAAAGAAGTTTCTTGGAGAATGTGTCCTGACTTCCGTGCCCTCAACAAACTGACCATTAAAGACAAATTTCCCATTTCTGTCATTGATGACCTCCTGGATGAATTGAGTGGCGCCCAATTCTTTACTAAACTCGATCTTCACTCAGGCTATCACCAAATACGTATGAAGGAGGCAGACATTCCCAAGACAACCTTTCGAACTCATGAGGGCCACTATGAGTTTTTGGTCATGCCCTTTGGCTTGTGTAATGCCCCCTCCACTTTCCAAAGCCTCATGAATTATGTCTTCTGTCCTTTTCTTCATCATTGTGTATTAGTTTTCTTTGATGATATCCTCATCTATAGAAAAACCTAGACAGACCATCTTACTCATGTGGATCGATTTCTCCATCTACTCTCTCAGCACCAATGTTTCCTGAAACATTCTAAATGTGCTTTTGGTGCCTCAGAAGTAGAATACTTGGGTCATCTGGTTGGCAAGGATGGTTTCAGGGTGGATCCAAAAAAGATTGAAGCTATGCAAGACTGGACGCACCCAGAGACTCTCAAAATCTTGCGTGGATTTATGGGCTTAACAGGGTATTATCTCAAGTTTGTTAAGAACTATGGAAAGATTACAGCACCTCTCACGGCTCTCCTAAAAAAGAACTCTTTCAATTGGACTCTAGCCGCTGCTCAAGCTTTTCAAACCTTGAAGACAGCCATGTGCACCACTCTGGTTCTGGCCCTTCCTGATTTCACAAAGACCTTTGTGTTGGAATGTGATGCCTCAGGGAAAGGAATCGGTGTTGTCCTTATGCAAGAGGGTCGACCTTTGGCCTTCACCAGCAGGAAACTATCTGAAAGGAATCTGGGCAAACCCATCTATGAAAAGGAAATGTTGGCTATTCTGCACGTCGTTGATCTGTGGCGCCCTTATCTCTTGGGGCAACATTTCCAAATTAAGACAGACCATCAAAGCCTCAAGTACTTTCTGGAACAACGCATTTCCTCCCCGGAGCAACAAAAATGAGTGACTAAGCTCTTTGGATATGATTATGAAATCATTTACAAGAAGGGCAAAGACAATGTGGTGGTGGATGCACTGTCTCGAAAATATGAAGAAGAAGGATCCCTTTTTTCTCTTTCCTTCATTATACCAAATTGGTTGCAAGCTGTGCACCAGGAATGGCTACAAGATCCCAAAAGTTCGCATCTGATACAACAATTGCAGACCAATGCTCCATCTCCCCCAGGTTACTGTTGGCTCTAGGATGAGCTTCAATACAAAGGTCGTTTGTATTTAAGTAAACAATCAAAGCTTAAATCCACGGTACTTTCTGAGCTTCATGCTACACCCACAGCGGGGCACTCTAGGTTCACCAAAACCTATGACAGGGTTAAAAGTTCTTTCTTCTGGGATGGTATGAAACAAGACATCCATAATTTTGTCACTAAATGTGAGGTGTGTCAACGCAACAAGGGAGAAATAGTCAAATCTCCAGGCACACTACAATTGCTTCCGATTCCACCTGCTATTTGGAAGGATATCTCTATGGACTTTATTACTGGCTTACCCAAATCAGGAAATAAATCAGTCATAATGGTGGTTGTGGATCACCTTTCCAAGTATGCTCATTTATGCGCTCTTCAACACCCATTTATTGCATCCACGATGGCTCAAATTTTCATGGACCAGGTCTTCAAGCTTCATGGCATGCCGCACTCTATTGTTTATGATCGTGACCCAACTTTCACAAGCAATTTTTGGCAAGAACTATTTAAGCTACAGGGCACCCAATTGCATCTCAGCACAACTTATCGTCCCTAGACTGATGGTCAAACGGAAGTTGTCAACAAGTGTTGGGAAACATATCTAAGGTGTTTTTCCTCTGAAAAGAAAAATCAATAGGCTCAATGGTTACCCCTAGTTGAATGGTGGTACAACACTTCCTACCATACAACTACACGCATGACTCCCTTTGAAGCGGTATATGGACAGAAGCCACCTTCAGTTCTCTCATACTTACTGGGTACCTCAAAGGTCCAGGCGGTTGACCAAACACTTACAGTTTGAGAGGATATTCTTTGTACCCTTAAAGAGAACTTGGTCATGGAATAGAATCACATGAAGCAACAAGCAGATCAAGGTCACTTTGAACGTCAATTTGTAGAAGGGGATCAGGTGTTTCTGCGACTGCAACCATACAAGAAAACTTCCCTCAAGGCCGAGCATTGTCAGAAGCTAGTGCCCAAATTTTATGGTCCTTATACAGTTCTCAAGCATGTGGGACAAGTCGCCTATCAGTTAGCTTTTCCCAGTCAGTCGAAGCTACATCTTGTTTTACATGTTTCATGCTTAAAGAAGGTGATTGGAACTAGGTGCCAAATTCAAACCAACCTTCCCAAGTTAGTTGCAGAAGGATCCATTTGGCTATAGCTAGAAGCAGTTTTGGACTAGCGCGAGCATCGCCTGTGTCAGCGAACCATCAAAGAAGTGCTAGTCCAGTGGAAAGATACAACTCCAACAGATGCCACTTGGGAACCAGCTATGATTCTGCAGCAGTTTCCACATCTCAAGCCTTGAGGACAAGGCTATTTTTAAGGGGGCAAACATGTTAGGGTCCTAACCCGCACATAGGTAGATCAATATATTCGAATGAAATAAAGGTCAATATTAATAAGGCCTTTCAATAAAATAGAATAAGGCAGATGTAAGAAGACCTAATAGAAGCTTCCACTTCTAGAAGGATCTTCCTCTGGACGCTTCTCTTGATAGACATATTTAGTATAAATAAGGGTCAAGGATATGAAAACCCTAGCTTGGAGATTATTGTAATAGAGTGCTTCTCGACTGGAGGTTTCCCCCTTGAAGAGGCCTATGAACATTGCTTTCTGAATCAAAGTGTTATTTCTATTGTTGTTCTTATATCATTTCTGTGTTATTGTGGAGATTATGTTGGTTATATTACTGTTAGTCTGTCATTTCTAGCATTTTATTTCTATTCTGCATAACTTTTGATATCTGGTATATTACATGTTACTTGTACCCTTTTTGTACTTGATTACCAAATGAAATTGTTGTAGTAAACTCATCCACCTATAGTGTCGAGATTGTTGCAATTTGATTTGTGCTTGAAGATACTGTAAGGGCTAGTGATATGTATGTATGATTGTTTCCTTCCCTAACAAGTAGTGTTTCAATTTATTTACGCTCTGGACTAATGCATACACCTCTTTATCATATGTAGGATAGTTAACAACAACTTGGTTAAAAGTTTCAAAGTGGTAACATATAGTCTTACGATATTGCATCAGTAATGCACCCATGGTGTATCCGTTGGCATTTTTCTCGATCTCAAAAGGTTGTTGAAGATTCGGCAGTGCTAATACTGGTGCAGTACTGATCTTCTCCTTCAAAATGTTGAAATATTTGTGTTGCTTTCCTTCCCACTGAAAAGTGTTCTTCACATTGGTTAAGGAATGCAAATGAAATTCTATAAAGGAGAATTTGGGAATGAATCTCCTCCAATACTAGAATGCACCTAAGAATCGTTGGACTTTGGTTACACTTTTTGGCTTAGGCCATTTTACAATTACTTCAATTTTGGAAGGATCAATTTTCAATTGTCCTCCTCCTACAATATGACCTAAGTACACAAGTGTAGTCTTTCCAAATTCACATTTAGACAGTTTTACATATAGCTTTTCCCTTTGCAAAGTATCCAATACTTGCTTTACATGCCTCACATGCTCATCCCAAATCCCGTTAAAAAAAATAATGTCGTCTAAATATACAATCACAAAGTCATCTAGGAAAGGCCTGAATACATCATTCATCACATGCATGAAAGTTGTCGGAGCATTACAAAGCCAAAATGACATAACTAACCACTCAAACAATCGTTGTTTGGTTTTAAAGGAAGTTTTCCATGCATCATATTCTGTGACTCTGATTTGATGATATCCACTGTGCAAATCCAACTTAGTGAAATAAACATCATTCTTCAATTGATCAAGTAAATCATCTATGCGACGAAGAGGGTATCGATTTTTCACCATGATTTTATTTAAATCTCGGTAATTGACACACATTCAGTATGTTCCATCTTTCTTTGGCATCATCACGATCGGAGAACCACAAGGAGATGAATTGGGCCTAATGACCCCTTGATCCAATAAGCCATGTACCTACTTCTTGATCTCTGTCATCTCCACAACTGACATCATGTACATGCCCACATTAGGAAGAGGAGAATCCTACTAAAGATGTATCTCATGTTGGATTTCCCTCTTAGGAGGTAATCCATTTGGTTCTTGAAAAATATCATCATACTTAGAAACAATGTCAATTAATCCCTTTTAATGAGATGGATCACACCCTTGGAAAGCATTGGATGTCCCGACATCTTTCTCTCTTACGGCCATGAGTACATATCTATTATTAGTGTTTATGAGTCTTTTCATTTGCCCAGCACTAACAAGTGTTGTATTTACCCTCATGTTGTGAGCTCTAAAAATATATTCCACTCCCCCTTTAGTAAGGTGGTATTTCTTCTCATGACGAAAGAAGCCTACTTTTCTATCATAAAGGTAAGGACTTTCCAACACTATGCCACATATATCAAGTGGTACAACATCCAAATCCACTTCATCAATCAACTTTGAAGCAAAAGAAAATCTGATTCTACATTGTTTGGTGACATTAAGTTTTTCTTTATCACATACCCAACCAAGAGGATAAGGCTTCGGATGTGGTTTCATTTCAAGACCCATCTTCTTGACAAGTGCTTTAGATATTAATTTTACTTGGGAACCCGGATCAAATAATGTATCTATCCTAGTATGTTTAGATATAGCTCTTATATGAAATAACTCATTCCTCTTTCGTTCATCAACATGAGATTCATCATTGGAACTTGAACTAGCATGAAGAGAATCTTTACCTTGTACTGCAACCGCTGTGATATTTCCTTCATCCCTTGAATTGGAACCAAGATCTTGTTGTACTGTAGCAACGGTCTTTGTCTTCCCCTTTCCACCAAACTGTTTCGGTTTCTTTTCTAGATGTAATTTCCAACAGTGTTCTTCATCATGACCGCTCTTCTTGCAATGAGTGCAAGATGGTTTTCCTCCTTCTCTCATTATTGTAGCAGTCTTCTTGTCCTTCCTTTTAAACTTATTAAAAATATTTTGTGGGAAATTGGAAGGTTTATTTGTGGGATCTTCTTGAACATGTTTCCCCCTATTCTCAAGGTGAGTGGCTTGCACACAAACTTCGTCAAGACTATTGGAGTTAAACAAGAGAAAATTATGATGAATATAATTTTGAAGTGCGTCAATATACTTCATTAAAGTTTCATAAGAATCCAAAGGAATATTCAATGCCATATATTTCTTCCTAAATTCTTCTGTGAAAATTTGTATAGTTTGACCTTTACTTTGCCTTAAGGTTTTCCATTCCATCATTGCTTTATGTAAATACCCTAATGGATAAAATTGTTTCCTTATCGTTGAGTTAAATTTCGACCATGAGGAAAGAATATTACCACACTTACTTATATCCGGAAGCTTTCTCTCCCACCATACAAGAGCGGTGCCTTCCAACCAAAGAGAAGACAGATGCACTTTAACTTCCTCTTCATTAATATGTTGGACATGGAAATACACTTCAACCTATCGGATCCAATTATCTATATTTCCAGGATTAGCATCTCCATTGAACATAGGTAAAGAAAATTCGACATCAATCTTTAATAATGGTTTCTTAAAAGAGGCTTTATGGCTAGAATGATGAGAATGGTGAGAATTCTCAGGGGAAGAAGAAATAGAACTTGAAGGTGAAGACAGAGGCTCATGAGGATCTCATCCAGCCCCTTGGTTTATCAAAGCATCATCATCTGCATGTGCTTCATTTTTCTTTCCTTTCTTCTTCATCCTCTTCTCATAATCTCCATACATTCGTTCGACCATTTCTGACATGCGATAAAAGACCATGTGAAAGTTTTTCTCATGTTCATCATACTTGTCCTCTTCTTCCATTTTCTTCCTTTTGGATGCTCGACCAACTTCGGGATTGAAAGTCTTAAGAGTTCATTCACCCTGCTTATGCTTGGCCCTAGTAATCATTCACACTCAACATGTCAAGCCAAAGATGATTGCTCTAATACCAACATGATCCGGGATCTTTTCATCGCAACTTATAAAGAATTGCATTAAATGAGCATAAATTAAAGTGCACCATTAAAGAAGGGAAAACTCAAAAATGAAGAGAAATAAGCATCAAATATGAAAACAAAAACTTGATAACGGAGCTCATCCCTGGTGGACTACGTCTTTAGGTCCTTCTCTCAAATGGGTAGGCTCTTTCATTAACTCAGCAAAATAATTTGGCAAAATACATAAGTATACCTCATTCTAAAATCAAGCTACAGAAATAATGCTAAGATCAGAAAACAGAAAGCACCATTGAATTCATGGCGTCGAATTACCCAAAAATAATTGTCTCCACGCCTTGATCTGACTCTGGAACTCCCAGGCCCAAGAAGAATTATGTCTCAGTTTTCTTTCCCTCTGTGACTTGCAATAATGATTGTCCTTGCCTCGAAAAGTGTTCCCATGGATCGTACGGTCCATGCCTCCCCCTTTTTGGTTGGGTGGATACCTGGTTTAAATATCACCTGGGCGAATGGATTTCCCAACAGGACAGTTGGGAGAGTTGGTCGTCGGTGCTAATGTTAAGGCATTACATGTGGGGGAGGTTCTAGGGTCAAACCCGTGGGCCTCCCCATTTGGGTCTTACTTACAACCTTCGCTAAAGTTGGGTGGCCGGCTTCTAAACTTGGTGGATGCGCCAGATATGGCAGGACCTCCTCCAGATTTGGCGGGGGGGCGTTATATATATATATATTGTTTTTTTTTGTTATGGGCCCTCATTGGGAATTTCAGGGGTGCCACGTGGTTCCCTCTGATTGGGCCATGTGGCATCCTTGGATTGGCCCACCTGGCTGCCCAATCATGTTGATGTCACCTCCATGTCAGCTCCGTACAGGACACATGGCGCCTATGGTTCACTTGATGATCAGTGGCCAGATGCAGATCTGTTTAGAGGTGAGGTTGTGCTTGACTACCTTGAGGAGATCACCAGATGCTTAACTACAAGGGTTGTGCCAGATGGGTACACATCCATGAGAATAATCATTTATTTGCTCGCTCAACAGATTATCAACTCATCGCAAGGCAATTGTACAAACCAGGGATAGATGTAATAATTTGGTGTTTCATCCTCAGCCATGAGTGCAGTAAGGCCACATGTCATGTCTTGGTTGGTCCATGTGGTGACCCCTGGGTGGTTCCACGTGGAGTCACCTAGGGGTTCCACGTGGCACTTTTCTACTGGTCCAAATGGGGCCCCAAAAATCCTATTGACAAGTGACATGTGGCAGCCTCTGGTACTGCCACATGGCATGCTAACATCAGCAGTCGTCATGATGTTGATGTTATTCTGCCATGTCATTTTCTGACGTCATAAGTACAGATGATGATGTGGCCCATGTTAACTTTCCTTGTTTGACCACAACTTTGACCATGAATATCTTTCAATCCGTAACTTTGTTTGACGAGTTGTTTGCGCTGTTAGAAATCTTGCGATGCGTTCTTCATGATCATGCCATTTTCACTGAGTTTTGGAAACTTTGAATTTTTTCCCTTTCTATTGGAGCCATTCTGAGCATTCTGAGTTGCCTATGTGAATTTTGAGTTGTTCTTAGCCTTCTCTGGATCCTTTTTGGATCAACTGGTAAACTTCCATACACAACACTTGCATAGCGAGTCATCGCTATGAAAATGTTGTAGGCACTCATGATTAGCAAGAATAGTGGGAGATGATTGGCATATGAGTCTTGAAGCAAGCACAGGTCCCCCAGTCGCTTGCTGCCACCTGGATCTACACAAATTACAAAAAATGGAGACTTCTACGCAAATGTTGTAGGTAGTGTTTGTGCAATAGTAATTACAGTCTACTACGCAAAGGTGGCAGAGTTGTCCAACAATGCATAAGATGACTCAAGATGCTTTCCAGATGCACCTGATGACTCATCAACAACAACATATTCGAAATGTACTCAAATCTATGATTGTATAAGATATTTTTGTTTTGCATTAAAGATGGTCAAACGAATTGACTATTTTAGTAAAGTTGTTTAGGAGTTGTTCTCTTCTAATGTAACCAAATCCATCATTGTAGAAAACAATAGTTCGACTCCTAGTAGCCTAGTGTGGCAATAGGCTTATATATATTCAATCATTTTGATGTAAATAAGGGCAAGTTGGCAGAAGTATAGTCATTTTGATCCCTGTTGTAATTTTCTTTGAATCTGAAAGAAATACAAATGCAGAAGTCCTGAACTTTTTATGAAAAAGATTCTAATGGTGGTGATCTGAAGATTATACTCTTATCCTTGTATGTACTTCTTGTGTCTTTACTTTCATCTTCACTTTTCTTCTGTTTAAATTGGATAATTAAAGGGTCTATAATTCATCTAATGGTGCTCTAGACTTAAGTGATTTAAACTTTATTTATCTTCTTAATTAGGTCAGAATTCATCTTTCATGGTGCTTTGATTATGTTATGTGTTTCTTTTCCTCTTCTACCCTACTTAATCAAACTCAAAACTGAAATTTCATCACCTTATTTAGCCTTTGTTCATCCGGAAAGTTCTACCTACCAGTCATTTTTTTCTTTCGTTTTCAAGGGTTTACTCCATAGCTCAAGAGATACCATACCTCCTTGCCATCAAACCTTGAAAAACTACCTCAATCTTCTGAACCTATCCATCAGTTCAAAAACAATCTATCTATCAGAGATCAAGTTTCAGAGAGAGCCCTCTCTAGATTAGAAAGGCTAGCTTCCAGTCTTAAAGTTGGTTTGTAGGTTACCTTTGTAGATTGTTTCTTTAGCCCAACAATTTACTCAGTGATAACATAACTCACACAATGGATGTGGTAATATCTTCTTTTGGGTTGAAATAAAGATATCATCAAGATTAAAAAAAAAAAAAACATAGATCCCAT
>ML781933.1:205955-231318 GCA_009831015.1 Picea engelmannii
AAAAAAAAAAAAAAAAAAAAAAAAACCTCTTCCCGAAGAAAGCAAAATTACATGTCCTTGAAGTTTTAGAGCCCAGTGTTCTACTACCCATGATTCTATGGATCTTGGATTGGGAAACATGAACGTGAAATTTCCCACCAAGGCCTGCTCATGGAGGATAAAGGATTTTTCCCTCATAATTGGAATGGACAGATCCAAGTGAGGGATGACATCCATCCTTTTGATAAATTTATTCTACACTAGATGAGCTCCATTACTTGGCTTCAGATTGCAAACCAGCAATTTAAGGGCCTCAAATTTTTGCAAGAATATTGTCTCCCATTGCCATAGATTAGCCACAATAAAAAATATTGTCTCAAGCTTGAATTATGTGGAGTCTAGGCATGGATCTTCTCCAACGAATTCATAGAGAGTAGAAACAACTAGGAACCTAGCTATGAGAGAGGCTTCATATGTTACTATTTTAGGAACCTAGTTGAGAAATAGTGCTAGTGCATTCAGGAGCCCAACTCTAGTTTTGGTTGTCACTTAAACAAGGAAAATTTGGGGGGTTAGATTTTGTTTATAGGTTAATTTTCTATGTTTTTTTTTTCAAAAGGAATTCTCCAGTTTCTCTCTTTAAAAAAAATTAATTTATCAAAACTCCATAAGATAACATTATTTTATTTTAAATATCACCTCTTTAAAAATTTAAATATTTTTATAAAAATACTACCAAACATTTTATAATTATAATTTTAAAAATTAATTAAATTAATTAAAATTTACAATAATTATAGATTTTTAAAATTTTCCATACATTTAAATTAAATTCAATCAATTTATAAGAATCGTTTATTTTTATAAAATACATTTTAAAAATCATACTTAACACACAAATAAAAAAAGCCAATAAGATTCCCAATAACTTCTAAGATGATGAATAAAATGTCAAGGTCGAGTGTGGCCCAATGATAATCTAAGCATGTGGAGGGCTTAGGGCTTTGCAGGGTTTTCTTGTTTAACATTGTGAAATAGTTGTTGTGAAACATTCTTCTCCAAGGAAGATATTGATATTTCATGAAGTGAAAGTTGATGAGAAAAGACTTTAATAAGTATTAATTGTGATAAATTTAGGCTTCACAACAAAGGGAGGGATGGATGTCATCCTTTAAGTTTACACTTACCATTATTTTTAAATTTTTTTATTTATTTTTAAAGATCTATAAGGGAAGGTTAACTTCAGCAACTAAGATTAACTTCTAGATCATGATCATGATCATTATTAAAATGTTCACATGATCATTATTAAAATGGATTATGATCATGATCATTATTAAAATAATATTAAAATGTTCACATGTAAAATGGATTATGATCATCATTATTAAAATAATATTAACTAGCATATTCTTTAAACGGGTCAATGGAAATGTTAAAATATTTTAGGAATATTTTGATTTTAATAAAAAAATCTAAATGTTATAATTAGAATTATTTTTTTTCATTTTAATAAAAAAAAATTATTAAACTAATTATTTTATAATTATTGAATATGTAAAACATTTTTTGAAATTTATAATCATATAAATTGTATATAGATAATTTTAATCTAAAAAAATTATAATTATATTTATTTTTTTAAATAAAAAAATTATATTTATATTTGTAAATTATAGAAATTTAAGTAAGAATTTTCATCACATTTATTAAAATTATAATGTAAATTTTAGAATTTAATCTATAAGTTTTCAAAAATTATACTATAATAATAACAATAATTTTATTAGTTGATGATATTAATTCATTATAAATTATATCAAACATATTAAAAATACAAAAATTAAGATATAATGTTGAAATAACTTACATCACTGTCACTATTATAACAATTAGCAATGTATTTATTTATTTTTTTATTTTAAATAAAGTAAAAAATTTCAATCTCAATTTTAAGTTAATTCATCTAAAATCAAATGGAAAATTTGTTGAATATAGGGAACAAAGCACAAATACGCTTCATATGACCTACACACATTTATGTGGCTAGTTATAATTTATATTATTAATTAACATAATTAAAAAAGATGAGGATATTTTGGGTACACTCTTTATCCACTTTCCATCTCTTCATCTTTATCAACCTCACAAATATAGTGTTCGATTCCTGTGACAAGTTTTTCAAATAGGGAATGTAAACCACGTGCTTGTACTAACTTCCCATCATATGTTAAACCAACTTTTCATTATTACAAACATCTCTACCGATCCAGGTGGATATTGGTGGCCACCCACCTATTCCAATTGGCTTCTCTTGAAAGGTTTTAGTTCAGCACGTTCTTCTGTAATTCTTTGTAATTGTGGGTTCTACACTTCCAAGGTTGTCTGAAGCCCTACACAACTTCTAGGTGGATATTGGTGGTTGCCCACCTAATCCAACTGGCTTATTTTGGAAGTTTTCATGTCAGTACATCTTTATGTACTTCCAAGGCCGTTTTAGGGCCCTAAACAATGTTTTTTTGGCTTTCCACAGTCAAACTATAGATGAAATCAGGGTTTGATGGCTTAATGTGTATTTCTTGAAAAGACCTTTCCAATGGGCTATCGCGCGCCTAAAACAAAGGTCGTATGCAAAAGTTACGACCCCTGGAAGTTGAGGTACTAACTTGCCCATCGAGGCCCACATAACTTTTGGCATTTCATCTCCTATGGTTAGGTTTTTAGATGTCTAGGGTTTTGGCATTCTTGAGTAATGTTAAAAAGGCCTCTGGAGCCTCATTGTAATCATTATTCTCAGACGAATGCGCGTAGAAGCCACATCTCTTCTTAGAGATAGCTACCACAATTCGAGCAAGTTGTTTTCAGTTTTGCAATTTTACAATTTTAGCCTATTTTATTTATTCAATAGCGGTTATTGTTCACTAGATATTTGTTGTTGTTCTTTGTATCTCTGTGTTATTGTATTTAGTCTGTTATTCATTTTGTTCTTCTCATAAATCCATATCAATGGTATCAGAGCGGTCTGCTCTTCATTTATTTTTCTTCGTGCATGTCCCCGACAAGATCTAGGTACAAGAAGTTGGGACTCGAACCAATCGAGTCTTTGCAAGATCGGTTGTGTCGAGCCCAAAAATAACCCATGGGGAATGCAAAGAAATATGATGCAGTAGGAGATCCTTTTAAAATGTTGCTCTAGGAATCCCTTGCGCAACAAAGGAACAAAATGATGGACAAATTTGCACAAATCCTTCGGCGATTGCCCATGGGAGATGCATCTTCATCAAGCGGCCATGCAACCCCCTTCAAGGTACAAGTAAATTTTGATATTCCATTATTTAAAGGACTAATAGATGTGGATGTTGTAGATAAATGGATAAATCTACTCGAAGGGTACTTTTCGGTCCACAATTTTTCTAACAGGGAAAAGATTACTTTTGCACTCGTCAAGGTCATCCCCCATGTTAAGGACTGGTGGGATACTTACTCTGAGAAAAGGGCCATAGAAGAATCTACAATCTTTGTGGTCGCCCCCACATGGGATTCCTTCAGGAATGTCATTAAAGAACGATACTACCCTGTTGGAAACTACGAGGACTAGTACACAATATGGACCACGTTGCATCAGGAAAGGGACCAAACAATACCAAATTTCACCAATATTTTCGATACCATGTGCACCAAATTGGGTATAAAATACTCTGAATGACATCTAGTGCTCAAATACCATGGTTGTCTACATAGATACATTCAAATAGAAATGGAGTTTCTGGACATCGCATCATTAGGTGCAACTTATAAATATGTTGTCAATATTGAGCAGAAATTTAAGCAAAAGAGGTGAGAGTTTGGATCTGCAAACTCCTCACAGTCGAAGCAGTGCAAAGGCGGTCCCAAACCAAAAAACAAGGGACAAAGTAAAGATGGCCACTCTTAGGAAAACCAGTCTAAGCCGCAACACAAGAAGGGTAATGAGAAGTTGAAGAAGGACATGGGAAAGTGGTGTGAATACCACAAAATTCCTTGGCACAACACTGAAGAATGTCGCTCCAAGCAGTCACTGGCGGTCGAGCTGAAAGGTTTCGAGCCAGAGGAAGATTCTGAATCCGAATCTGATCCAGATGTATTTTTGTGGCCTCCCACCTATTTCAACTGGATCATTTTGGTAGTTTTTCAGTTTGGCAGTTTTTTTCTAGTTTTCGGGTCTCGAACTTCCAAGGCTGTTTTCATGCCCTAAACATCATTTTTAGGGCTCGCCACAGTTAAATTGTACACAGAGTGAGATTCTGACAGAAACATGTGTATTCCTCAGATAGACATTTCCAACGGGCTATCGTGCGCCTAAAACGAAGATCGTATGCAAAAGTTATGACCCCGAGAAGTTGATGTACTAACTTACCCCAACGGGGCCCACATGACTTTTGGCACTTCATCTCTTAGGGTTAGGTTTTTGGATGTCTAGGGTTTTGGCATTCCTTTTTATTGTAAAAAGTCTTGGAGAGCCTCAATGTAATCGTCTTCTTGCAAATGAGCGCAACCATTAAATCTCTTCTTAGAGATAAGTCACCACCATTCTTGTAATATCCCAAGGCCGAGCCCTGGTTGTAATTATGAATTGTAACATGTTTTGTAGGCTGGTGAGCCAAGTGTTATAAGCTAAGAGGATTATGTGCTTATTAGGCTAGGAGCCTAGATGTTAAAGGCCAGGAGCCTGTTTTGTACATGTAAGTATTCATAATTATTAATATAACAAAATTGTTATTAATATAACAACATTGTTGTGTGTAGAACGACAATGAAGAAAGAGTATGGGGGACTAAACTCCATTAATCTGGGTAAGGGAAGGGGGATGAGAGGCTAGAAAGAGGGGCTAATCTTAAGAGATTAATTCCAATAGAATAATATATTATTATTCTAAATTCTATGAGTGGGATATGAATATATCTTAAGTTCCTTTGGGGAAAAGGTATGACTTCCAAATGGAGAGGAACACACTTCATGAGCGCCATGTGTCAGCTCAGGCACATGAAAATATAAGTGAGAATTCTTACTGTTTTGGTATATTTTGGCCATTTTGCACCAGGGCACCCAACAAGCACACGGTAACCCTGGAATTCCATTGTTGAAATTCCCTAACCACATGAACCTCTGCAACAAGCCTAAATTGATACCCTTGTTGCACCTGTACCATGTGGGTTTCCTACGTATTGTTCTTTCATTACTGCTCCCACATCCAATTTTTGTTGTTTCCATCACCATGCTCGTGTGTTGAGCAGCGAGAGTGAAGAAACAAATTGCCAGGCCCGTGGATAGAAGAGGCAGACTATCAGGCTTGTGAACAACTCTCCCCAGGTGAGAGAGTGTGGATAGAAGAAGTAGGTTGTCATACCTATGAGCAACTCTCTCCAGGTGAGAGAGTGTGTTGAGGAAGTGATTTCTCCTAGAGGGATTCCAATAGAAGCTACAGGGCTCTGAGAATTCAGTCCGGCCTGTTGATGAAGCCCTGGAAAGGGAGGTAGAGAAGTTGATGGGCTATGTGACAGTGAAGTTGTATACTCCTTGGGTGGGACAGACCTGTGGGGAATGAGAGTCTGTGAGCAGTGTGCATAAGTGGCTCCTTGGAGGAAATATTTCCTGTTGTATTGTGCAACTTCCTGTTGTCCCTGCCTAGCCTAGGAATCCCTTTCCCGGTGGAGTTTAGTCCCAACTCGGGGGTGACCCACTGCTGAGAGTGATGAGCAATATGGTCTAATTTTGGGAGGTTCGTGGAAGGTCTACACGCATTCGGTGAACTACAATTAAGAGATAAGTATCATTTATGTGCGTAATGGTTACATGATGTATTTTAGTGCATGTATGTGATTCTTGTAATAATATCATGTGCTTCATTGCATGTATGTTTTCATGTTATCTCTATTTATTTATGTTAAGTTTATATGCGATCTATTCCACAAAGATCTATGTCTTCCATTGCCTGGCAGGTCTATGTCTGGGCATGGGCAATTTTAATTACCTATAATAGATCTTGAGGCCACATGTGTCTAAGGTAGCATTCCCACGACCTGTTGAGGGGTCAGGGGATGTTACAAAATGGTATCATAGCATTTTCTAGAGTAGCATGGCCCGGCCTAGGTGGTTGGGGATGTTACAAAATGGTATCAGATCATTTTCTAAAGTAGCATGGCTCGACCTAGGTGGTCGGGGATGTTACAAAATGGTATCAGAGTGTTTTCTAGAGTAGCATGGCCTAGTTTGGGTGGCTGTGGATGTTACAAAATGGTATCAGAGCCATGGTTTCAACACTGAGCCTGGATGGGCCATGTTAGTGGAAGTTGAAGCAAAAGTTTCGGAAAGAAATTGTTGTCGAAACGGAAAAAATATGAGTTAAGAGCATCCCTAACTGCCAAAAGAATACCTTGGTCGTGTTATGAAGCTTAGGAGGTATAACGGTTTATGGAATGGCAACAAATAAAGAATCCACAATAATCGTTGTGTTGGGCTACAAGGTTGGAATTTGGGGCGTGATATATGCACAGGGGAAAGGCCAACTTTTTCCAGTCGTTAAATATGGAAAAAGGTGCATTAGATTTTACTTCCAAGTCCTTCAAACTTCGTGACTTCAAAGAATTCTATGTGTTGTAGAGAAAAAGGGGCCGAAGCCCAAAGTTTCGAAGTCCTAGAGTGGATCTACACCATAGATCCGGGGAGAAGCGCTTGACCGTTGGTTTTGGCCGAAGACAGATCATAACCGTTAGATCAAGCCAAGAGCATAAGGTAAGGCATAGTGGTGAAAAGCATATCTCAGCTAATAGATCTGCGCGCGAATGATTGTGAGTCATAGATCTCACAAAAGTTCGAAATTCGACATTCGGAAGTAATAAGGTGTGATAGAGTGAAAACTCTCGAAGTTCGGAGTTAATCTGGATCATTCATCAAAAGGGACATGTTTAGACAGATTGGCTTGTTCAAAAATTTGGCATTCAGAAGAAACAAAGTGTGCTAAGGAGAAAATTCTCGAATCTCCAAAGTCCTGAAGTCCAGAGTAAATCCAAACCGTTCATCAAAAGAGACACGTGTCGACAGATTGGCTTGTTCGAAAATTCAACATTCAGAAGAAACAAAGTGTGCTAAGGTTAAAAGTCTCGAATCACCGAAGTTCCAAAGTCCTGAAGTCTAGAGTTAATATGGACCGTTCATCAAATGAGACATGTGTTGACAGATTAGCTTATTCAGAGTTCAGGATTCGGGAGAAACAAAGTGTGCTAAGGTGAAAAATCTCAAAGTCCCGAAGTCCAGAGTTCATCTGAACCATTCATTAAAGGAGACGTATGTCAGAAGATCAAATTATTCAGAGTTCGGCGTTCGAGAGAATTGGAGTGTGCTAGTGTGGGATCTTCTGAAGCCTCGAAGCCCAAAGTCCTGAATCCGGAGAGGCGTGGCATGATGATGTCACCTGTAGTGGTGACCTTTCCTAGACATGCCATGTGCCACCACCTTAATTTTTGACAACTGTACTATGTGGACCCCGGAAGGTAAAGAAGTTCGAGAGTTCGGAGTTCGAGAGATTTGAGGAATGCAAGTGTAAAATATTCCAAAGCTCTAAGGTCGAAGTCTTGAAGTGACATAGCTTTCTGAAATCACTTAAAATGAGGTGGACACATGGGAAGTGTGCCACATGTTAGTGAGTTAAGAACCTATCAAAGAATTTTTATGCCAATTGGAACATGACACGTGTCACACGCCTAATTGGGCCATGTGTCCACTTCTAGTATTCCACCACTTGGAACTCCCCTCAAGCATGGTTTGTGGGACTCCTAATGGTCACAGTGGATGCATGGCGCTAGATCTTGCAGTCCATATACTTGGCACTCCGGAGGAACTTGGTCAACAAGTGTTTAAGAATGAAAACTTCCGAAGGTCGGAGTATATCTCAACCGTTGGTCACGGTGGACGCGTGGCACTAGATCCTGCAGTCCGGAGACTTGGCACTCTAGAGGAATTGTGTTCTGGTGCGAAGAATACCAAAGGCCCAAAGGCCAGAGTCTACCTCGACCTTTGATCATGGAGGACACGCGACAACAGATGCAGTAGTCCAGAGACTTGACACTCCGGAATATTGAGAGTATGGACAGTCTGGAATTCCTGAAGCTCGGAGTTTCGGAGTTGATCGTGGTCGTTGGTTATCAAAAAATCCATGGACCATTGATCCATCGTCCTTTGTGAGTTTTCAATTGGTGCTCCTAGGAATTGATAGTTGGATTTGCATGAATATTTAAAGCTTCTAAGTTTCAACGCCGGAGGCCCTAAGTTCCGAATAAGCACCTATCAGCCTAGCGCTTGGCCACATCCCATGGTCACATAAATTGTGGGCTGAGAAAAGAAAGGGGTTGGTAACCGAAAGTGAATTGGAGAATAGAACAAGGCTCGAAGATAGAGCCGTGTAGATTCTTGATCGACCAAGACCTGCAGAAAATGGATTCTGATATTTTTGTTGTTGAATCAGATTGGTTTATGTTATTCTGGAAAATTATTAAAGACTGATAGCCTGACAAAATTCGGTTGGTTGTACATTTTGCAAAGTTAGCAATTGTCATAACCGAACAAGATTGTCACATAGTGTAGAGAAATGGAGGAGGCACAGGACACTTATAGTCAAGAGGATGAAGTTAGAGGAATGGATGTCCATTTGGGAGTTGAAGGAACGAACTCCGATGGGCATGGAGAAGAAATATATAAAGACATAGCCATGATGAAAATCATTAAAAATTTGCAAAAATATGTCCAAATTCACTAGGAAGATAACGAAAGGATTAAGAGAGCCAAGGAGCGACATGAATACTTCAATAGGAAGTTAATGCAGATCCTAGAAAGAATCGAAAATAATTTGGATAAGGAAATTGGATCCAACAAATCAGGGAGCCACAATTCCCCTGATGAGGAAAGAAGAGAAATAAGTGGTAACAGATATCACCAACACTTTCAAAGGCATTCCAAAAGGAAGCCACACAATATTTCAAGTCC
This sequence comes from Picea engelmannii, assembly GCA_009831015.1. NCBI lineage: Eukaryota > Viridiplantae > Streptophyta > Pinopsida > Pinales > Pinaceae > Picea > Picea engelmannii. Next base: position 214,953 of record ML781933.1, read on the forward strand.
ACCTCCTACCAGAAATCATAGGAGATCTGAAGTGGATACAATGCAGGGTGAAATTCCTAAGATCAAACCTCCTACTTTTGATGGAGAGCACCAGAAAGATGAAGATGTTGAGTCATGGCTACTTGGCATGAGGAAATATTTCCAATTGCATAATTATTCCTCTCATGCCGAAGGAAGAATCAAAATCTATCAGATGAAAGGAAAGTCATCCATGTGGTGGGATCATCTTGTGCAAGTGCGACACATCATAGATAAGAATGTGACATGGAAGGAATTCAAGAGACATTTTGAAAAGAAGTACTTAACCAAGGGATACTATGACAAAAATATGAAAGAGTTCTTTGAACTTAAATTGGGCAGCATGACTATAAATGAATATGAAAGGTGATTTCTAGAGTTGTTGAAGTATGTCTCTTTCATTAAGGATGAGACAGTCAAGATCTAGAGATATCTGAGTGGGATGCCATCTTTTATCAGTGACAAAATCCAGTATGATGACCCTAAAACTATGGAAGAAAACATAAGTAGGGAAAAGTGTTTATATGATCAGCATAAGGGAAATCCTACCTTCCAAAGAGATTGGGAAGGAAAGAGGAAGTTTAAGAGGGAGAAGAGGTAGAAGGGGAACAAGCCACCATTTTTCAAAAATAGTCCTCAAGGATAGCCAGTTTTGAGAGAGCCCAGGATGGCTGAAGTAGGTGGGCAAAGGCCAAGGCAGAAACCTATGCAATGTTTGGGTTGTAAAGGAGATCATAAGTATAGATATTTCCCTCACAGAAAGGACAAGGTGAGAGTTGTTCACCACGATTCAGAAAGTAGAAAATAGTGGAGGACATGGGTAGAAGAGTACCAAGGATCTATGCAGCCCTGGACAACAAGCAAGCCGAGTTTCAATCACACATGATTGAATTTGAAGGTATGATCAATAACCATTCCTTTACTATTTTAATTGATTTAGGGGCTAGTCATAGCTATATAGATCCTATGGTAGTGGAAAGATTTCAATTGTGAAGAAGAAAGCATGGAAAATCTTGGTTGGTGCAGCTGGCTATAGGAGCCAAGAGAAAGGTTGTTGAGTTGGTTAAATCATGTCCAATGGGCATGAATGGACTGAGTACCAAGGAATATTTGAACATATTGCCTTTGGGATCATACGACTGCCTAATTGGTATGGATTGGTTGGACCAACACCATGCCATATTATAATGTCATAACAAGGCATTCACCTTCCTGGATGAGGAAGGAAATCAGAGAACAATCCAAGGAATTCCCAAGGCAATTACGTTCCGAGAAATCTCAGCAATGGAGCTGAAGAAGTATTACAGGAAGGGCTGTCAAATATTTTCATCCCATATGGATGAATCACCTAAGGATAAGGTGCTAAAATTGGAGGATCATTCGGTCCTGAAATATTTTGACGATGTGATCAAGGAGATACCAGGGCTACCCCCAAAGAGAGATATTGATTTCTTTATAAATTTGATGCCTAGGGCAGCTCCAGTATCAAAGACTCCCTACCAGATGAGCACACAAGAACTGAAAGAACTGCAAATGCAGCTTGAAGAACTTTTAAAGAAAGGGTACATACAACCAGGTCTGCCACCTTGCGGTTCCCCGGTGTTATTTTTGAAGAATAAAGATGGAACCTTGAGATTGTGCATTGACTTCAGGAAGTTAAATAAAGTAACTATAAAGAACAAGTATCCTCTACCAAGGATTGATGATCTCTTCGATCAGTTGAATGATGCAAGGATATTTTCAAAGATGGATCTCGGGTTAGGATACCATCAGTTAAGGATTAAAGATGAAGGCATCAGCAGGACCACCTTCATGAAAATGTATTGTCATTATGAGTTCACAGTGGTGCCATTTGGGTTATCAAATGGACCAGCTATTTTCATGTTCTTAATGAATGGTGTTTTTCGAGAATATTTAGACAAGTTTTTCATTGAATTTTTGGATGACATCCTTTTATATTCCAAGACAGAAGGAGAGCATAAGAAACACTTGAGGATGTTGTTACAGGTGATAAGAGAGCACCAGTTGTTTTCTAAATTGAGCAAGTGCTTATTTTTCCAAAATTGAATTCACTATTTAGGGAATATAATATCCGAAGAGGGAATAGCAGTAGACCCCAAAAAGATTGAAGCCATTAAAGGGTGGACAACACCTAAGAATGTGATAGAAGTCAGATCCTTCATGTGTCTAGATGGCTACTACAGAAGATGCATTGCAGGATTTTTGAGGATTTATCACCCAATCACTTCCTTGTAAAGAAAAGGGGTAAAATTTCAATGAACAGAAGAATGTGAAAAGAGCTTCCATCAATTGAAGAATTTGTTAACCGGTGCTCCAATTCTAAGGATTGCAGATCCGAATGAAGAGTTTGGTGTTTGCATAGATGCATGCAAAGAAGGACTAGGGGGAGTCCTCAGTCAGAATGGGTTTGTGATATGTTTTGAATCCATGAAATTGAAAGAGCATGAAAGGCTCTATGCCACTCACAATTTGGAGTTGGCAGCCATAGTACACTCTTTAAATAAATGGAGACAATACCTCATGGGAAAGAGCTTTCAACTGAGGATAGACCATAATGGTATGAAATATTTATTTGATCATCCTACTTTAAATTCCATGCAGAGAAGATGGTTGGGATTCCTCTGTGAATATGACTTTGATATCAAGCACATCAAAGGAAAGGAGAACAATGTGGCTAATGCACTCAGCAGGAGAGTGCATGAACTATGCTACAACCATCAGCATGTATCAAACCGATCTTAAAAACAGAATTTTGGAAGCTGCAAAAGAAGATTTGCAGTACATGGAAATGGTAACAAAGTCACAACAAGGTAAGATGCTACAAAAAATAGAATATTATAGATTGGAAGTTGAAGGAATAGTCCTATACATGAACATAATTTATGTACCGAGTTCTCACGAATTGAGGAGTATGATCTTGAAAGAGATGCATAATGTGACTTATGTTGGGCACCCTGGATATCAAAAAACAATGGCAGAATTCAAGAGCCATTATAGTTGGTCAGGCATGAAGAAATAAATTGCAAAGTACATCGCTAGATGTATGGAGTGTCAAAAGGTCAAAGTTGAGCATAAACCCCCAGCTGGGTTGCTACAGCCATTACCTATACCTGAGTGGAATTGGGAAGTGGTGGAAATGGATTTCATCACAAGATTACCCAGAACAAAAAAGAAACATGATTCCATCATGGTGGTGGTGGATAAGCTTACGAAGGTTGCCCATTTTATTCCATTGAAGACTACTCACAAGGCAACTAATGTTGTTGACATTTATATGAGGGAAGTAGCATGATTGCACGGTATTCCCAAGACAATTGTGTCTGAGAGAGACCCACAATTTACCTCAAAGTTTTGGAGAGGATTATTCAAGGGGTTTGAAACGAACCTAAGCTTCAACACAACCTATCACCCCGAGTCTGATGGACAAACAGAAAGAGTAAATCAAGTGATAGAAGATATGTTAAGAATGTATGTGATGGAAAAACCATCCAGATGGGAAGATTACCTACACTTGGTAGATTTTTCTTACAACAATGGGTACCAAGCATCACTGAAGATGAGCCCATTTGAGGCACTTTATGGCAGAAAGTGAAACACACCAATAAGTTGGGACAACCCAACTGATAGAGAAATAATTAGGCCAGATTTTCTCAGGGAAATGGAAGAGAATTGTTAAAGATAAAGCAGAATTTGAAGGTTGCCCAAGATAGGAATAAAATATATTCTGACAAAGACAAAACCCACAGGGAGTTTAAAGTGGGTGATCATGTTTTCTTGAAGGTGAAATCCAATATAAGTTCCCTGAAGTTTGGAAACTGTTCCAGGGTGGCAGCTGGATATTGTGGAACGTTTGAAATTCTAGAAAGGATTGGACCAATAGCTTATATGCTTGCATTGCCTGCATGCATGACTATTCATAATGTATTTCATGTCTCATTGCTCAAGAAATATATACATTATGCTAATCATGTGATTAATTGGAATGTGATTCAGGTGGAGCAAGAGGGTGCTTTACAAGTGCATTCGGTGTGCTACTAGAACAGAAGAGAAAATAGCTCTAGAATCAAGCAATAGGGATTGTAAAGGTCCAGTGGACCTGATACGGTCCTGAGGACACAACATGGGAGCATGAAGATGCTATGTGGGCAGAATACCCACATCTTTTTGAAGATTTTGGAAAATCTTGTTGATGTTGTGTAAATGAGTTTCACTGAGGACCGTGAAAAAATAAGGGGAGGGGATTGTAATATCCCAAGTCTGAGCCCTGGTTGTAATTATGAATTGTAACATGTTTTGTAGGCTAGTGAACCAAGTGTTATAAGCTAGGAGGCTTATGTTCTTATTAGGTCGGAGATCCTATATGTTAAGGTCCAGGAGCCTGTTTTGTACATGTTAGTATTCATAATTATTAATATAACAACATCGTTGCGTGTAGACTGACCATGAAGAAAGAGTATGGGGGACTATACTCCACTAGTTTGGGTAAGGGAAGGGGGATGAGAAGCTGGAAAGAGGGGCTAAGATTAAGAGCTTAATTCCAATAGAATAATATATTATTATTCTAAATGTTGTGAGTGGGATATGAATATATCCTAAGTTATTTTGGGGAAAAGGTACGACTTCCAAATGGAGAGGAACGTGTTTCATGAACGCCATGTGTCAACCCAGGCACATGCAAATATAAGTGGGAATTCTTACTATTTTGGGATATTTTGGCCATTTTGCACCAGGGCACCCAACAAGCACATGGTAACCCTAGAACGACATTGTTGAAATTCCCCAACCACAAGAAACCTCTGCAACAAGATCGAATTGATACCCTTGTTGCACTTGTACCCTGTGGGTTGCCTGCATATTTTTCTGTCACTATAGCTCCCACATCTAGTTTATGTCGTTTCCATCACCATGCTCATGTGTTGAGGAGCGAGAGTGAAGAAACGAGTTTTCAGGCCCGTGGATAGAAGAGGCAGGTTGTTAGGCCTGTGAACAACTCTCTCCATGTGAGAGAGTGTGGATAGAAGAAGTAGGTTGTCAGACCGGTGAGCAACTCTCTCTAGGTGAGAGAGTGTGCTGAGGAAGTGAGTTCTCTTGGAGGGAGTCCAGTAGCAACTACAAGGCTCTGAGAATTCCTTTCAGCCTATTGTTGAATCCCCGGGAATGGAGGTAGAGAAGCCGATGGAGTGTGTGAAAGTGAAGGTGTATACTCCTGGGGTGGGACAGGCCTATGGGGAATGAGAGTCTATGAGTGGTGGGCGTAAGTGGCTCCTTGGAGGAAATCCTTCATGTTGTATTGTGCAACTTCCTGTTGTCCCTGCCTTGCCTAAGAATCCCTTGCCCGGTGGAGTTTAGTCCCAGCTCGGGGGTGACCTACTGTTGAGAGTGATGAGAAACATGGTCTAAGGCTGGGAGGTTTGTGGAAGGTCTGCATGCAGTCAGTGAACTACAATTAAGAGATAAGTATCATTTATGTGCTTAATGATTACATGATGTATTTTAGTGCATGTCTGTGATTCTTGTAATAATATCATGTGTTTCGTTGCATGTATGTTTTCATGTTATCTCTATTTATTTATGTTAAGTTTATATGTGATCTATTTCACAAAGAGATCTGTCTATCGTTTCTCAACAGTTCTATGTTTGGGCATGGACAATTTTAATTACCTATAATAGAACTTGATACCACGTTTGTCTAAGGTAGCATGCCCACGACCTGTTGAGGGGCCGAGGGATGTTACAAAATGGTATCAAAGTGTTTTCTGGAGTAGCATGGCCCAACCTGGGTGGCTGAGGATGTTACAAAATGGTATTGGAGTGTTTTTTGTAGTAGCATGGTCCGGCCTGGGTGGTCGGGGATGTTACAAAATGGTATCAGATCATTTTCTAGAGTAGCATGGCCTGACCTGGGTGGTCAGGGATGTTACAATTATAACAATCTTGTTTTCAGTCTGCATTTTACAGTTTCAACATATTTCCTTATTGAATAGAAGTCATTTTTATTGTATCTTTCTTATTGTTCCTTGTGTTTTTGTGTTAAGAATAATAATAATTTGTATTCATTTTGCTCTGGTCATAAAATCCATATCAGTGGTATTAGAGCGGTCTACTCTTTTTCGTTCTTAATGCATGTCCTTGACGAGGTCAGGGTACAAAGAGTTGGGTCTCAAGCTTGTTTCTCTTGAGGAAAAGATCTCTCACATGCCTAAGAAACCTCTCATGGTAGGAGACAATAAATATGACGAGACAAGAGATCCTTTCAAAATGTTTCTCAAGGAATCCCTCACGCAACAAAGGAATGAGATGATGGATAGTTTTTCACAAATCCTTCGACGGCTACCAACATGCAATGCATCTTCCTTGAGAGGAGGCGCCGCCTCCTTCAAGGTACAAATCAACTTTGATATTACTATATTTGAAGGTCAGATAGACACAGATGTTGTAGAAAAATGGTTGAATCTACTAGAAGGGTATTTTCTTTTCCATAACTTTTTTAATAGAGAAAATATTACTTTTGCGCTCCTCAAAGTCGTTCCCCATGTCAAATATTGGTGGGAGAATTTCTGTGAGCAAAAGGAAACAGAGGAACCCTCATTATTTACAGTCGTTGTCACCTTGGAGTCCTTCATGGATGCTATTAAGGAACAATACTACCCTGTCGGAAGTTATGACGACCTGTATACAAAATGGACCACACTGTGGTAGGAAAGAGACCAAGTAGTGCCAGAGTTCACAAATATCTTCCATACCTTGCACACCAAGCTAGGTATCAAATATTTTGAGCAACATCTGGTGCTCAAGTATCACGGTGGTCTACATAGATACATCCAGGATAAAATGGATTTTATGTACATCTCGTCCTTGGGCACAGCCTATCAATATGTCGTCAAAATCAAGAAGAATATTAAACAAAAGACGTGGAAATTTGGGCCTGGGAACCCCTCACATAAAAAGTAAGGAAAGGACAGCCCCAACCCACAGAACAAAGGAAAAATCAAATATGGAAAGCCTTAGGAAAACTGGTCTAAGTCGCAAGAAAAGAAGGACACCAAAAGGAAGAAAGATATCGGGAAGTGGTGCGACTTCCATAAGAGACCCTGGCATAACACTATTGATTTCCACTCAAAACAAGCGTTGGTGGTTGAGGTAAAAACCTATGAATCAAATGCAGGTTCGAACTCTGAGTCAGAACCAGAAAGGGGAAGACAAATCATTGACGTGGAACCCAATTCCACCATTTCTACCACCAAGATCAATCCCGATGAACCAGACGAGCCAGAGGAAGGAGAGTGCCTCTTTCATTCACATATGTGGGTGAAAGGCACCCCGCTACACTTCATCATTGATAGCGGCAACCAAAAGAACCTCATCTCAGTAGAGGTCATCAAGCGGCTAGCCCTGTCGACAATTTCGCACTCGCAACCCTACACCATTGGATGGCTCCGCCAATGAAGAGACCTTTGCATCAGCCAACAGTGTTGCCTGTCATACGACGTCAAGCCCTTCAAAGATTTGGTATTATGTGATGTTTCTCCTCTTGAAGTCTGTGATGTTCTTTTGGGCCAACCTTATTTACTTAAACTTCATATTATATATGAGTCTAGGCCTTATAGTGTTATTATTACTTTGGACATGAAATTGTACAAGATACTCGAGGCAGTCCCACCTAGTTTTATTTCCTTACTCTATGCCAAGTAATGCAGGAAGGTCATCTCTCAGACCGAGAATTTTTTCTTCTTCGTGATTCTCTCTCGGAGAGAGCAAAATATTGCAGCCACATCTAAGGCCTCTGTGATTGACCTCTCCACACAGCAGAAGCAAGTGGATAAGGTCATGGAATAATTCAAATATATCTTCTCCTCACCTATCGGGGTACCTCTATACTGTTAGGTCAAGCATCCCATCGATTTGACCCCCAATGCACCGCTACCCAATGGGTCAGTCTATCGTCACTCTTTGTTAGAGAATGAGGAGATCAAGCGATAGATCCAAGAACTGCTCCACAAGGCACACATCTGTCCCAGCTCATCTCTTTGTGGGAGCCCAATTGTGTTGGTGTAGAAGAAAGACGGGACCTGGCGACTCTACATTGATTATCAGGCCCTAAATAAAATCACAGTCAGGAACCAGTACCCGATTCCCCAAATTGACGACCTCCTTGATCAACTCAAGGGGGAAAAATACTTCAGTAAGATTGATTTGAAGTCTGGCTACCACCAGGTCCCATCAGAGCAGACATATGTATGGAAGACCGCCTTCAAGTCAAAAGAAGGTCTTTTTGAATGGATAGTCATGCCCTTTGGTTTGACAAATTCACCAACAAATTTCATGAGGATGATGGATGATATCATGTGACCTTTAACCAATACATTTTTAGTGGTGTATCTGGATGACATCCTCATATAAAACAAGACTTGGGCGGAATACTTGCAGCATATTCAACGGGTTTTGCACACCCTGCAACATCATGAGCTATATGGAAACTTGGAAAAATGCTCCTTCGGCATGGACAGGGTCAAGTACCTAGGCTACATCATTGATCAACATGGTGTGCATGTTGAACCAACCAAGATCCAAGTCATTCGTGACTGGCCAGCCCCAACCACACTCACTGGGCTTTGGAGCTTCTTATCCCTTGCCAATTTCTATCGCAGGTTCGTGTTGGGATTCTCCCATATTGCATGGGCCCTTAGCCAAGTAACTAGGGGTGGTGGTAAGGAAACATTTGTGTGGGGAATGTCCCAACAACAAGCATTCAATAATTTGAAGGAGTGCTTGTGCTCAGCCCTAGTACTTTCATTATCGGACCTGCAGTAGCCCTTTGATATCAAGGCAAATGCTTCAAATTATGAAGTGGGTGTAGTTCTCACTCAACACGGCTACCATGTGGCCTATCATAGTGAGACACTATTCAATTTCATCCATAAGTACTCTACTTACGACAAAAAAATGTACTCCATTGTGCAAGCCTACCGCTAGTGGAGGCATTACATTCTTGGGAAGGAGATAGTCATCGATACTAATCATAAGCCACTGTAGTTCATCCAGACACAAGGTAAATTGTAGGTTGTCTGCCATCATAAGTGGTCCACATACTTGCAATAGTTTCACCTAAAACTCAAGTATAAAACATGAAGCACCAACCGAGTCATTGATTTCCTCATTCGACCTCCAATCACGACACTCACCAAGATGCTAGACTCTTGTGCCCATGAGACCTCTGGATGGTCCCACCTCTATGAGATAGACCCTGACTTCGCCACCACCTACCAAATGTTTGGCGCAAACTCAGTTGTCACTAATTTCCATCTTCAGGACAGGTGGTTGTGCCATCTGGGCCATCTCTGTGTTCCATCAAGTGAGTGAGAAAAACTGATCTGGGAAGCCCACTATAGTCGAGTGGTGCGACACTTTGGTGTTGAAAACATAGTGGTAGTGTTGCAACAACATTTCTACTGGCTGAAAATTCAACAGAATGTCTGCAAGTACATCCGGTCCTAGATTGCCTGCGTTATTGCCAAACCAACCACTAAGAAATAGGGCATGTACACCCCTCTTCCTACCCCTGACATGCCATGGGAATCCATCTCAATGGAATACATGTCAGGCCTCCTGTCCACCAAGTGGGGAAATTACTTTGTTTTTGTGGTCGTTGATCGCTTTTCCAAGATGGCAATTCTAGTCACTTGCAAGAAGAGAATCACAGTGGAGGCCACTTCCAAGCTCTTGTTTGAATGAGTGTGGGTAAATTTTGGAATCCCACAAACCATTTTCTCAGATCGAGAAATTTCGTTCCTCAACACATTCTGGTCGATCCTCTGGTCACTAATGGATACCAAGCTCACCAAATCCATTGCCTTCCACCCCCAGAAAAATGGAAAAATCGAGGTCTTCAATCGAATGATCATGCATATCCTTCACATATACAATTCCAAACACCCATGCACATGGGATGATAATCTTCTATATGTTCAACATAGTTATAACCGGGCCATACATATTTCAACCGGCCATAACCCCTTTCAGGTGGGGTTGGGATTCCCACCATTGGGTCCCATGGATGTTGCACTACCCCTTGCATCCACCCTATCAAACTCGTCACCCGTGCCAACTGAAGCTGACAAAGCCACCCATTTCATTGGGAGGATCCAGCAAATCTTCCTACAAGTTCAGGATATTTTACAGAAGTCCAATTCCAATTACAAGCAACGTCATGATAAACATCGGGTGCCACATAAGTTTCAGGTGGGAGATAAATTTTGGCTGCACTTGTAGAAAGAACACCTTACAGAGCCCCATCGGAAACCCCACCCACTCTGTTATGGAGCTTACACCATCAACAAGTATGTGAGAGACAATAATTTTGAGCTCAACATTCCCCCTTTTTTTGGCCTACACCCAGTGTTCAACGTGGCTCTCCTTCATCCATATTTCCCACCATTATTGAACACCTCAGAAATAGGAGAATAGTTGACACCAAAAAAACTCAACTCCGACTGCATGTAACAGAAATCCAATTATAAAATTGTGGAAACATAGGTCAAATGTACTCTCCAGCAGAGGATCTGGTTTTATCGAGTTGTCAAAGTAGGGCAACTCCTGCACCAAGGCAAGTGGCTCACCCGGATCCAAATCCAACAGAAATTTCCTCATATGATGGGGGAAATCAATGCAGTGGATACCATTTATTCCTAAGGGGGGAGGATTGATCCATATGGATTTCAGTGGCCTCACACCTATTCCAACTGGCTCATTTTGTCAATTTTTTCAGTTTGGTAGTTTTTTTCTAGTTTTCGGGTCCCGAACTTCTGGGGCCATTTTGAGGCCCTAAAAAACGTTTTTAGGGCTCACCATAGTTAGACCATGAAATAAATTAGATTCTGATGGAAACATGTGTAGTCCTCGGATATAATTTTACAACGGGCTACCATGTGCCTAAAACAGAGATCGTATGCAAAAGTTACGACCCCGGGAAGTTGATGTACTAACTTACCCCAACGGGGCCTGCATGACTTTTGGCGCTTCATCTCCTAGGATTAGGTTTTTGGTTTTCTAGGGTTTTGTAATTCTTGTTTATTGTAAAAATGATTGGAGAGCCTCATTTTAACCATGTTCTTGCGAATTAGCGCAGTCGTCACATTTATTCTCAGCGATAATCCACTACCATTCTAGCAAGCTTGTTTTTTAGTCTGCATTTTACAGTTTCAACATATTTCCTTATTGAATAGAAGTCATTTTTACTATATCTCTATTATTGTTCCTTGTGTTTCTATTTTAAGAATAATAATAATATGTATTCATTTCTTTATGCTCATAAAATCTTGATCATAATTAAATACAGAAGGAGGGAAGCAGATTATCGATGTCGAACCCAACGCCATTGTCACTACCACCAAAGTCCAGCCAAGTGAACCAGAAAAACCAAAGGAAGGGGAATGCCTATTTCACTCACATATGTGGGTAAAGGGGGGTCTTCTTCATTTCATTGTCGATAGCAGTAGTCAGAAGAACCTAATATTAGCATAGGTCATCAAGCAGTTGGACCTGCCGATGAAACTTCACCCGCAACCCTACACCATCGGCTAGCTTCGCCAAGGAAGAGATCTCCACGTCAACCAAAAATGCCATATTCGTTATGACACCAAGCCCTTCAAAGACGAGGTATTGTGTGATATTACTCCCCTTGAAGTTTGTGTTCTTTTAGGAAAACCATATTTGTGGAAACAACAGGTTGTATATGAGTCTAGACCTCGCAGTGTTATTATTACTTTGGGTAGACAATCGTACAGGATACTAGAGGTATCGCCTCCTACCTCTATTTCTTTAATCTCTGCTAAGTAATGAAGTAAGGTCATTTCATATACTAGGAAGTTCGTCTTCTTTATGATCAATGATCACAGTAAGAAAAGGTCTTCACCACATTCATGGCCTCTATACAAAGCCTCTCTTTGAAGCAGAAGCAAGTGGACAGGATCATGGAAGAGTACAAAGACATCTTCTCCTCACTCACTGGGGTACTTATGCACTGCCAAGTCAAGCATCTAATTGATATAACCCCTGGTGCACCTCTGCCCAATGAACCATTATATCGTCACTCGTTGATGGAAAATGATGAAATCAAGTGTCAGATCCAAGAGCTACTTCAAAAGGGGCACATCAGACCCAAATCCTCCCCTTGCGGAATCTCGATTGTACTGGTGCAGAAGAAAGACGAGACCTGGCAGCTCTACATTGATAATAGAGCATTAAACAAAATCACAGTCAGGAACCGATACCCAATTCCTTGAATTGATGACCTTCTTGACCAACTCAAGGGGGAAAAGTTCTTCAACAAGATTGAACTAAAGTTTGGCTACCACCAGGTTCCCATCAAATCGATTGATGTATGGAAAACAACTTTCAAATCTAAATAAGGTCTCTTCGAATGGTTGGTTGTGCCCTTTGGATTAACAAATGCACCAACCACTTTCATGAGGTTGATGGATGGTGTGTTGAGACCCTTCACCAACTATTTTGTGGTGGTATATTAGGATGACATCCTCATCTTCATTAGAACTTTGGAGGTCCAACACATGCAACATATTCAACATGTTTTAAGCACTCTGTGGTAGCACAAGCTATATGCCAACTTGGAAAAATGCTCCTTTGGCATGAACATGGTCCAATACTTGGGATACATTATTGATGAGCATTGGATACATGTGGATCCAACTAATATCCAAGTCATCTATGATTGGCCAGCCCCAACAACACTAACCGATCTTGGGAGATTCTTGGAACTTTCCAACTTCTACCGACGGTTCATGTTGGTATTCTCCCATATTGCATGGGCCCTCAGCTAAGTGACCAAGGGTGGTGGCAGGGAAAATTTGCATGGGGGAATGCACACCAACGAGCATTTGATGATCTGAAGCATCACTTGTGCTCATCTCTAGTACACTCCTTACCCGATTTCGATCAACCATTCGATATTGATACTGATGCATCTGACTATGTTGTAGGCGTAGTTCTCACTCAGCATGATCATCTAGTAGCATAGCATAGTGAGACACTCTCAGATACCATCCGAAAATAGCCCACCTATGACAAGGAAATGTATTCCATTGTGCAAGCTTGTTGTCAATAGAAACATTACATTATGGGAAAGGAGACGATCATCCACACTGATCACAAGCCTCTGCAGTTCATACAGACACAATGGAAGTTGCAGAACGACCACCATCAAAAGTGGTCCACATACCTGCAACAGTTCCATCTCAACATCAAGTATAAGACAGGGTGCACAAATCATGTCGATGACTGCCTCAGTCGACCTCCCATGGATACACTCACCACCGTGCTCCATTCTTATGAGCATGAGGCATCTGAGTGGCCTTAACTTTATCAGCGAGATCTTGACTTCGCAACCACCTATCAGATCTTGGTTACAAGCGCTAATGTCACCAATTTACACATTCAGGATGGATTCTTAATGCCATATGGGCCATATATGTGTTCCTTCAAGCGAGTGTGCAAGGATGATTTGGGAGGTTCACTACAGTTGGATGGCAGGACATTTTGACGTGGAGAAAACTATGGTCGTTCTACAAAAACATTTTTATTGGCCAAAACTTTGATAGGACATCAACAAGTATATCATATCTTGCACAGATTGTGCCATTTCCAAGCTAGCTATCAAGAAGCAAGGCTTATACACCCCTCTTCCTACTCCCAAGAGGCCTTGGGAATCCATCTTGATGGATAACATGTTTGGTCTTTCCTCCACCAAGCAAGGCAATGATTGCATATTTGTGGTGGTTGATCGGTTTTCAAAGATGGCCATTCTCACATCCTGCAAGAAGATCATCACAGTGGAAGATACTGCCAAGCTCTTCTTCGAACGAGTGTGGGTCCATTTTAGGATACCACATACCATCATCTCTTATCTGGACAACAGGTTCCTCAACACATTTTGGCCGAGTCTTTGGTCACTATTGGGCACCAAACTCACTAAATCCGTTGCCTTCCACTCTCAAAACAATGGCCAAACAGAGGTCCTCAATCAGATTATTGTGCACATCCTGCGCATGTATAACTCTAAGCATCCACATACATGGGATGAGATTTTTTCCTATGTTCAACACAACTACAACAGGGATCTCCATAGCTCCACCATCCATAGCCCCTTTCAGGTGGGGCTGGGATTCCAGCACTTGGTTCCCATTGATGTTGCACTCCCTCTTGCAAACACATAGACAAATTATTCCCATGTTCAGTCTGAGACCTACAAAGCCACCAGATTCATTGAGAGGATTCATCACATCCGCCAACATGTCCATGAGATTTTGCAGAAAACCAATGCTAAGTACAAGCAACTACATGATCAACACCAGGTACCACACAAGTTTAAGGTGGGAGACAAGGTCTGTTTACATTTACAAAAAGAACGTCTTACAAGACCCCATTGGAAGCTCTATCCACTTCTCTATGTGCCTTACACTATCACCTAGGTTGTGGGTGACAATGATTTTGAGCTCAACACTCCCCCCTTCCTTGGATTACACTAGTGTTCAATGTGGACCTCCTCCGACCATATTTTCCACCATTATTGGACACCTCAGAGATCGTAGAACAATTGACACCAATAGAGCTCAACCCTAACTACATGGAACAGACATCCAATGATCAGGTAGTGGACACACAGGTCAATGGCACTCGCCAGCAGAGGATCCAACTTTATCGGGTTGTCAAGGATGGGCAACTCCTACACCAAGGAAAGTGGCTCACCGAGAGCCAAATTCAACATAAATTTCCTTACCTGATAGGGCAACTCAATGCAATGGATACCATTGCTTCCTAAGGGGTTAGTATTGATCTAGGTGGATATTGGTGGCCACCCACCTATTCCAACTAGCTCCTCTTGACAGTTTTTAGTTCAATTGTTCTTCTGTAATTCTTTGTAATTGTGGGTTCTACACTTTCGTGGTTGTTTGAAGCCTTTCACAGCTTCCAGGTGGATATTGGTGGCCTCCCACCTAATCCAAATAGGTTATTTTTGAAGTTTTCATGTCAATACATCTTGTTGTACTTCCAGGACCGTTTTGGGGCCCTAAACAATTTTATTTTATTTTATTTTATTATTATTATTATTATTATTATTAAGTCAAACTATATACTGAGTCAAATTTTGATGGCATATTGTGTATTTCTCGAAAAGACCTTTCCAACGAGCTATAACATGCCTAAAACAAAGTTCGTATGCAAAAGTTACGACCCCGAGAAGTTGAGGTACCGACTTACCCATACGGGCCCACATAACTTTTGGGGTTTCATCTCCTAGGGTTAGGTTTTTGGATGTCTAGGGTTTTGGAATTCTTGAGTAATGTTAAAAATTCCTCTGGAGCCTCATTGTAATCATTATCCTCAGAAGGATGCATGTAGCAGCCACACCTCTTCTCAGAGATAACTACCACCATTCGAGCAAGTTGTTTTTAGTTTTGCAGTTTTATAGTTTCATCCTATTTTATTTATTAAATAACAGTTATTGTTCACTGGATATCTCTTGTTGTTTGATGTATCTCTGTGTTATTGTATTCAATTTTTTATTCATTTCGTTCCGCTCATAAATCTGAATCATCTACCCATCTTTCAAACCAACTATCTAATGTTATAGGTAAAATTACAACCAATCTCTATAGTTTCCCAACGATTTTTCAGAGGCTATGATTTGGGCTATGCAGATCATAGGTATTTTCTTCTTAAAAATGGAAGGGAAAAAACATCTTTATAATTTCCCAAGGATCTTATTGAGGCTATGATTTGGGCTATGCAAATAATAGGTATTTTCTTCTTAAAAATGGAAGGAAAAAAGCATGAATTATGCAAGGACATTTGAAATGGAGACCTGAGAAAATATTTAAAGGCATGCCCCAAATTCAATATATGGTGTTTTAGGAAAATTTTATATTGCTTTTGATCGTGTGTGTGTGTGTGTATATATATATATATATATATATCCTGTACAAATTTATTACTTTGCTATTAATTATATAATACTTATATAACTAAAACATGGCTATTAATTATAGTTTTGAATTTTAATAAATCAAATTTAATTGCGTTGTAGAGGCTATACCGTCCTTAGAGATGTCCATATAACAAAACACATTAAAATAATAATAATTAGCATCATCAATATAATTATATATTTAAAAAAATGAAATATATATATATATATATAATATTTTAATATATATTAATATATTTTAGTCCTAGGAGATGTCTATATAACAAAACATATTAAAATAATAATAATTATCATCATCAATATAATTATATATTTAAAAAATGATAT
>ML781933.1:231335-244966 GCA_009831015.1 Picea engelmannii
ATATATATATATATATATATATATATATATATATATATATATATATATATATATATATATATATATATATATATATATATATATATATATATAATATTTTAATATATATTAATATATTTTATAATATTAATATATTATAAAATATTTTAATATATTATAAAATATATATTGGCTTGAATCTGTTAGGTTTCGATTTTTCCTAGCTTCAATTAATTAGCATAGATCCATCTTAATCATGGATCTATCAAGGATCAAGAGGGATCAAATCTCTAGAGGTATTATTTTTTATGATTATATTATTACTCTATACAATCATTATCACTAAATAAATATTTCTTAAATCTAAAATACATAAAAAAAAAATTGTACTCACTGAATGGACAACTTGGGCGGTTCTTGTACTCCCCTGACACGGGGACATGAATTTCTAGTACTCGGGTGACACAGGGTCGATTCCCGTCTGCTACAAATATAACCTCCAAGTGTGTGGATAGATTCCCTCCAGGTGTGTGGATCTATTCCTGTCTGCTACAACTATAACCTCTCGTCTTCTACAACTATAACCTTCAGTTGTGTGGATCGATTCTCGTCTACTATAACTATAACCTCCAGGTAACTATAACCTTCGGATAACCTCCAGGTAACTATAACCTCAGGGTGTGTGAATCGATTCCCGTCTGCGACAATTATAACCTCCCTCTAGGTGAGTCCACACAACCCACAAGCATGGGGCATGAGTAAATTAGGGTGAGAATCAAACTTGAGACCTCCTTTACATATTTTCTTCCATTTACATGAACAGCTTGTCAAAGGCCTCCTCTGTCAGAGATATGAAGCTTGACTTATCAGACTCTTGTCTCATGCGCTATCTCCTCTTGTCATCTGGTCTTCTGGTTTCTGCTACTCTCGACAGAACCAATATCGTCGGGTTAACCACTTTACTCTGTCCGACTTGTGAACCCCACCACCTGGACTCCACCAGGCTCTTGCAGTTTTATGTGAACCCTATAGCCGGATTTCCACGAATCTCTGCACCTACCACTGCCCTATAGTGGCCTCCTTGCCTTCACGAGACTTACTACCGGTGCTCGGCAGACGTTTTATACCAGACTACCAGTGAACCTTATTATCTGGATGAGTGAACTTCATCAGACAGTAACAAGGAACATCGAGTGCAAATACAGGCAAATAAGCAAGATCATAATGAGCGCATGTTACAGAGACAATGAGCAAAACTTTAGAGTTAAACACATATATGTGAAAGACTTGTTTATATTAAATCAGAGCATAATGCCAGGGTATTACAGACTTTGTGCCAGATGCACAGACTGAGAGCAGGATGCTCGTATTCACTCACACAACTTAATTACAGACTCTGGACTCAAAGAAAGACACAAAGATTCGGACAGAAGGGAAGCTTAGAGACTCAAAATGACTACAACTCTCGATCAACTCTCGATATCCCCGAATGAACTCTCATCCTTCCTTTATACAAATTTGTGAAGGAAGAGTCATCATGAAGAAAAGACTCGGATAGACAAGTGGTCTTATGTGTCTGCCACTGAATCTTTACTTTAGGATTTGGCGGTAGAGATCGTGCAAGATCCTCTCACCAAATCATAGATTTTATTTCATATCCACCAAACGTGAATAGAACAGTAGATCTGACGGGGTTGTCATACAAGATTCCTCGACCAAAGGACAGACTAATATGACATAAAGTAGAGCATCTTGGAAATGTGGGTTAAACCGCACCAAAAGTCGGAGAAGTGCTTCGAGTTTCCAAGATTCTCATTATTTCAAAAAGACAATAATTACACAGTGGAGGTTGATTACGGTAACCCACTAAACCCGAATGACACCACTATTGGCCATTAAGACATGAATTCATGTGATTACACTTTGGAGTTGGTTACATCAACCCACGAAAACCGACTAGCTCCTACTAGCAGTTAGGACAATAATCATTCCATTGGATAATCATGGAAGTAACGGAACCTATAAGGGTACCAGTGTTGAGTGTATACTTCTTTGTATAGTTCTGGGTCTTCGTCATTGTCTTCATCTTGCTGGAGTACATATTTAGTCCTGATAATCCATGGATGTCTTTCTCTTATAAACAACATTTTATATTCTTTATCAGAATAGAGGTCACTGACATTTTGTAAGTTCCTGTTTGGGAATAGGAACATTCTAGTTGTCTCTGTTACTTCAGGATCTATTCCACTTAGATGTAACCCAAATTTTTGCCACTAATCTGCTAACCAATCAGGTTCAGGAAAAATAATGAATGATACAGAGAATTTAATCATGCAGTAATAATACTTGTATCTATCTGTCCAAAGGTAGACATTATACCACATTGCTTTGTATTGTGAGTAATTTATATCAAACAATCTTTCCTCAGGATCCTGATTTGGCAAAGATTGCAAAGTTCTCATTCTATTGATTTGCAAGAAATTCCAAGTCGGAGTTTCTTGCTATGTTTGGGTTTGCTGGTCAAACCATTCTCTGTTAGCAGATCTGATTCTGCTAAGATCACCCATTTCAACTAACTTTTGTCTAGATGCAATTGTTGAAGCATGATGCATTCTTCCAATTATGTGTTAGGGAGGGATTACATGAATGCTAGTGTTTCTTGAAAAACGTAGCAATCCAAACTCAACTCCTTTTGATGATCTTAGTTGCTAGCCTGGTATCCAATGTTATTTATAAACTTCCCATGGGGTATTATCATCCAGATAATGAGTAGCTGGTATATTTCTATGGTCATCCCAAGTATTTATAATTACCATGCCCTTTGAACAGTAAGCAATCTGGGCATATGATTCTGAAATAAATGGTAACTCTATCCTTTTAGGAGGATGACATTCAATACTTGGTAGAGTGATGAAATACCTTGGTTCTCCTGTAGAACCTTTATAAGAGCCATGAGGTTCCACTGTAGACAAAAATGGCATGCCAAGAATGCAGTCTACTGGTAATTCAGAAATTAGATATTTCATCCCTAAAGCATATTCTCCAAATAACAGAATGCCTTTAGGAATCTCAAAATTGAAAGAAGTATTTACATTTCCTAGTCCAATAGCAGAACCACAACTAGGAAGCCAGTATTTTGCCGAGATCAAATCTTTATTTATCATATTCATATCAAATCCAGTGTCTAGGAGTGCATCTAACATGAATATTTCTCTGTTTATTTCTAGCTTGACCCTGACATAATATTTTTGATATCTGATGGGCATAATTTTCATACCTGTGAGCCCTTGCATTTGGGTTGTTTTTTGCCCTTGTATTATTGACTTTGGACTCTCAAAAGGAGCATCTTCTAATGGTGGAGGAATGGAGTCCAATCTTTCTTTTAATTCTTTGATTTCTTGTCTGGCCCAAGAATCAATCTTGAAGCTATATTCTGCTTCTTCGTCCATTCTTTTGATTTTCTCTTTTAATTCAGAAATCTCCTTTTTTAGAAAAAGTACCTCTTTGGCTAAATCAGTTACAAAGGTATTCTGGATCTTTGCCTCTCTATTAAACTTGATAAAAGTCTTTATATTCCTGTCAAAAGAGGCATCAATAAACAAAGGTTCCCTTCTAGGAGGCTCAATATTCTTGTTCCTTTGTTCAGTCTTAACAGTTTTTACAAAAGTATCAAGAAGAGATTTTTTCATATCACCTTCAGGTAAGGCCTTGATCTGGGCCAGCATCTGTGCTTCTTGATCTCCTGTATTTTGGAACATATAGACTTTTAGTTTTTGCTTGGTTTCTGGTTCTGATTCAGAATCATAACTATCTGTACTACTTTTGCAAGAATAGAAATTTGGATTTCTGCAATTGCAATCCTGATTGATTAATATTTCTTCTTCTGAGTTGTATTGGAACTCAAAAGTACTGTCAAAATTAGAGAAGCACCCTTCTTGGAGAAGATGAACTTCTTCTCTCTTGAATGGATTATAAGGGCACTGATTAGTCTCATGATCATTGGCTCCACATCTGTTACAATGTGTCCTTAGAGCCAATTGCCTTTTTTCTTGAGCCTCTTTTGCCTTTTGTTCTGAAAGTTTTCCCTTAGATTTTCCAGAGGCTATGTTTTCTGGACAATTATGGGCCACATATCCAACAATGAACTTGTTGTCTAGCCTGATGGGTATGAGTTTTCAGTTTGATGTCCTTAGGCTCATAGTAATGCATTCTAGGACGATATCTATATCTCTATTTGGGTTTTCTTCCCCTTTCTTCTCTGGATTCCCTTTTCTTTTTCTTTCTCTTTCTAGCAGGATTTGTGATATATAAGCCATATTTTTCACAAATATATTTCTGATCAGGGAGATAAGTCAACTTTGATACAGAGTTTTGGACTTTCATACTGGTGCAAAGTCTGATTATGGCCTTAGTAATCAGGGAGTAAATTTCTCCCCATGTATACATCTCATATGGAAGTCTAAAAAATTCCTGCATCTTTAGGTATTCAACAAATTTACTTGGTATTGCTGCCAAGTATACTTGTTTCCAGAGGAGGTTTTGACTGTCTTTAACCTCGAATATTCTCTGTGTCCATTCTGTATGAAATTCTTCATACTCAGACATCTTCCTGCATTTCATGTTCATGAGAATTATTTCATGTTCATGAGAATTATCTCATGTTTATCAGCAATTTCAGATTATGTTCCACACCAGTGCTCTAGAATTGCAGTAGTAAGAGCACCAATCATATTATTTTGGGGATATCCATCAGTATGATACACAATATCTCCCTGTTCATCCCTGAGAACTTCAGCCTCCATTTTAGCAATCATTACCGGGGAAGAAATAACTTCCCACCATTTACTGAGAGTGTCTGTAAAGCACTGGATGATAGTTTTACATGCCTCTAGTTCTGTTTTTCCCTTCATGCACATAATCTTGTAAGAGACATACATTCTATCAATCATTTGTCTAATTTGTGCTACAGACAAACTGTCAATGTTCCACTCCTAGAACCAGTCTTCAACAAATGTTTGTGTTTCTGGTAGTCTTCCTTTCCCTATTAGGTCTGGGGTTGATGGTCTGCTGGTATGGTGTGGGATATTCTCATAAGCAGGATTTTGGATAGTCACAAGGGAATGGCGGTCTCGTGAAGAAGATTCTGGTTTTTCTTCTTCTGGAAAATGATGAGGAAATATCTTTTGGATAACTGCCTCAGAGGGTTTATATACAGGGGACAGTATAGAGATTTGTGGACTTGGAAGGATGAATGAGTCAAGGATAGGCTTATCAGGGTTGCTATCCTTCTGCTTTATTTTTGTTAGTGTCTTTCCCATCTTAGAGAAAGCTTGTCCCAATCCTTCCATTATTTCTTCATGATTTCTTGCAGACTCTCTAGATTTATAAGAGATTTCACTCAGAGCAGAGTCCATATTGTCTTTAACTTCTGTGACCTTATCTTGGATTTGATCAACAGACTATACAATAGTGTTTGTAGATACTTGTAAATCTACAATTTGACTTTTCCGAGCATAGTCATTGGTCACGAAGGTGTGTGTAGCCATACCTCTTAAGGCAGTGTTGGTCCAGTTAATTTGTTCAGAGACTGACTGGACTCTTTTATCATTTCCAGATAACTGGATGGCTTCTTCAGAAAGCAGTAAGGGAACTGCTTTGACTTGTCTGTTATTGTCTTCTAAGACAATACCTTTGAAAGGTGGAAAAGTACAGTTAGATTCTGCAGTATGGCCATCAATGCTTTTCCACTTATGTCTAGGAGAAGTCTTAGAGGTTTCTCCCATCATTTGTACTACAGCCTTTTGATTTAATTTCCTCCATTCAAAGAAGGAAATCCATAGATTTTTGTCAGATATATACTTCTGCCAGACTTTAGAAAGTTTAAGTTTTTCAGGGTCTGACACGGCTGTGTTAAATTCATATGTTTCGGGATTTGTAAATAAATCCCAGTTCAGCATATTTTTGATCCATTCTTCGTTGATGGATCCCTTCTGGCATCCTCTCATAATTGTATGAAATTTGTGAATTTCTTCTACAGAGGGTCTTGACATATCATTGGGTAAGGGATTTGAGAATCTGCAGTCTGGGATAACTTTGTCACATTGCTCTATGTACCCTAACCCATATCTTGGAGTGATAGGAGGTCTCATTCCCTTATATATGTCTTGGATTATGGGATCTAATGTTTCTATGGTAGGCATATAATGGATCATTAAATAGAAAGCAGGTTCAGAAGTAGAGACAGTACTATCTGTGGTATTATATACAGAGCGATAACAATCTAAGGAATCCATAGTAGTAGACTTTACTATTTTTTCACAGGAAAGCAGGGCATTTAGTCTTGTGTCTTCCCGAAAGAATATTAGACAGGCTCCTGGCCGACTGCTCAGGAAGAAACTAGTAACTCTTGCTACCGAATTCAAAAATCACACAGAGGACTTTTATACAAAAATGAGCAAATAACATATATCAGAATGAGTTCTGATACCATACCCGGGGCGAAATGAGGTCGTATGGCTCTGATACCATTTGTAAGTTGATCTCCTCAAACAACTTGTCAGAGGCCTCCTCTGTTAGAGATATGAAGACCTCATTTCGCCCCGGGTATGATATCAGAACTTATTCCGATATATGCTATTCGCTCTCTTTTTGTATAAAAGTCCTCTGTGTGGTTTTTGAATTCTGTAGCAAGAGTTACTAGTTTTTTCGTGAGCAGTTGGCCAGGAGCTTGTCTAATCTTCTTTAGGGAAGACATAAGACTAAACGCCCTGCTTTTCTGTGCAGAAATAGTAAAGTCTACTACTATGTATTCTAGAACAATGTCGTTTAGAGAAGTAAGAAATGTTGAAGAACATAGTACTCCTGAACCTGATTCTGTAAATAGTTTAGAGTCTATGTTTGCATTTAATAGATCCCAAAGTATAAACCATGCTAGTATAGAAGAAGTAGAAACTCAGCCCCAAGCAGCATGGAAATTACCCCCCATCTCCCCCATCCGTGTGTATCAAGATTTGAATATGTTTCACCTTAAAGCTGTAACGAGGGTAATTGTGAAAGATTCTGTAAGCAGAATACAACAAAATAGTGATGTCAGTCAAACAATTCCACTAATAAATGCTAAGGAAATCCAGAAAGAAGCTAAGAGACATGGAACAAATTATCTTCATTTTGGATGTATTAGAATCGAAATCAGCCTGCTTGTGCACAAAGGAATAGACTCTTATGTTTTGTGCACAGTAAGGGATGTGACCCATAATAAATTTACTGATTCCTTGATTGGTGGAATAGTTGCCCCTCTCTCTAATGGGCCCGCCTATTTTGACTGTTACCCAAATTTCTTTGCTTATACTTTTGATGAGAACATTGAAAATATTCTAAAACTCCAAATTAGGATGATTGGATTTGACATGTGTCCCACCAGGACAAATATATATATTCAAATTAGGGGATGCTTTAGACATACTAATACCTTGTTCCATGCAGTATTGCATACCCCTAGTAAGGAATCTCAATCCAGTACCCTAGTATTAACAAACCCTCTAAACCAGAAAATGGAACATCACTTGATCAAATGGGAAAATCTATCTTTTCCCACTGACTGGGTCATTGATACTCCCAGAGCACCGATCCCAAGATCCATCACCTCTGCTCAAATAAAAGAAACCGTCAGTTCTGCAGTCATTTATTTTCCTCAAAGAAACTTTCCTAAACCGGTTTCTTATACAAAAAATAATCTGAGTTCCTCATCCCCTACTTCATCCTTTTGTTTAAATGCCTCACTCCAGTCCCTGGCAAACTAGGTTGGCCAAATCCCATTTGCAGTAAAATGTTTTGATTGTGGAGAACTTATCACTTTGCCCACTCTTTCTACATTCAAAGAAAATGAAAGAGTCCAGTTTGAACATGCAAATCACAATCCCAGGACAAACCTACCTCCACCTCATTCTACTACAAAAGATCAGTGCCCCCATCCCCAGTGTTCTGACATTCCTTTTCCACATGACTCTCATGTTTTAGTTATCCAAGACAATTCTTGTATAGAAATAAACTAGAGAAGACAAGCATATCTTCCTGAGGATATGAGGAGACCCTCCTCTCCAGAAATCAAGAAATTTCTATCACTACACAAAGGATGCAGAAAAGATACAGCTAAAAGTGAATGGATGAAAGAAATGCTTAATTGGGATTTATTTACCCATCCGAAAGCTGAAGCTTTTGCCAAAATAACTTCAAACCAACAAAAGGTCCAATTAACTGATGAATGGAAAAAATTCATGGATTCTGAAGAAATGTTCATTTCTTTCTATGAGTGGAATTCCTTTTATGAAAAATCAAGAAGATCTTGTTCCAGGCCCTTAGCCCCTCAAAGGGTAAACCCTATTTGATGTCCTGTCCAAACTCTTTTTGTATCAGACATTGGAAAAGAGATTAACAGACTAAAAAGAGCTATCAAAGTCCAAAAAGAAAACTCTGGACAGGAGGAAGAGAATCAAGAACAAAATCTTCAGATAGAACATCAGAAATACCATATTCTGATTGATCTGAAAATACAAGGAATGCCTTTCAAATTAAAAACATTGATAGATACAGGGTCAGATCTGAATATGCTACATAAGGACATTATTCTTGTATCATTATGGCAAAAGACTCAAGATTTGGTTGTTGGATTAGGAAATATTCCAAATGACATCTCATTTCAGATTCTGGAAGCAGTCCTTTGCTTTCAAGATTATTGTTTAAAATTGAAATTTCTCTTAGCAGACATTTCTATTGCCTATATCCTTGGCACTCCTTTCCTTGCAGCAATAGCACCACATGGCTCGACAATGGTGACTCCAGACAAACCAGGATATTTTATTAGTATTCCTTCCCCAAAAGGAAAAGTTATTATAAAACTTCTTTTTGTTTCTACCCCACGAATCTCAGATATGGTTCAGTTGAACATAAGGAAAAGTCTGAAAATAGAAGAACTGAAAGATTTCCAATTAGGGGTAAGAATCAAAGATCAACTAAAAGGAAAACAAATCCAAGAAAAGATTTCTCTGTTGAAACAATAATTTATTGATACAGTCTGCTCAGAGAACCCTACAGCTTTTTGGAAGCAAAGAAAGCATGAAGTTTCTCTTCCTTACAAAGAAGAATATCAAGGGAAACCTTGTAAGAGTAGGGCTATACCTATGAACGCAGAATATCAAAAACTATGTGCAGAAGAAATCAAGGGTTTACTTAGTAAAGATCTTATCAGAGAATCTACTAGTCCATGGAACTGTTATGGATTCTATGTTAACAAACATTCAGAGCAGATAAGAGGAGTTCCTAGACTAGTAGTAAATTACAAGCCCTTAAATAAAGTACTGGCTGATGATACATATCCAATCCCAAATAAAAACAGTCTTGTCACCCAAATTGCAGGAGCTAAGATCTTTTCAAAATTTGATTTAAAATCAGGATTTTGGTAGGTTGCAATCAGAGAAGAAGATAAGTTCAAAACCGCCTTCAATGTCCCTGCTAGACATTATGAGTGGAATGTAATGCCTTTTGGCCTAAAAAATGCACCAGCCAAATTTCAGAGAGTAATGGACGATACTCTTAAGCCATATTTTCACTGGCTTATTGTCTGTATTGACGACATACTTGTATTTTCTTCATCCTTAGAACAACACTTCAAACATCTGAAGAAGCTTTTGCAAGTAGTCAAGCAAGCAAGCCTAGTTTTTTCTAAAAAGAAAATTGAGCTTTTGAAGACTGAAATCAAATTTCTAGGCCATACTATTGACAATGGGAAACTAACTCTGCAAACTCATGCTGTAGAATTTGCAGACAAATTCCCTGATAAGATTCTTGACAAGACACAGTTACAGAGATTTCTGGGCAGCTTGAATTATATTAGCCATTTTTATAAGAAATGTGCACAAGACAGAAAACTTCTAAATGAGAGATTAAAGAAAGATCCAAGTCCATGGACAGAAGCTCACACTCAAGTTGTAAGAAATATCAAAGCCAAAACCAAGAATCTTCCTATTCTTCACATTTCTGATGATGACCTCCCTAAAATTGTTGAAACAGATGCAAGCAATATTGGCTGGGGAGCAGTACTCAAACAGGTAAGAGATAAAGGAAAAGAAGAAATTATCCAATTTGCCTCAGGGTTATGGCACGCATCAGAAAAGAATTATTCTGCTTTAGATAAAGAAATCAAAGCTGCATTAAATGCCATACAAAAATTTGAAATATATTTGATATATAAAAAGTTCTTGTTAAGAACTGATGCCACTGCCATGAATAAAGTCCTTAACAAAGACTTGAAGTCTCCAGGCGATTCCAAGTTTGCTAGATGGCAGGCTTTATTTAGCAATTTTGATTTTTCTATTGAACATATCAAGGGGTCAAACAATTCTATACCAGACTTCCTAAGCAGAGAACATCTTCAAAATATTTGCTTATTAATTTATGTACAGCTTATAAATGGCATAGAAACAGTGGTTAATATTCCTGACTCTTTGAGCTGGGAGTCTTATGCAGCAGAATGGGTACCCCATTGGGAGTTAAGAAGCACAAAGATTTTATCTCAGACAACTCATCTATCATATTCCAACTCGGTACCTGAAGTAAGAGGAAGAAGGGTATCAAATGTCCTAGCCCCCATAATTTCAAGAACAAATGAAAAGGCAGTTGAAGCACAAAATGCTCTAACATAATTATTTCATGATATCATTCTAGTATGGGATATAAAGGATAATATAGGGCATAATCAGCAGTACTTTTTCCTAAACAGGCCCAGATTATTGTTCCATTGGCCTGAAAGAAATCCCAATATTATTTTCCCCGAGACCGGCTTCAACTATACTGAATATAAAGAATTATGGTGGAACTTCATTCAACAAGAAGAATTCCTCACTTTAGTTAAATTTGGAAATGTTAATACTGCAACATCTGGAAGGCCACCGCTTTGGTTAGCAGATTGGTGGAAAGACTTTGGCTTGAACAAAGGGGCAATCGACCCAGGAATTTTAAATTCCTTCTCTCTTTTACAGTCAGCACAAAATCTTTTCCAACAAGGACCTAATGATGGATAATTATTGTGTTCATTCATCCTGAATCATTTCCAATGGGCTGTTAAAACAAAAACTATTATACAAATCCTAAATGGACAGCCTTTTTTAGCACGGAAAGTTTATACTAAATGCTGGGATACTCTCAACTATCCAGAAAGATTCTCAGGATTTCTTGAAAATGATTAATCATAATCACCAATCGGTTTTTGTGGGTTGACGTAACCAACTCCACAATGTGATCACATGAATTCATGTATAAATGGCTGACAATGGTGCCATTCGGGTTTAGTGGGTTACCGTAATCAACCTCCACTGTGTAATTATTGTCCTTTTGAAATAAAGAGAATCTTGGAAAGTCAGAGCACTTCTCCAACTTTTGGTGCGGTTTGACCCACATTTTCAAGATGCTCTGCTTTATGTCATATTAGTCTGTCCTCTGGTCGGGGAATCTTGTATGAAAACCCCGTCAGATCTACTGTTCTATTCACTTTCGGTGGATATGAAATAAAATCTATGATTTGGTCGGAGGATCTTGCACGATCTCTACCGCCAAATCCTAAAGTAAAGATTCTGTGGCAGACACATAATGCCACTTGTCTATTCGAGTCTTTTCTTCATGATGACTCTTCCTTCACAAATTTGTATAAAGGAAGGATGAGAGTTCATTCGGGGATATCGAGAGTTGATGGAGAGTTGTAGTTATTCTGAGTCTCTAAGCTTCCCTTCTGTCCGAAGCTTCGTGTCTTTCTTTGAGTCCAGAGTCTGTAATTAAGTTGTTTGAGCGAATACGAGCATCATGCTCTCAGTCTGTGCATCTGGCACAAAGTTTGTAATACCCTAGCGTTATGCTCTGATTTAATATAAACAAGTCTTCCACATATATGTGTTTAACTCTGAAGTTTTGCTCATTGTCTCTGTAACATGTGTTCATTATGATCTTGTTTATTTTCCTGTATTTGCACTCGATGTTCCTTGGTACTGTCTGATGAAGTTCACTCATCCAGATAATAAGGTTCACTGGTAGTCTGGTATAAAACATCTGCCGAGCACCGGTAGTAAGTCCTGCAAAGGCAAGGAGGCCGCTATAGGGCAGTGGTAGGTGCAGAGATTCGTGGAAAGTCGGCTATAGGGTTCACATAAAACTGCAAGAGCCTGGTGGAGTCCAGGTGGTGGGGTTCACAAGTCAGACAGAGTAAAGCGATTAACCCGACGATATTGGTTCTGTCGAGAGTAACAGAAACCAGAAGACCAGATGACAAGAGGAGATAGCGCATGAGACAAGAGTCTGATAAATCAAGCTTCACATCTCTGACAGAGGAGGCCTCTGACAAGTTGTTCAAGGAGATCAGCTTACATTTGTTTATTAATTTTAAAATTGAACATTTATAAATTTAATAGTTCTTCTTCATATTGTAAGAAGATAACATATTTATTATTATTATTATTATTATTAAAGTTTAAAGACCATAAATTCAATATTTGTGTTATAGTTATTAATTGTAATTATTGACATAGCCCTAATTTATGGAAAAAAAAACACCACCGTTGCATTAAATCCCAGCCCCCTTTATGAAAAGTACCAACAAATTTAAGCCACCGCCTAGGCATCAATAAATGACTTGCCACCCGTCCAAAAAAACGCCCACGTGTGTTGAACCATCCAGCTCATCAAATAATTAAAACCAAGAAACATGATTACAAAGATATGACAGTAGATCCTTAAGAGGAATATCCGCATTTGAGAACCATTTTGTCAGGCTCATTTCATTTATTCACAGGTTAACACAAGGTACGCTCGATTTGACGGATTTTGAATGAATCCAGCAACTTATCTCTCTGCATGTTTTTGGGTTTGTGTGTTTCTTGGTGTGTAAAAACATGATTTTAGAAAACTTTCAATTAATGGACAAGTTTTTTTACAGACTCTATTCCTAAAATATATGTTTAACATAATTATTTTGATTTTTAATATTATTTTATTTTTAAATAATTTAAAAATAATTTTTAAATTGTTTTGAGACACAAAAATTATATAGTTAAATTTTATTATAAATAATTTGAAATTAAATTTAATATATTAATAAATCATTATAATATTGAAGAGTTACATATTTTTGAGAAAATATTTTATTAAAAAAACTTTAAATTCCAATGACAATTTTCATTAAGTAATATCTTCAACGTCTTTTTTGGTTGGACATCGCCTCAAGATTGTTGTGTAGTATGTACTTTCTAATGTGGACATGTTTCACCTTCCAAGTTCTTTGTTTTATTAGTTTTTTTGATTGCATATTGCACCTATAAAAAATAAAAATAAAATAAAAACTGTCATGGACTGGGTAAAGTGTTTTATTATGTAATCTAATTTTTAGGGGATTGAAACATTCGAACACCTACGTCCTCTCCTGCTTTAAGAGGAAAGATATCAACTTTGCTTTATCACCACTTGAACTAACTCTTATAACTTATAAATTGAAAGACATAAAGGTGGAAATTGAACCCTACCTATTAATAAAAAAATACTTTATTTTCACTAATAAATTTAATTTTTTTGACATTTTATTCATAATTCCGAATTATTAAAATGATTTTTATTTA
>ML781933.1:245849-258029 GCA_009831015.1 Picea engelmannii
TGGGTAGGTCGTGGTTACCCAGATCTGGGTGAACTTGCACTCCTGTGTGTGTCTCCCTATGAGTTTCCTCCTCGCTCCAGCAGTCACCCCACTTTATCCCTAGGTCTTCGTCGTTGGGGTTAGCAGAATTCTTGAAATTATCCGGCATTAGAGGAGGGAATTCCTCCTCTACCACACATCCTTTCATGGCCGACTCGAGGGAATTAAAAGGGATACCGGTACCTGTTTGTGCCATCTGCTCCATGGTGGTCTCCTGCAAATTATGAGGAATCTCCTCCCAATTAGGAGGAATCTCCTCCTCCACTATGAAACCCCCAGAGAATAGCTCTCGGTTAGACGAGCGACACTTATCTTGACCATCCTCACACCAGTTTTGACCAGAGTTCCAGTTTTAAGTAAAATTCAGTATCCCTTGTTCCAGTGCATCCCAGGTCGAGGATGATGTCTCCCACCAATTCATCAACCTCTGCTTCTTCCTTATAAGCTCAAACCAACTTCATCTCTTCTTCTAGATCCGACTTGGTGGCTTTATCATCCAACATAATAAACTGGTTATAAAACTCAACAGTCTCAACAATAGCCTTGGCCACGTGTGTTTGGTGGGTTGGGAAGTTCCTATAGCGTCCTCCACAAGGATCCATGGGAGCATGTGGGAAGAGAAAATAAGCAAACCAAACATAATCAAAACCAGAGCCCCGATCTGTATTTAGAACGCACTAGAGAACAAAGATACACTGGAAGGTAGGATCATTAAAGTCCATAGACCACCCCTTCCCCAGTCTTTACCCCCCAAAAGGCATCACACAAACAAGATCCGAGAGTATATAAGTTTCCAAATCTTATGTCGTCATGAAAGGCAATTTAACGCTGCCTTGTGTGAAGAACAACCATCTCATATGCCCCATTTCCTTCTTGTTGGCAGTCCGATCCTCACCATATCTTCCATTATCCTTGACGCATGGAAGATGTATAAGGGATCAAAATTGAGGTCTACATTGCCCTTCAAGAGCCCTCTAGCCCTTCATAAGGACTTAAAATCATTTTCCATGCAAATGAAAATTAAAATAAAAAATCACTTGTCAAATTTGAAAGGAAAATTAAAATAAAAAAATCACTTGTCAAATTTGAAATGAAAATTATTTCATATTTTTTCAAATGAAGAGTAAGGAAAATTTCTTAACATGTTCTACTTTTCATTGTTTTTATGGATTGGAAAATTTCCTCAATATGTTTTACTTTTTATTCTTTTATTGTTTTTATAAGTTTTTTTTACTTTTTGTTCTTTTATTGTTTTTATAAGTTTTTTGATTCTTACTTTTTATTGTTTTATTGTTTTTATAAGATTTTTTCATTTTCCCTTATATCTTAGCGATAAATAAAAATTCCTTAATATGTTCTACTTTTTATTCTTTTATTAATTTATTTCCCCTATATCTTAGCAATTAAAAAAAAATTCTTAATATGTTTTATTTTTTATCATTTTATTGTTTTTATTTCCCCTATATCTTAGCAATTAAAAAAAATTCCTCCACCAAGCAAGGCAATGATTGCATATTTGTGGTGGTTGATCGGTTTTCAAAGATGGCCATTCTCACATCCTGCAAGAAGATCATCACAGTGGAAGATACTGCTAAGCTCTTCTTCGAACGAGTGTGGGTCCATTTTAGGATACCACATACCATCATCTCTTATCTGGACAACAGGTTCCTCAACACATTTTGGCCGAGTCTTTGGTCACTATTGGGCACCAAACTCACTAAATCCATTGCCTTCCACTCTCAAACCAATGGCCAAATAGAGGTCCTCAATCAGATTATTGTGCACATCCTGCGCATGTATAACTCTAAGCATTCGCGTACATGGGATGAGATTTTTTCCTATGTTCAACACAACTACAACAGGGATCTCCATAGCTCCACCATCCATAGACCCTTTCAGGTGGGGCTGGGATTCCAGCCCTTGGGTCCCATTGATGTTGCACTCCCTCTTGCAAACACATAGACAAATTATTCCCATGTTCATTCTGAGGCCTACAAAGCCACCAGATTCATTGAGCGGATTCATCACATCCGCCAACAAGTCCATGAGATTTTGCAGAAAACCAATGCTAAGTACAAGCAACTCCATGATCAACACCAGGTACCACACAAGTTTAAGGTGGGAGATAAGGTATGTTTACATTTACAGAAAGAACGTCTTACAGGACCCCATTGGAAGCTCTGTCCACTTCTCTATGTGCCTTACACTATCACCTAGGTTGTGGGTGACAATGATTTGTAGCTCAACACTCCCCCCTTCCTTGGATTACACTAGTGTTCAATGTGGACCTCCTCCGACCATATTTTCCACCATTATTGGACACCTCAGAGATCGCAGAACAATTGACACCAATAGAGATCAACCCTAACTGCATGGAACAGACATCCAATGATCAGGTAGTGGACACACAGGTCAATGGCACTTGCCAGCAGAGGATCCAGCTTTATCGGCTTGTCAAGGATGGGCAACTCCTGCACCAAGGAAAGTGGCTCACCGAGAGCCAAATTCAACATAAATTTCCTTACCTAATAGGGGAACTCAATGTAATGGATACCATTGCTTCTTAAGGGGTTAGTATTGATCCAAGTGGATATTGGTGGCCACCCACCTATTCCAACTAGCTCCTCTTGACAGTTTTTAGTTCAATTGTTCTTCTATAATTCTTTGTAATTGTGGGTTCTACACTTTCGTGGTTGTTTGAAGCCCTGCACAACTTCCAGGTGTATATTGGTGGCCTCCCACCTAATCCAACTAGGTTATTTTGGAAGTTTTCATGTCAATACATCTTTTTTTTTTTTTTTTTTTAGTCAAACTATATACTGAGTCAAATTTTGATGGCATACTGTGTATTTCTCGAAAATACCTTTCCAACGAGCTATAACATGCCTAAAACAAAGTTCGTATGCAAAAGTTACGACCTCGGGAAGTTGAGGTACCGACTTACCCATCGGGGCCCACATAACTTTTGGGGTTTCATCTCCTAGGGTTAGGTTTTTGGATGTCTAGGGTTTTGGAATTATTGAGTAATGTTAAAAATTCCTCTAGAGCCTCATTGTAATCATTATCCTCAGAAGGATGCACGTAGCAGCCACACCTCTTCTCAGAGATAACTACCACCATTCGAGCAAGTTGTTTTTAGTTTTGCAATTTTATAGTTTCATCCTATTTTATTTATTAAATAACAGTTATTGTTCATTGGATATCTCTTGTTGTTCGATGTATCTCTGTGTTATTGTATTCAATTTTTTATTCATTTCGTTCCGCTCATAAATCTGAATCATCTACCCATCTTTCAAACCAACTATCTAATGTTATAGGTAAAATTACAACCAATCTTTATAGTTTCCCAACGATTTTTCAGAGGCTATGATTTGGGCTATGTAGATCATAGGTATTTTCTTCTTAAAAATGGAAGGGAAAAAACATCTTTATAATTTCCCAAGGATCTTATTGAGGCTATGATTTGGGCTATGCAAATCATAGGTATTTTCTTCTTAAAAATGGAAGGAAAAAAGCATGAATTATGCAAGGACATTTGAAATGGAGAGCTAAGAAAATATTTAAAGGCATGCCCCAAATTCAATATATGGTGTTTTAGGAAAATTTTATACTGCTTTTGATCGTGTGTGTGTGTGTATATATATATATGTGTGTGTGTGTATATATATATATATATATCCTGTACAAATTTATTACTTTGCTACTAATTATATAATACTTATATAACTAAAACATGGCTACTAATTATAGTTTTGAATTTTAATGAATTAAATTTAATTGTGTTGTAGAGGCTATACCGTCCTTGGAGATGTCCATATAACAAAACACATTAAAATAATAATAATTAGCATCATCAATATAATTATATATTAAAAAAATGAAATATATATATATATATATATATATATATATATATATATATATAATATTTTAATATATATTAATATATTTTAGTCCTGGGAGATGTCCATATAACAAAACATATTAAAATAATAATAATTAGCATCATCAATATAATTATATATTTAAAAAATGAAATATATATATATATATATATATATATATATATATATATATATAATATTTTAATATATATTAATATATTTTATAATATTAATATATTATAAATTATATATTGGCTTGAATCTGTTAGGTTTCGATTTTCCCTAGCTTCAATTAATTAGCATAGATCCATCTTAATCGTGGATCTATCAAGGATCGAGAGGGATCAAATCTCTAGAGGTATTATTTTTTTATGATTATATTATTACTCTATACCATCATTATCACTAAATAAATATTTCTTAAATCTAAAATACATAATATTTTTTTTTGTACTCACTGAATGGACAACTTGGGTGGTTCTTGTACTCCCTTGACACGGGGACATGAATTTCTAGTACTCGGGTGACACAGGGTCATTTCCCGTCTGCTACAAATATAACCTCCAAGTGTGTGGATAGATTCCCTCCAGGTGTGTGGATCTATTCCTGTCTGCTACAACTATAACCTCCCGTCTGCTACAACTATAACCTTCAGTTGTGTGGATCGATTCTCGTCTACTATAACTATAACCTCCAGGTAACTATAACCTCCAGATAACCTCCAGGTAATTATAACCTCAAGGTGTG
Source organism: Picea engelmannii (assembly GCA_009831015.1). NCBI lineage: Eukaryota > Viridiplantae > Streptophyta > Pinopsida > Pinales > Pinaceae > Picea > Picea engelmannii. Next base: position 250,520 of record ML781933.1, read on the forward strand.
TGAATCGATTCCCGTCTGCGACAATTATAACCTCCCTCTAGGTGAGTCCACACAACCCAAAAGCATGGGGCACGAGTAAATCGAGGTGAGAATCAAACTTGAGACCTCCTTTACATATTTTCTTCCATTTACATGAACATCTTGTCAGAGGCCTCCTCTATCAAAGATATGAAGCTTGACTTATCAGACTCTTGTCTCATGCGCTATCTCCTGTTGCCATCTGATCTTCTGGTTTCTGCTACTCTCGATAGAACCAATATCGTCGAGTTAACTGCTTTACTCTGTCCGACTTGTGAACCCCACCACCTAGACTCCACCAGGCTCTTGCAGTTTTATGTGAACCCTATAGTCGGCTTCCCACGAATATCTGCACCTACCACTGCCCTATAGCGGCCTCCTTGCCTTCACGGGACTTACTACCGGTGCTCGGCAGACGTTTTATACCAGACTACCAGTGAACCTTATTATCTGGATGAGTGAACTTCATCAGACAGTACCAAGGAACATCGAGTGCAAATACAGGAAAATAAGAAAGATCATAATGAGCGCATGTTACAGAGACAATGAGAAAAACTTTAGAGTTAAACACATATATGCGGAAGACTTGTTTATATTAAATCAGAGCATAACGCCAGGGTATTATAGACTTTGTGCCAGATGCACAGATTGAGAGCGGGATGCTCATATTCGCTCACACAACTTAATTACAGACTCTGGACTCAAAGAAAGGCATGAAGCTTCGGACAGAAGGGAAGCTTAGAGACTCAGACTGACTACAACTCTCGATCAACTCTCGATATCCCTGAATGAACTCTCATCCTTCCTTTATACAAATTTGTGAAGGAGGAGTCATCATGAAGAAAAGACTCGGATAGACAAGTGGTCTTATGTTTCTGCCACTGAATCTTTACTTTAGGATTTGGCGGTAGAGATCGTGCAAGATCCTCTGACCAAATCATAGATTTTATTTCATATCCACCGAAAGTGAATAGAATAGTAGATCTGACGGGGTTGTCATACAAGATTCCCCGACCAAAGGATAGACTAATATGACATAAAGTAGAGCATCTTGGAAATGTGGGTCAAACCGCACCAAAAGTCGAAGAAGTGCTCCGAGTTTCCAAGATTCTCATTATTTCAAAAAGACAATAATTACACAGTGGAGGTTGATTACGGTAACCCACTAAACCCGAATGACAACATTGTCGGCCATTAAGACATGAATTCATGTGATTACACTGTGGAGTTGGTTACGTCAACTCACGGAAACCGACTAGCTCCTACTAGCAGTTAGGACAATAATCATTCCATTGGATAATCATGGAAGTGACGGAACCTATAAGGGTCCCAATGTTGAGTGTATACTTCTCTCTATAGTTCTGGGTCTTCGTCACTGTCTTCATCTTGCTGGAGTACATATTTAGTCCTGATAATCCATGGATGTCTTTCTCTTATAAACAACATTTTATATTCTTTATCAGAATAGAGGTCACTGACATTTTGTAAGTTCATGTTTGGGAATAGGAACATTCTAGCTGTCTCTGTTACTTCAGGATCTATTCCACTTGGATGTAACCCAAATTTTTGCCACCAATCTGCTAACCAATCAGGTTCAGGAAAAATAATGAATGATACAGAGAATTTAATTATGCAGTAATAATACTTGTATCTATCTGTCCAAAGGCATACATTATACCACATTGCTTTGTATTGTGACTAATTTATATCAAACAATCTTTCCTCGGGATCCTGATTTGGCCAAGATTGCAGAGTTCTCATTCTATTGATTTGCAAGAAATTCCAAGCCGGAGTTTCTTGCCATGTTTGGGTTTGCTGGTCAAACCATTCTCTGTTAGCAGATCTGATTCTGCTAAGATCACCCATTTCAACTAACTTTTGTCTAGATGCAATTGTTGAAGCATGATGCATTCTTCCAATTATGTGTTGGGGAGGGATTACATGAATGCTAGTGTTTCTTGAAAAACCTGGCAATCCAAACTCAACTCCTTCTGATGATCTTAGTTTCCAGCCTGGTATCCAATGTTCTTTATAAACTTCCCATGGGGTATTATCATCCAGATAATGAGTATTTGGTCTATTTCTATGGTCATCCCAAGTATTTATAATTACCATGCCCTTTGAACAGTAAGCAATCTGGGCATATGATTCTGAAATAAATGGCAACTCTATCCTTTTAGGAGGATGACCTTCAACACTTGGTAGAGTGATGAAATACCCTAGTTCTCCTGTAGAACCTTTATAAGAGCCACGAGGTTCCACTGCAGACAAAAATGGCGTGCCAAGAATGCAGTCTACTGGTAATTCAGAAATTAGATATTTCATCCCTAAAGCATATTCTCCAAATAACAGAATGCCTTTAGGAATCTCAAAATTGAAAGAAGTATTTACATTTCCTAGTCCAATAGCAGAACCACAACTAGGAAGCCAGTATTTTGCTGGGATCAAATCTTTATTTATCAGATTCATATCAGATCCAGTGTCTAGGAGTGCATCTAACATGAATATTTCTCTGTTTATTTCTAGCTTGACCCTGACATAATATTTTTGATATCTGATCGGCATAATTTTCATACCTGTGAGCCCTTGCATTCGGGTTGTTGTTTGCCCTTGTATTATTGACTTTGGACTCTCAAAAGGAGTATCTTCTAATGGTGGAGGAATGGAGTCCAATTTTTCTTTTAATTCTCTGATTTCTTGTCTGGCCCAAGAATCAATCTTGAAGCTATATTCTGCTTCTTCCTCCATTCTTTTGATTTTCTCTTTTAATTCAGAAATCTCCTTTTTTAGAAAAAGTACCTCTTTGGCTAAATCAGTTACAAAGGTATTTTGCAGCTTTGCCTCTCTATTAAACTTGATAAAAGTCTTTATATTCCTGTCAAAAGAGGCATCAATAAACAAAGGTTCCCTTCTAGGAGGCTCAATATTCTTGTTCCTTTGTTCAGTCTTAATAGTTTTTACAAAAGTATCAAGAAGAGATTTTTTCATATCACCTTCAAGTAAGGCCTTGATCTGGGCCAGCATCTGTGCTTCTTGATCTCCTGTATTTTGGAACATACAGACTTTTAGTTTTTGCTTGGTTTCTGGTTCTGATTCAGAATCAGAACTGTCTGTACTACTTTTGCAAGAATAGAAATTTGGATTTCTACAATTGCAATCTTGATTGATTAATATTTCTTCTTCTGAGCTGTATTGGAACTCAGAAGTACTGTCAGAATTAGAGCAGCACCCTTCTTGGAGAATATGAACTTCTTCTCTCTTGAATGGATTATAAGGGCACTGATTAGTCTCATGATCATTGGCTCCACATCTGTTACAATGTGTCCTTAGAGCCAATTGCCTTTTTTCTTGAGCCTCTTTCGCCTTTTGTTCTGAAATTTTTCCCTTAGATTTCCAGAGGCTATGTTTTCTGGACAATTATGGGCCATATGCCCTGGTTTTCCACATATCCAACAATGAACTTGTTGTCTAGCCTGATGGGTATGAGTTTTCATTTTGATGTCCTTAGGCTCATAGTAATGCGTTCTAGGCCGATATATATATATATATATATATATATATATATATCTGTATTTGGGTTTTCTTCCCCTTTCTTCTCTGGATTCCCTTTTCTTTTTCTTTCTCTTTCTAGCAGGATTTGTGATATATAAGCCATATTTTTCACAAATAGATTTTTGATCAGGGAGATAAGTCAACTTTGATACATAGTTTTGGACTTTCATACTGGTGCAAAGTCTGATTATGGCCTTAGTAATCAGGGAGTAAATTTCTCCCCATGTATACATCTCATAAGGAAGTCTAAAAACTTCCTACATCTTTAGGTATTCAACAAATTTACTTGGTATTGCTGCCAAGTATACTTGTTTCCAGAGGAGGTTTTGACTGTCTTTAACCTCGAATATTCTCTATGTCCATTCTGTATGAAATTCTTCATACTCGGACATCTTCCTGCATTTCATGTTCATGAGAATTATCTCATGTTTATCAACAATTTCATATTCTGTTCCGCTCTATAATTGCAGTAGTAAGAGCACCAATCATATTATTTTGGGGATATCCATCAGTATGATACACAATATCTCCTTGTTCATCCCTGAGAACTTCAGCCTCCATTTTAGCAATCATTACCGGGGAAGAAATAACTTCCCACCATTTACTGAGAGTGCCTGTAAAGCACTGGATGATAGTTTTACATGCCTCTATTTATGTTTTTCCCTTCATGCACATAATCTTGTAAGAGACATACATTCTATCAATCATTTGTCTAATTTGTGCTACAGACAAACTATCAATGTTCCACTCTTGGAACCAGTCTTAAGCAAATGTCTGTGTTTCTGGTAGTCTTCCTTTCCCTATTAGGTTTGGGGCTGATGGTCTGTTGGTATGGTGTGGGATATTCTCATAAGCAGGATTTTGGACAGTCACAAGGGAATGGCGGTCTCGTGAAGAAGATTCTGGTTTTTCTTCTTCTGGAAAATGATGAGGAAATCTCTTTTGGATAACTGTCTCAGAGGGTTTATATATAAGGGACAGTATAGAGATTTGTGGACTTGGAAGGATGAACGAGTCAGGGATAGGCTTATCAGGGTTTCTATCCTTCTGCTTTATTTATGTCAGTGTCTTTCCCATCTTAGAAAAAGCTTGTCCCAATCCTTCCATTATTTCTTCATGATTTCTTGCAGACTCTCCAGATTTATAAGAGATTTCACTCAGAGCAGAGTCCATCTTGTCTTTAACTTCTGTGACCTTATCTTGGATTTGATCAATAGACTGTACAATAGTGTTTGTAGATACTTGTAGATCTACAATTTGAATTTTCCGAGCATAGTCATTGGTCACGAAGGTGTGTGTAGCCATACCTCTTAAGGCAGTGTTGGTCCAGTTAATTTGTTCAGAGACTGACTGGACTCTTTTATCAATTCCAGATAACTGGATGGCTTCTTCATAAAGCAGTAAGGGAATTGCTTTGACTTGTCTGTTATTGTCTTCTAAGACAATACCTTTGAAAGGTGGAAAAGTAGAGTTAGATTTTGTAGTATGGCCATCAATGCTTTTCCACTTATGTCTAGGAGAAGTCTTAGAGGTTTCTCCCATCATTTGTACTACATCCTTTTGATTTAATTTCCTCCATTCAAAGAAGGAAATCCATAGATTTTTGTCAGATATATACTTCTGCCAGTCTTTAGAAAGTTTAAGTTTTTCAGGGTCTGACACGGCTGTGTTAAATTCATTTGTTTCGGGATTTGTAAATAAATCCTAGTTCAACATCTTTTTGATCCATTCTTTGTTGATGGATCCCTTCTGGCATCCTCTCATAACTGTATGAAATTTGTGAATTTCTTCTACAGAGGGTCTTGACATATCATTGGGTAAGGGATTTGAGAATCTGCAGTCTAGGATAACTTTGTCACACTGTTCTATGTACCCTAAACCATATCTTGGAGTGCCAGGGGGTCTCATTCCCTTATATATGTTTTGGATTCTGGGATCTAATGTTTCTATGGTAGGCATATAATGGATCATTAAACAGAAAGCAGGTTCAGAAGTAGAGACAGTACTATCTATGGTATTATATACAGAGAGATAACAATCTGAGGAATCCATAGTAGTAGACTTTACTATTTCTGCACAGGAAAGTAGGGCATTTAGTCTTGTGTCTTCCCGAAAGAAGATTAGATAGGCTCCTAGCCGACTGCTCAGGCAGAAACTAGTAACTCTTGCTACCGAATTCAAAAACCACACAGAGGACTTTTATACAAAAAAGAGCGAATAGCATATATCAGAATGAATTTTGATACCATACCAGGGGCGAAATGAGGTCGTATGGCTCTGATACCATTTGTAAGCTTATCTCCTCGAACATCTTGTCAGAGGCCTCCTCTGTCAGAGATATGAAGACCTCATTTCGCCCCGGGTATGATATCAGAACTTATTCTGATATATGCTATTCACTCTCTTTTTGTATAAAAGTCCTCTGTGTGGTTTTTGAATTCTGTAGCAAGAGTTACTAGTTTCTGCCTGAGCAGTCGGCCAGGATCCTGTCTAATCTTCTTTAGGGAAGACATAAGACTAAACGCCCTGCTTTCCTATGCAGAAATAGTAAAGTCTACTACTATGGATTCTAGAACAATGTCGTTTAGAGAAGTAAGAAATGTTGAAGAACAGAGTACTCCTGAACCTGATTCTGTAAATAGTTTAGAGTCTATGTTTGCATTTAATAGATCCCAAAGTATAAACCATGCTAGCATAGAAGAAGTAGAAACTCAGCCCCAAGCAGCATGGAAATTACCCCCCATCTCCCCCAGCCGTGTGTATCAAGATTTGAATATGTTTCACCTTAAAGTTGTAACAAGGGTAATTGTGAAAGAGTCTGTAAGCAGAATACAGCAAAATAGTGATGTTAGTCAAACAATTCCACTAATAAATGCTAAGGAAATCCAGAAAGAAGCCAAGAGACATGGAACAAATTATCTTCATTTTGGATGTATTAGAATCGGAATCAGCCCGCTTGTGCACAAAGGAATAGACTCTTATGTTTTATGCACAGTAAGGGATATGACCCATAATAATTTTATTGATTCCTTGATTGGTGGAATAGTTGCCCCTCTCTCTAATGGGCCCGTCTATTTTCACTATTACCCAAATTTCTCTGCTTATACTTTTGATGAGAACATTGAAAATATTCTAAAACTCCAAATTAGGACGACTGGATTTGACATGTGTCCCACCAGGACAAATATATCTATTCAAATTAGGGGATGCTTTAGACATACTAATACCTTGTTCCTTGCAGTATTGCATACCCCTAGTAAGGAATCTCAATCCAATACCCTAGTATTAATAGACCCTCTGAACTAGAAAATGGAACATCACTTGATCAAATGGGAAAATCTATCTTTTCCCACTGACTGGGTCATTGATACTCCCAGAGCACCAATCCCAAGATCCATCACCTCTGCTCAAATAAAAGAAACCGCCAGTTCTGCAGTCATTTCTTTTCCTCAAAGAAACTTTCCTAAACCGGTTTCTTATACAAAAAATAATCTAAGTTCCTCATCCCCTACTTCATCCTTTTGTTTACATGCCTCACTCCAATCCCTGGCAAACCAGGTTGGCCAAATCCCATTTGCAGTAAAATGTTTTGATTATGGAGAACTTATCACTTTGTCCACTCTTTCTGCATTCAAAGAAAATGAAAGAGTGCAGTTTGAACATGCAAATCACAATCCCAGGACAAACCTACCTCCACCTAATTCTACTACAAAAGATCAGTTCCCCCATCCCCAGTGTTCCGACATTCCTTTTCCACATGACTCTTGTAATGCCCTTAAAATTATAAACATCATTATGTTTCATAAACATTTATTAAGTAAACTGAAAGAACAACTTCCTAGCATAATATTGACTTTCATGACAGCAACTACAACAATTTAGAATTCTCAATAAATACTGAAATCATGACAGAAAGAAATAAATACAAAACTTAACCAAG
>ML781933.1:275111-348428 GCA_009831015.1 Picea engelmannii
CCTGTTTGAGACATGTTTTTATGACACATATTTCATCCACATGGAGATGAATTTCAAGAAACCGAGAGAGGTTTTTCTTTAGAACGATCTTATATACAAAAACCGTTCTCATATTTTACACAACTATTATAGTTTGAGAATTACAGGTGGTGTTTTGAAGCCCATTTTTCAGATTTTTGCCTCCTGAAAAGCAGGAAATCAGTTAAAACGTGTCATTTTATGTTTCTAACTATTTCTATTTTGGGAAAGAGGATGGAATTTGAATTGTAATGATATCATCCCTATCTAGGCTATAAGATAGGAAATAGAAGTCATTAGGGACTTGTTTCGGGAGCTTCTTGGGCTCTGCTCAACTTTGGGAAGGGAAACCCCTGCATATGTAATGAAGGCCATGCCTATTTCTCTGTGAGATTAATATAGCAAGCCTGTTTATGGCCTGAGATTCATCATGGTGCTTATGTTCAGCCTATCTCTTCCCTGTTTTATTTGTTATCTTACAACAATTTTCTAAGAGCAGTGTGATTGGAATTCATCCTTGTTTGGTGCTCCTTTCACCATAGAATATGTTTGTTGTGTGTTTCTGATTCTCTATTCCAGAATTCATCCATTGCTAGATGATTTGCTTTAGCTATCATATTTATGTGTTTATTCTTCTGCAAATTCATATAGAGATTCATCCATTGTTAGGTGCCTCTTATGTAGTTGAATTTGTTAATATGTTCGATGGTTTTCCTCACAGAATTCATCCACTGTTGGGTGCTCTGTTAGGTATCCATCCACCTGTTTCATTCCTCTAAAGCTGCCATGAGAGACTAATCCTCTGCTAGATGCCTCTCATTACAGTGGGCTTCCTCCTCTCTCTGACTGTCATTTTATTACCTCAACTTCTTGAACATGGTGCCTACTTTGCCTCAGTTTTGCAGGGAGGCTTTCAGTCTGTGTTGAGTTGTAAACCATTGAGATTCTTGCCCTAACTCCATTGGCCAATGGTTCTGCTCCCTTGCATGTCCTCTCAACCACCAACCTTTATAAAAAAAAATTGTTTTTATAAAAAATCATACCTCCTGAGTGTTATTGTTGAATATCCTCGAGTGTGAAATCATTTTGGTTATTGAGAGAGCCCTCTCTGATTGTATAAGGTCAGAATACAATCTAAACTAGGTTGAAATAGTTACCTTTGGGATTTCCTACAACAACCATAGGAAAATCACAGAGTGATAACATCTTAGCGTCGTTGTCGGGGACGAGTTGAAAATTTTCCCTGGGAGGAATGAGAAAGGATTAGATACAATTCTTGATGGTGAACAAGGATTGGAGATAGAAAAGACTGCAACTTTCATGTGGAGATTCCACTCCATGAATAATCAGGATGTCAAAGGCTATGGAGGCTATCTTGGCAAGGAGATTTGCTCCACTGAAATTTTCAACCATCTTTGGTTTTCCAAATCCAGTACCTCATCTATCAGAATGGGGAGATTTACTGCCTATCTTCAGAGAAGAAAAGGATGATGATCTTGTTCAACATTTCATTGATTTTCATCAATGCATGGAGTAGTTGAAAAAGCATCAGGAGGATGTCTTAATGAAAATGTTTATGTTCTCCCTAAAGGATGATGCCAAAGACTGGTACTTTTATCTCCTTGTTGCAAGCATATCCACCTTGAGAGAATTCCATGTTGCTTTCAATTTGCACTGTAAAAGGTATTACTCCTCCGAGTTTCTTTTTCATGATTGTTGTGAGGAATATGAGAAAAGTGTTCAAGCTGCATTAAGTTGCTCTCCTGACCGTGAAGTTGAATAAGATAACCTAGTCAAGGAAATAAGTGAAGGATCAACGCTTTCTTCTTCTTGTTCCTCTGTACTGGATGCGTATTTAAATGATATTTCTAATCATAAAAATATAGTAGATATTTCTCTTGACTATGAAGCTGGGATAAATGATAAGTTAGTTAAAAAAAATAGGGAAGATTCCTCTCTGTTTTTTCCTAGATTTTCATAATTGAAGGAAGATTTTGTTTGTTGCTCTTATGAATAAAATGCAGAGGATATTTATGTTCTTGAAATATATGTCTTTAGAAACCCTGCTTATGATGAAGAAGCTGTTTCAAATACTGACAAAGAACAACCTATTTTTGATGAATATCCCAACGATGATGATGAACATAATTTTTTCATAGCTTCTCTGGAACCTCTTAGCATGGTTCCTGCATATGATAATTATGAATATGTTCCTTGGGAGAGCCATAGAGGAGAAAAGGAAGAGATAAATGTGCAGCTTATCTCATGTCCATCACTTATAAATGAGCAGATATCACCTGGGATTAACAAGCCTGGATCAGTCATTTATCCACCTGTACATGCTGAGAACATCAAACAACATTTAAGCAATGATGAAATAAAGGAGGTAACTTTTTAATAGTTTAGCATGCCTTATCATAAATTTTATGACCTTGTGGGGTTATATATGGAGTTGAACTTTCCAAAAGCATTTGAGCATGCAAATGTAATCATCTTATCATCATTTGGACGTATTGTCAGTGTTCCAAAACATGTATTCAGTCTGTTGTCACACTTCCCTTACCTTTTACTGATCAACTGCAGAGAAGAAAATAATGTTACCAAATAGTTTGAGTGGCTTTGGTGGAAGTTTGTTTTCACCTGAGAAAATTGTAAAATTCAGTTAGAGTAGGGTCTTGTATATAAATAATCTCGTGTGCAAGCATTTTAGTTTTCAGTTTTCTTTTAGTATTTGAATAAGACTCCATGAACCCAATGGATAAGGCACTAGAACTGCATGTTCTTGGAGCTTCACAAGGAGGTCTCCATCCCCTGTGGAGCTAGATGTTAGCACATAGAATTTGCACTAGAAATTTGGTTATTTTTACGATCTATTTTGCAGCACTATGAATTAGGAGATTTCGCAACGCCAGCTTCCTTAAGCACCAAGTTTCAACATTTTTTATGAAGCAAGAGAACTTGATCCTACATACAAGTCCAATAACGCAATATTAATTCATTCCCATAATTTCCTTTTTGTTATGCTAAAGGATTTCAAATTGCTCCTAGCTCGACGCTGCAAAAACTGGCGTTTTTCAGACAAGTGCTACAAAAATTGTCGCGAATTGGCTGGCGAAAGTGAGTTGGAGATTGGACAACTTGAAGACACCTCTTTGTTATTTCAAATATGTCATCATCAAGCCTAGATCCACCTGGTACTCCATGAGAGTGTTCATCATGTTTGGAGGTTGATAAATGGGTTTTGGTTGGTTTTCATATTGGCACTGCAAAATGTTCTGCAAAAACTTTGTTCTAAGACTGTTGAACTGGTATTTTTGACCAGTTTACTTCCAGGAGGATTTTCGGGTGAACCAAGATGAATTTTCAAAATTCAAAGGAGGTTATTGTCAAAAACAGACCCAAGAACATTAATCTTTTTCATTGTTTACACAGGTGTCATGGATTGGGAGATTCAAAGGAATCTTTGAGCCTTATTTTTCAGTTTTCATGATTTCATGTTTGAGACATGTTTTTGCAACATGTATTTCGACCATCTGGAGATGAATTTCAAGAAACCAAGAGAGGTTTTTCTTTAGAATGATCTTATATAAAAAAACATTCTCATATTTTACACAACTTATAGAGGTTCACCAATATGAGAGGTTTTTCGGATGAATTTTAGGTTTCGCCTCCTAAAAAGCAGGGAATCAGTTAAAACATGTCATTTTATGTTTGTAACTATTTCTATTTTGGGAAAGAGGATGGAATTCTAATTGTAATGCTATAATCCCTATCTATGCTATAAGATAGGCATTATAAGTCATTAGGGGGTTGTTCCGGGAGTTGCCTAGGCTCTGCTCAACTCTGGGAAGGGAAACCCTTGCAAATGTATTGAAGTCCATGTCTATTTATTTGTGAGATTAATACAACAAGCCTGTTTATGGCATGAGATTCATCACAGTGCTTATGTTCAACTTGTCTCTTCCCTTTTTTATTTGTTATCTTACAACATTTTTCTAAGAGCAGTGTGACTGGAATTCATCCTTGTTTGGTGCTCCTTTCACCATGGAATATGCTTGTTGTGTGTTTCTGATTCTCTTTTCTAGAATTCATCCATTGCTAGATGCTTTGCTTCAGCTATCAGATTTATGTGTTTATTCTTCTGCAACTTCATATAGAGATTCATCCATTGTTAGGTTCCTCTTATGTAGTTGAATTTGTTAATATATTCAATGGTTTTCCTCACAGAATTCATCCACCACTGGGTGCTCTGTTACGTATCCATCCTCCCATTTCATTCCTCTAAAGCTGCCATGAGAGATTCATCCTCTGCTAGATGTCTCTCATTACAGTGGGATTCCTCCTCTCTCTGACTGCCATTTTACTACCTCAACTTGTTGAACATGGTGCCTACTTTGCCCCAATTTTTCAGGGAGGCTTTCAGTCTATGTTAATTTGTAAACCATTGAGATTTTTGTCTTGAATCCATTTCCCAATGGTTATGCTCCCTTTCCTATCCTCTCAACCACCAACCTTTATCAAAAAAAAAATATTCTTATCATAAATATGACCTCCTGAGTGTTATTGTTGAATATCCTCGAGTGTGAAATCATTTTGGCTATTGAGAGAGCCCTCTCTGATTGTATAAGGTCATAATACAGTCTAAAGTAGGTTGAAACAGTTACCTTTGGGATTTCCTACAACAACCATAGGAAAATCATAGAGTGATAACATAATTAATGGACTAATAGAGCCATACAATTCACGATTATGAACAATCCATACAAATTAATTAAGTCACTAAAATATTGTACAATATTAGGAAAATTTAGAACTTCTAAGGAGATAGCAATAATTCGACTTAGTCAAAATAGATCGAAACATACCACCCCTGACTCGAACAATGATGGATACAGATGAAATATTGAAGGAATTAGAAAGACTACAGAAGGAAGTTAAGAAAGAAGCCAATAAAATATATGAATAACTTAACCAGAGGCATGACCGATTGGAAAATAAGATCAATGAAAACCATGTTAACCTATGAGTAGATCATGTTAATTTGAATGATACAGTTGTTAACTTAGAAGTGGAAGTTGTTAAAAATAACCTAAACTCACTACGGGAACAAGCAAGGATGAGTACCTAGATAAATTACAATAATGTTGAATTGAAATACCTAATAGCTCATCTAGGGACACAGGTCGTGTCTCTAAAAAAACCATTCCGCAACCAAATTCAAAAAGTACTCCTAATCCTTCATTGAGCCCTTCTAGCACCTCTGATCCAAAAATGAATATACCATAGATGAACACATCCATCCCACAAATAAATATACCTTAGGTCATGGTAATTCCTAACCAATTTCCTCCATATGCCAACCAAACCATTTTTTATCTACCAAGAGAAAAACTTGAGTTGTCAAAATTTGACGGGAATGAAAAAAAAGGTGTGGCCTGGTTTAAAAAGGGTGAAGAATATTTCAACATATATGGTATCTCTAACGATGATGAAAAAATTAGATATGCGTCCATGCAACTGGAGGGAGACTTGTATAAATGGTACATGTGGTGGAAAAAAATTGGATATATTATAAGTTGAACAAAGTTTAAAGATGATTTTTTCAAGAGATTCCAAGGTATCAAAGAAGAGGAATTTTTTACAGAGCTCATTAGATTACAACAAAAAGGAAACATGGATGATTTTACTCACGATTGGGAAACACTAACCACAAGAGTACCCGATTTATCAATGAAACATTTAGTTCAATCATATATCATTGGCCTTAAACCTCGCATCTAGAACAAATTAAATTTACTCGAGATCATGGATATGGAAACAAATATACATAAGGAAAGAGAAGTAGAGAAAAAACTTAAAAGATCATCCTTACATAAATTCGATAAAACGTATTTGAAACGAAAAGAGAGTGATTACAGGTTCTGTGGAGACAAATGGTCACTAGGTCACAAGTGTAGTAATCAGAAGTCATGCATATATGAAAATAAACGAAAATCAAACACTACCATACACAACTTTGATGATGATTAAAAAAAATGGAAAATAATTGTCATAAATGTGGAAAAAAATGGTTTCCAAGTGACAATTGTGCATCTAAAGACTTATATCATTGTAAAATCATCAATGAAAAATAAGTGGAGGTTCCCACCAAAGAATGCATGTCCGATTATAACGAAGAAAAATATCCAAAGGTATCATTAGCTTCCATCACATGCATAAAAAATCTTATGAGGACTATAAGTCAGAGGTTTTAGTCCAAAAAGAAAAACCACCTACAATTTGTTATACTCAACCTCATATGATAAGCAAGAGTATTATCAACAACAACTCAGGTGGGAAGCACATGATTTCATTTGAAGAAATTACAGAAACAAGGAAACCAAATACCCTAAGGCTCAAGGTGAGCCAGTCGGAAAAGGTGGGTGGAAATAAACTTTGATATTCCTATATTTGAAGGTAAGATAGACGCAGATGTTGTAGACAAGTGGTTGAATCTACTAGAAGGGTATTTTTCTATCCATGACTTTTCGAATAAAGAAAAGATTACTTTTGTGCTCCTTAAAGCAGTTCCCCATGTCAAAGATTGGTGGGAAACCTTCTGTGAGAAAAAGGAAACAGAGGAACCCTCATTATTTACAGTCACGACCACCTGGGAATCCTTCAGGGATGCTATTAAGGAACAATACTACCCTGTCGGAAGTTATGATGACTTGTATACCAGATGGACCACACTGCGGCAAGAAAGAGACCAAGCAGTGCCATATTTCACAAATATCTTCCATACCTTGCGCACCAAGCTGGGTATCAAAGATTCAAAACGACATTTTGTGCTCAAGTATCACAGTGCTCTACATAGATACATCCGAACCGAAATGGAATTTTTGGACATCTCATCCTTGGGCACGACCTACCGATATGCCGTCAAAATTGAGCAGAAGCTCAAACAAAATACACGACAATTTGGGCCTGGGAACCCCTCACAACAAAATCCAGGAAGGGGAGGCTCCAACCCACAAAAAAAAGGACAGAGAAAAGATGGATAGTATCAGGACAACCTGTCCAAGCCACAAGTAAAGAAGGACATAGGAAAGACAAAGACAAATATCAGGAAGTGGTGCGACTTCCATAAGAGCCCTTGGCATAACACTGCTGACTGTCGCTCAAAGCATTCGTTGGTGGTTGAAGTGAAAGCCTCTGAATCAGTTGCGGGTTCTGACTCTGATCCAGAACTAGAAAGGGGAAGACGGATCATTGATGTGGAACCCAGTGCCACCGTTTCTACCACCAAGCTCCAGCCTAGTGAACTAGACGAGCCAGAAGAAGGAGAGCACCTCTTCCATTCACAGATGTGGTTAAAAGGCACCCTGTTGCACTTCATCGTTGATAGCAGTAGCTAGAAGAACCTCATCTTAGAAGAGTTCATCAAGCAGTTGGCCCTGTCGACAACACCGCACCCACAACCCTACACCATTGGATGGCTTCACCAAGGAAGCAATATCCGCGTCAGCCAACAGTGTCGACTGTCGTACGACATCAAGCCCTTCAAAGATGAGGTATTTTGTGATGTTTCTCCTCTCAAAGTTTGTGATGTTCTTTTGGGACAACCTTATTTATGGAAATGTCATGTTGTATATGAGTCTAGGCCTCGTAGTGTTATTATTACTTTGAACAGGAAATTGTACAGGATACCCAAGGTAGTCCCACCTAGTGTTATTTCCTTGATCTCTGCTAAGCAATGTAGGAAGGTCATCTCTCAGACGGGGAATTTTGTTTTCTTCGTGATTCTCTCTCAAAATAAGCGAAAGATCACAACCACATCTAGGGTCTCTGTGGCTGACCTCTCCACATAGTAGAAGCAAGTAGATAAGGTCGTGGAAGAATACTCAGATATCTTCTCCTCACCTACCAGGGTACCTCTACACTGCCAGGTCAAGCACCCCATCAATCTAACCCCTGGTGCACCACTGCCCAATGGGACAATCTATCATGGATCTCTATTAGAGAATGAGGAGATCAAGCGACAGATCCAAGAAATGCTCCACAAGGGGCACATCCATCCCATCTCATCACCTTATAGGAGCCCAATTATGCTGGTACAGAAGAAAGATGGAACCTGGGGACTCTGCATTGATTACCGAGCTCTAAATTAAATCACAGTCATAAGTTGGTACCCAATTCCCTGAATCGACTACCTTCTTGATCAACTCATGGGGGCCAAATACTTAAGTAAGATTGATCTGAATTCTAGATACCACCAAGTCCCGATAGAACAGATAGATGTATGGAAGACCGCCTTCAAGTCAAAGGAAGGCCTTTTTGAATGGTTGGTCATGCCCTTTGGTTTGACAAATGCGCCAGCCACTTTCATGAGGTTGATGGACAATATCCTGTGACCATTCACCAATAATTTTGCAGTGGTGTATATGGATGACATTCTCATTTACAGTAAGACTTGGGATGAACACTTGCAACACATTCAACAGGTTCTGCACACCCTGTGACAGCACAAGCTATATGCCAACTTGGAAAAATGGTCCTTTGGCATGGACAGGGTCCATTACCTTGGCTACATCATTGATCAGCATGGCGTACATGTGGAGCCAACCAAGATCCAAGTCATTCGTGACTGGCCATCCCCAACCACACTCACTAAGCTCTAGAGCTTCTTGGGCCTTGCCAATTTCTACTGCAGGTTCTTGTTGGGATTCTCCCATATTGCATGGGCCCTCAGCCAAATAACCAGGGGTGGTGGTAAGGATAAATTTGCATGGGGTCGGTCCCAACAACAAGCGTTCAATGATTTGAAGAAACACTTGTGCTCATCCCTATTACTTTCACTCCCAGACCTGGAACATCCCTTTGAGATCGAGACAGATGCTTTCGACTATTATGTGGGTGTTTTTCTCACTCAGCATGGCCACCCCGTGGCCTATCATAGTGAGACACTATTAGATGTTGTCCGTAAGTACCCTACTTATGACAAAGAAATGTACTCCATTGTGCAAGCCCGCCGCCAATGGAGACACTACATTCTTGGGAAGGAGACCGTCATCCACACTGATCATAAGCCACTGTAGTTCATGCAGACACAAGGAAAATTGCATAATGACCGCCATCAAAAGTGGTCCACATACTTGCAACAATTCCACCTCAACATCAAGTATAAAATAGGAAGCACCATTCACGTCGTTGATTGCCTCAGCAGACCGCCAGTGGCAACACTCACCACGATGCTAGACCTCTGGATGGCCCCAACTCTATGAGACATACCCAGAATTTTCCACCACTTACCAAATGTTGGGGGCAAATGCAGTTGTCGATAATTTCCATCTTCAGGATGGGTTGTTGTGTCGTATGGGCCATATATGTGTTCCATCAAGTGAGCGAGCGAAGCTGATCTAGGAAGCCCACTACAGTCGGGTGGTAGGACACTTCGACGTGTAAAAGATAGTGGAGATGCTACAGAAACATTTCTACTAGTCGAAACTTCGACAGGAGGTCGGCAAGTATACCAGGTCCTGCACTGCCTACGCGATTGTCAAACCGACCACTAAGAAACAGGGCATGTACACCCCTCTTCCTACTCCTAACAGGCCAGGGGAATCCATCTCAATGGACTACATGTTGGGCCTCCTATCTACCAAGCGGGGAAACAAATGTGTTTTTGTGGTTGTTGATCGCTTTTCTAAGATGGCGATTTTGGTTACCTGCAAGAATAACATCACAGAAGAGGAAACTGCAAAGCTCTTCTTTGAATGAGTCTGGGTACATTTTGGAATCCCACAAACCATTGTCTCAGATCGAGACAGTCGATTTCTCAGCACATTCTGGTCGAGCCTCTGGTCATTGGTGGACACCAAGCTCACCAAATCCACAACCTTCCACCCTCAGACAGATGGCCAAATTGAGGTCGTAAATAAATGATTGTGCATATCCTTTGTATGTATAATTCACAGGACCCTCACACATGGGATGAGAGCCTTTCCTATTTCCATCATAGCTACAACCGAGCCCTGCATAGCTGAACCAACCACAACCCCTTTCAGATGGGGTTGGGATTCCAACCATTGGGTCCCATAGATGTTTCACTTCCCCTTGCGGTCACCTCAACCGACTCATCTCTTTCTCCAACTGAAGATGACAAAGCCACCCGGTTCATTGAGAAAATCCAACACATCTGCCAACAGGTTCAAGATATCCTACAGAAGTCCAATGACAAGTACAAATAACACCATGATCAACATCGGGTGCCGCATAAGTTTCAGGTGGGCGACAAAGTTTGGTTGCACTTGTAGAAAGAACACCTTATAGGACCCCATCGGAAGCTTCACCCACTCTGTTATGGTTCGTACACCATCACCAAGGCTATGGGGGATAATTCTTTTTAGCTCAACATTCCTCCTTTCCTTGGCCTGCACCTAGTGTTCAATGTTGATCTCCTTCGCCCTTATTTCCCACCATTATTAGACACCTCAGAAGTAGCAGAATAGTTGACACCAACATAGCTCAAACCCGACTGCATACAACAGGCATCCAATGATCATATTGTGGACACATAGATCAAGGGCACTCGACAACAAAGGATCCAGCTTTATCGAGTGGTCAAAGCAAGGAAACTCCTGCACACTCGGGGCCAAATTCAACAGAAATTTCTTCATCTGATGGGGGACCTCAATGCAATGGATACCATTTCTTCCTAAGGAGGGATGATTTATCTAGGTGGATACCGGTGGCCACCCACCTTTTCCAACTGGCTCAAAATAGTTTTCTGGCAATTTACTATTTTTAGCAGTTTTAACTTCCGGGACCATTTTGAGGGCCTAAATGAAGGTTTTTCAGGATAGATATTCTCAATTATATCCAAAGGCATGATTGGGCCCCCAAAATGAATCTCCTCAACGATACCTTTCCAACGGGCTATCATATGCCTAAAACATAGATCGTATGCAAAAGTTACGACCCCGAGAAGTTAATGTACTAACTTACCCAAACGGGGCCCTCATGACTTTTGGCGCTTCATCTCCTAGGGTTAGGTTTTTGGATGTCTAGGGTTTTTGGCATTCCTATTTATTGTAAAAAAAGGCTTTCAGAGCCTCATTTTAATCATCTTCTTGTAAATGAGTGCAACCATCACATCTCTTCTCAGAGATAAGCCACCACCATTCCAACAAGCTTGTTTCCACTGCATTTTACAGTTTCAGCTTATTTCCTTATTGAATAGAAAACCCGTTTTACTGTATCTCTATTATTTTGTGTTAAGTACCTGTTAATAATGTGTATTCATTTCGTTCCACTCATAAAATCTGGATCACAAGGGAAACCTAAAAGGAAAGGACATCACAATATTAGTAGAATCAGGAAGAAACCACAATTCCATGGACATTAATCTCTCAAAGCAATTAAATCTTTTTTTATACTCTGTCAAGGGCCTCATTATTACAATTGTTGATGGTCAAACAATTGGAGTAGGACAATGCCGCAAAGTTTCAATATATCTACAATAGTTGGAGCTGCAAACTAGATACTATGCTCTACCCCTTTATAGAATGGACATGGTGTTGAGAAAAAAAAAATGATTGATGAAACTAGGAACCTACACCACAAATCTCCAGGAACAATTCATGGAATTCAAATGGTAGGGGAAGAACTACAATTTATATGGTTCAAGAATCCAAAATCTTCCGCAAAAAGAACTTACAAATTCCTTACTTCCGTTGTGAACAAGTCTACCAAATAATCACAGACAAATCCAAAATCAAGGTAAAATGTCACTAGGAAAAACAAATTCATTTCTTTGAGGACAAAAAAGTTTTAAATAGGAAGGAAATGTTATGAACATAGCCTAAGTATTAATATAATAATAAGTAATAAAAACAATAATAATATAACAAAGATAATAAAACAAACAAATAACAATTAAGAATAATAAAAATAAATAATTATAAGTCAGGGCTAAAAGTCATGATTATTCATAAAGGGAACCCTAGGCCATATATTGTGTCGGGTTCCCATTATACAATTCATCCATCTTATCAATTATTATTATAAGTTTGTATTTATGTCAATCGATCAAATCAAATTTAATGTTTGCAACAATTGCACCTAGAGTTTAGCTATCCAAATTTCCAACTTTAATACTACATGTGTTGCATGATGCTCATTGAAATTATCCATAAAAACACACTTAAATTCCACACGAATTTTAAAAATTTTACATGACATTTAATTTCTCCCAAAATATTTCTAGTAAAATTTAACTTAGCCACCAAATTTAAATGAAGTTCATATCCATCTATGATTGAATGCTCAATAAATTGAATTTTTTTAAGCTAGAAATGGTGTTACCCTATATTAACTGAAAATAACAAGTACGGAGCATTTGTCAAAATGTTAGAGCTGCCAACAGAGGAAACCAACTTTGTCTTATGAGTTGAGTTTGCAAAATTATTGTCTTGTTTTACGAAATTGATAATGTATCTATACTGACTATAACCTATAAACTTAAGCAAGCTAAGGCAATAGAAAATTGATTCTAATATAAAGGGGAGAGTCATTAACATAGCTGAGATATCCTCATTCTTCAATTGCATTGTCTGCACCATGGTTTGGAGGTTGAGTAGGCCAAACAAGAACAATGACGTTCTGTTGCGGGGCTAAGAGTTGTTCATAGAGTTTTGCAATTATGGCTTCCATTTGTTCCTGATGAAATCTCAATTCCATCATATCTTGATGGATTTCGAAGATGAGTGGCAGTTGGTCTGCAGAAAAGTGAATTGGTTTCTCATTCATACCTTGTCTGGGAAGAGTCTCCTATTTTTGAGTTTCTTCACCCCATCGCCTATATCCCATATTCTCGGTTGTCGATCCCCTATTCTCACAATCTTCCTCTACTAGCTCGTCGGGTACCTCTTCGTGGAGAAAAGGGATCTCTTCCTCAACTATGGCATGGCCCTAGTCTTCTTCATCCATGGATAGACTTGACTCTTCCTCCTCCAGACGTGAAATAGAGGAATTCATTTCCTCTTCTTGAATTTCCACTGAAAACAACGCAAAGTCTATGCTAGTCAAGGAGGAGGACGAAGATCAATTCCTAAAATAGACCCCACAAGAGTAATTGCTTCCTTGTTTGGAGCAAACCCTCTCTCAAGGCATATTGATATCAAAGGAGATGCGCGCAATGGAGAAACACCAAATCTTTGATCCACAATGGATCTGAATCCTTCTAGGAAAGATGAGATAAAGCTTCCCTCTGATCGTTGACAGAGTAATGAAATATGGAAACTTGCAACGACATTTATATTGAGATATGTGCTCATAAGCCCATGTCATCAAGTCACCCATAACTCCAGCAATGAAAACTTTCCTAACTGGTGCATTATTTTCTTGTAGGCCGACAATACCAATGGAGGGATTTCAAACAACCATTATACCGATTAGAGGGAAAGTTCATGAGGTAAGAACTGGCAGGGGAGTTTGGGCATTAAAAGACACCAGGTAAATAAATCTCACAACGCACTAGTGGCACCCCGAACTATCCACTGACTTTTTCTCATTCATGCCGGTGTGACACCCCATCTGTAACATCCCCACTATAATCCCCAGTTTAATTAATTCTCATGTAGATATAATATGTGGCTACAACCAAGCGATGTAATATGTGAATTGTATTTCCTTGTTTTATTAATAAAATGTGATGTCAGTTGCTAAGGGGGACATGGAAAAGAGATGGGGGATGAATTAATCCACAAGAGGGGAGAGTGTCTAGGATAATGACCAAAAGGGGTCCAAGGGGGAAATACCCATGTATATTAATTTAACTAATTTTCCTAAATTAATTGCTATTGTATATGAGCCTTCCCATTTCTTATTGAGTGTTCCCAAAGCCAATCATTGAATACATGTAAGAGGGTGGGTGTGAGTGGTCACATCCAAAAGTGATTGGGCACATGGGGGTTGAGTACAATCAACTTGGGTAAGAGTGTGAGTCAAGAAAGGAAATCCAAAGAGAGGAAATTTGTATGGGTTGGGGACAACAATTTTTACTTAGTCAAGTTTGTTCATGATAAAAAAGGAGAGAGCAAGAAACAGAGCTTGAAGCCGATGCAACCATGGAGGGAGAATTCTAGAGCAATATGGAGCATAATTGGAGCTAAGTGGAGCTAGAAAACTAAATAGCCAAGTTGTCTAGCCTAAAGAGTGAACTCATGTGGGACTTGCACTAAAAAAACAAGTGTTTTCTATTGGTTTACTGATATTTTTCCTAGAAAGATTTTTCCCTTGAGTTCCTAGCTAAGATATTCCTAGCTACCTGTGTCAGAGAGACCCTGATAAAATAATGGCACATTCCTTGGGTTAATCATGATAAACACATGGTACATCCCTTGGGTTATCCCTGATAAACTAATGGTGCATTCCTTTGGGTTGGGCAGGGCAAGAGGAATAGAGCTAATGGAAAATTGGGATAGTTTTAGGAGAACATCGGTTGGGTTGAGAGTTTTGTGAGTTGTGATTGGACTGTGAGAGACCACCCTTTTTTGTGGATTGCTAGCCTCAGCTCGGTTGTGACTGGATGTTGAGATTTGGAATAGTCAGTTTATGGTTGGGTGGAACGTCTGTCCCAAGCAGTTGGTTACACGTTTGTTGTGAAAAGATAAGTGTTTTATCGTGTTGTTGTGTTAAATTATGCGTTTAATTGTTGTGCATGAACTCTGTGTATTTGGAAGTGATTTATATGTCGTTTTAATGAGTTGTTTAGCTGCATTTCATGTTGATTATTATCATGTGGTAGATGCATCTATTTTATGGTTGTAGACAATAGCTAAATATGTTTTAATTCGTAGTTGTAAGCTACAAGAAATTGGCCAACAGTAAAGGAATTAATTTAGTTAGAAGAAATTTCATTTTTAAAAGTATTCTGGATTGTGATGTCGCTCACATGGGATAGGGGACGTTACATTATGGTATCAAATATTTGGTTCAAACACTAGGATTTCATGGGCCAACATGGCTGCGAATTCGTGAAATTCGTCATTGTAGATTTTTTCTGTGACGGGTTTGGGGAAAAACAAAGAGTTTAGAGAGAAATCCCTAATTTCATGAGTGAAATACAAGTTTTAATGACTCCAGACAATTTCAGATGGTTAATGGAGTAGAGCGGTGAAGTATTAGATCAAAATTTGAGCTGGAATGGTCAAAATACGAATTTTAATGGCCGCCTGCAGAGTTACAGGCAATTTGGTGGATCGATGGTTGAGATCTCTTTTGAAATCGAGATCAATGGTTGTGATTCACTATGATAAATTTTAAAATTTGTAATGTTTCGGCCATTTGAAAGGTTGATCAAATTGATGACCATGGTTAAATTGGGGGTTGTTAAAGGGAGAAAATCGGCGGTCCAGATCAATCAGAGAAAAGTCAAAAATTTTCCAAGTGTGATGTTCCACAATAGAATCCACCAACGGTCGATGGTAAGATCAATGAGTTTGGCGAAGTGTTATAAATTCTCCAAGAGAAATAATCGACGGTCGATGGTCAGATCGACGATTTTGGAAAAGTGTTGGAAATTCACCAAGAGAAGTGATTGATGGCCAATGGTTGGGGGTCGACAAAATCCAGTGAAGTATTTTCAATCACCGAAGAAATTCGTCGATGGGCGATGGGATGGTGGTCGAAGCTCAGTTGAATTCAGAGAAGTATTTTGAATTAAGCAACACAATTCGTCGATGGTCGATGTGTCGATGGTTCGGCGTCGACTGAATTCGGTGAGGTGTTTGAGTTGTTCAAGAGAATTGGCCAATGGACGATGGGGGAAAGAGGATGATAGCGTCATCATCCATGTGTCATGCCACATCAACATCCATGTGCCATGCCACGTTACCCAGGTTGACACTTCAAGATGATGTGTCATGACAAGTCAACATCCACGTTTCATGCCATGTCAGAAGTTGCCACATCAACCAACAGAGGTAGTTGATGGCCAATGGTCAAATCGGTCAATTTGGGAAAGTGTATTTGATGACCATCGGGGATCATCGATTGTTGATGTGTCGATGGTCAGGCATCGACCGAAGTTTTTGAGGGTTCCATTCGCCAACGACCGACGACTAGATCGGTTAGTTTGGAGTTGTGTGCAAATCCGTCGTCGGGGAGTTGGGCTAATGACCGACGATCGGGTCGACAGTTTGAGGAGGTATTGTGTGCGCCACATGAGAACATTGGTGGCCGATCACTTATAGAGAGTATATCAATGACCCATATTTCTTCTGAACTGAGATCAATGGCATAGATTGCACATAGGCAAAATTATTCCACGGTTTCAAAAAAACGTCTGGAGCCATTTCCTTATTTTGTCCATAACTAGAGAAAATTACATCCGATTGGGATGAAACTTATGTTTTTTTTCCTCATAGAGGAGTTCTACAAAATATCCAGAGAGGACCCTTGTCCAATTATGCTTGAATTTGGCAAAAATTACAAAATATTGGTTTTTAAAGATCTGGGTCCAGATCGTTGACAAAAGTCCATATTAATCCAAAACTATTGGAGCAAGTTGAAAAATAAGGAAAAAAAATAACCCACAAAGGAAATAAATAAATCATATGGGGATTGAAATGGGGACACTGAAATAGGCCAAAATCCACTATTCTGGGCCACTTTTTAGGGATTTTTTAGATTTTTTAGAGAAGGAAAAGTGACCCTAGATCACAAAAATGGAAATTTTATTTAGTCAAGTTTTTATATAATCATAAAGAAAAACAACTTTGGTTTTATGAAAATTTTCCATTAATGCACAAATTGAGAGATAGTCAGTTCTGCTAAAAGTTCTAAGTCAGGAAAAAGGAGTGAAAACGAACAAAGTTGTAGATTCCATATTGATGTAGTTTTTGAATGGAACATCAAATTGAAATTATTATATTTTTTATGGATTCCATGTTGTTATTATTATCTATGTCTCATACAAAAGTTTCTCTAGTTCATGACATATTTTCTTTTGCAGTTGACAAAAGTTGGAATTTCAGTAAAATTGCACCAGTAGAGGAAATGCACAGAAAGTGGTGAAAATGGATTTTTCAGGAAGCCATAACTTTCATCTTAGAGATAGGATTGGAACATGAGTACAACCATTGGAGAGTTATTTCAGATATGAGTGCATGCATCTAAGGAATCATAGTGTGAATTGATGCAATGTGTCCTTCATAAATTGATGAGGAAAAAACATATATTCTAATTAATGAAATGTTTTATAATATGCATTTAGTTCTTTAGTTCTTTTATATACATTTGAAGAATTAGAGGTACAGAAAGAAACTTTAGTTCTTATATGAGGATTGAAATTATGGAAGATTCTCAAGGATCTTACAACCATGAGGAAGAGATCAGAGGTCTGCATATCAACATGAGGAATGTTGAGACAAAGTCAAATGGAAGAAGAGATAGGCAAGAGTATGTAACTATGAGAAGCCTTCATAGGGAAGTGGAAAGATACAAAGATGATAATGAAATGATTATGAAGGATTAGGAAAAGATACTTCAGAGCTTGAACATGTTGCATAAGCAAGTCAACAAAGATTCTGGCACCAAGCAAACAACTAGTGCTAGACAAGTATCAACATCTAAATCCCATAGAAAAAGGGATGATCATGGAAATGATAGGAATTCAAGAAGCATGAGAAGGAACCATCATTCTCCAAGGCTGTCCACTAGAATAACTCATGCAAGTTTAGGACCAAGAAGCATCCCAAGTGTGTCTCTTGTTCGGAGGCAAAGAAGAAGGCCTGAGGAAAACATCTTGCGAGGTGAACTCAAGAAAATCAAGCCACCTACTTTCAATGGTGAACACGGGAAAGGAGAAGAGGTAGAGGCTTGGCTGTTGGAAATGAAGAAATATTTCCAACTGCATGATTGCCCATCTCGAGTAGAAGCCAGAATTTCCACCTACCACTTGCAAGGGAAGGCAACCATGTGGTGGGGTCAACTTAATAAAGCCAAGAACCTTGATGAGAAAAAATATCTCATGGAGGAAGTTCAAAGGATATTTCTAAGAGACATTTTTCTGAGCATTACTATGAGAGAAAGATGAAATATTTATTTGAACTCAAGTTGGGAACCATGACAATGGAGGAATATGAGAAGTAGTTCTTTGAATTGTCTAAGTATGTTGACTTTATCAAGGATGAGAAAGTCAAAATCCAAAGGTTTCTAAGTGGGTTACCCTACTTCTATAGTGACAAGATACAATATGATAATCCAAAGACCTTGGAGGAAACCATAAGGAGAGAAAGACACTTTTATGAGCAAAGCAAAGGAAGGTCAGTGTTCCAAAAGGATTGGAATGACAAGATGAAAGGGAAAAAGGATAAAAGGCAGAAAGGTTTTAAGCCACCCTTTTTCAGAAATAACTCCCAAGCAAATCAACAAGGCCAATTAGCCAAAAACGAGCAAAAGAATGCAGTTTCATTTGGTAAAAGGCCAAGGCAACAGCCTGTTCAATGTTGGGGATGTGAGGGAAATCACTTATATAGGGACTTACCTCAAAGGAGAAAGAATTAGGATTGTCCAAAACCTTCAGGAGAATGAAATAGTGGAATACTTGGGAGGAAGCATGCCAAGGATTTATGCAGCCTTGGACAACAAGCAGGAAGAATAAAAATCCCCCGTGATTGAAGTGGAAGGTAAGATTGATAACTAGCCCATAGCAATTTTAATTGATTCCAGACCTGGCCATAGTTACATAAATGCTAACATTGTTGAAATATTTCACTTGCAAAGAAGTAAGCATAAGAAATCTTGGTTAGTTTAGTTAGCAATAGGGGCTAAGAGAAAGATCAATGAGTTGGTTAAAGATTGTCAAATAGACATGAATGGACTCAAGACAAAGGTAGATGTAAACATATACCATTGGGTTCATATGACTGTCTAATTGGCATGGATTGGTTGGAAAAACATCATTCTATCCTAGATTGTTACAACACAACAATCACATGTCTTGATGAGGAAGGGAAGCAAGGAAAGATTCAAGGCATTCCAAGAGTTGTAGTTGTCAGAGAGATTTCAGCTATGTAGTTGAAGAAGAGCTTTAGCAAATGATGTCAGATGTTTTCAGCCCATATGGAGGAGGTAGCCAAAGGCAAAGTGGAAAGTATTGAAGACCATCCGGTCTTGAGGTATTTTGAAGATGTTTTTAGAGAAATTCCAGGATTTCCACCAAAGAGAGACATTGATTTCTCTATTGATTTGGTCCCAGGAGTTGCCCCAGTGTCTACGACACTTTACAGAATGGACGCACTATAACTAAAAGAGTTACGGATGCAACTTGAATAAATTTTGAAGAAGGGATATATACGCCCAAGTGTGTCACCTTGGGTAGCCCCGGTTCGTTTTGTGAAGAATAAGGATGGAACCTTAAGGATATGTATTGATTTAAGGAAGCTTAATAAGGTTACCATAAAGAATAAGTATCATTTTCCTAGAACTAATGATTTGTTGATCAATTGAAAGGTGCGAGAATATTTTTGAAGATTGACTTGATATCAGGATATCATCAAGTAAGGATAAAGGAAGAGGACATCAACAAGAAAACATTCAGAACAAGATATTGGCATTATGAATTCACGGTAGTGCCATTTGGACTATCAAATGCCCCAACAATTTTTACGTGTTTGATGAATGGAGTGTTCATGGAGTACCTGGACAAGTTTGTAATTTTGTTCCTAGATGATATCCTCATATAGTCTAAATCATAAGAGGAACATGAGCATCACTTAAGAATGGTATTGCAATTTTTAAGAGAGCATAAATTGTATGCTAAGCTAAGTAAGTGCATCTTTTATCAAAAGAAGATTCACTACTTGGGGCATATAATTTCAGCAGTAGGAATAGAAGTTGATCCTGAGAAGATAGAGACCATTATATGATGGCTATCGCCAAAGAATGTGACAGAGGTCAGATCATTCACGGGTCTTGTCAGTTATTACTAAAGATTCATAAAAGGATTTTCAAAGATTGCAAGTCCAATCACTTCTTTGCAAAAGAAGGGAGTGAAATTTGAATGGACTTCCAAGTGTGAAGAGAGTTTTCAACAGTTGAAGGGAATATTGACAAGTGCACCAATATTGAAGATTGCAGATCCAAATGAATATTTGTTGTGTGCACTGATGCATGCAAGGAAGGGCTTGGTGGAGTCCTTAGTCAAAAGTATCATGTGGTATGCTATGAGTCCAGAAAATTAAAAGAGCATGAAATGAATTATGCTACACATGACTTGGAGTTAGCAACGATTGTACATTCATTGAAAATGTGGAGGCATTATCTTATCAGTAAGAAATTCGAGCTAAGAATAGACCAATGTGGTTTGAAGCATTTGTTTGGACAACCAACACTAAATGCTGGGCAAACTAGATGGCTAGAATTTCTGAGTGAATATGACTTTGAAATTAAGCATATAAAGGGAAAGGAAAATCAAGTGGTTGATGCACTCAGCAGGAGAGCTCATGAAGTACATATTGCATCCATTAGCATGTACATGAGAGATCTGAAAGACAAAATTGTTGCAACAACAAATTTAGATTAGAACTATTTAAGAATAAAAGAGACATTACAACAAGGTAATTTTTAGTAGAAATCTAATTATTATGTGCTGAAAGAAGATGAAATTCTCATGTATAAGGTTAAGGTGTATGTGTCGAATTCTAGTGAACTAAAAAATGCAGTGTTGAAGGAGATGCATAATGTGCCATATGCAGGGAACCCATTATATCAGAAAACAATTGCAACAGTAAAAATCCAATAATTTTGGCTGGGAATGAAGAAAGAAGTGGCTAATTACATAGCCAAATGTCTAGAATGCCAAAAAAGTAAAGACAGAACATAGACACCCATCATGTTTGCTACATCCATTTCTCATTCCAGAATGGAAGTGAGAAGTAGTTACAATTGATTTTATTACTAAGTTGCTCAGAAAAATGAAGCAGCATGATTCCATCATGGTGGTGGTGGATAAATTAACTAAAGCAACACATTTTATTCCAGTAAAGACTACACACAAGGAAACAAAAATTGCAGAAATTTATATGAGAGAAGTTGCTAGGCTACATGGAGTGCCTAAGGCAATAGTTTCAGATAGAGATCCAAAGTTCACATCTAATTTTTGGAAAGGTTTGTTCAAGGGATTTGGAACAAATTTAAATCTTAGTACCGCATATCATCCAGAGTCAGATGAGAAATGGAAAGGACTAACAGGATAATTGAGGACATGCTTATAATGTATGTGATGGATCAACCATCAAAGTGGGAAGATTATATTCATTTAGTTGAATTTACCTACAACAATGGGTATCAGGCCTCATTGAAAATGAGTCCATTTTAGGCATTGTATGACAGAAAATGTAACACACCAGTGAGTTGGGATAATCCAGCAGAGAGAGCAGTTGTTGGTCGATAATTGTTAAAAGAAATGGAAGATCAGATGGCAAAGATAAAACAAAATTTGAAGGCTACCTAGCATATGCAAAAATTTTATGCAAACAGGAACAAAGTTTTCAAATATTTTAAAGTGGAATAACATGTGTTTTTGAAAGTGAAGGCAAAGAGAAGTCTGCTAATATTAGGAAGCTACCCAAAGTTGGAAGCAAGATATTCTGTGCCTTTTGAAATATTAGAAAATATAGGGTCAGTTGCATACATGTTAGCTTTTCTTGCATCCATGAGAGTGCATAATGTATTTCATGTGTCATTGTTAAAGAAATATATGCTTGATCCTAACCACATAATTTATTGGAATGTGATTCAGGTGGAGTACGAAAGACATTTATGGGTTGAACCAATACGCATCCTGGACCGAAAATTCAAAGTGCTCATGAATAAAGCCATAGGGTTGGTAAATGTTCAATGGACCTGCTACAGTCTTGACTATGCTAATTGGGAGCATGAAGAAAACATGCAGGAAGAATACCTGCAAATTTTTGACAGTTTTGAAGAAAACATAATGCAAGACTCCATTTTGAGTAGCTAAATTTTTGGAACCACATCTCTGAGTCCTAGCCAATTGCGTTGGGGACCTTAATAAAAGAATGGTTCATTCCTTGGGTTAGCCTTGATAAAAATATGTTACATTCCTTGGGTTATCCTTGATCAACGAATGGTGAATTCCTTGGGTCGATGAGTTGAGAGGAACATGAGATTTTGGTTGGAGCTGTTGTTGGAGTTGTTAAATTGCAGAATTTTATTTCTAGGTATTGTGGTGTAAATTTGCATATATGTATATTGACATAGAGTGCACCGAGGACAGTGAACAATTGTAGGGGAGGGGGAATGTAACAACCCCACTATAATACCTAGTTTAATTAATGCTTATGTAGATATAATATGTGAATTGTATTTCCTTGTTTTATCAATAAAATGTGATGCTAGTTGTTGAGAGGGACATGGAAAAGGGATGGGGGCTGAATTAATCCACAAGAGGGGGGAGTCTCTAGGATAATGGCCAAGAAAGGTCCAAGGGGGAAATACCCATGTATATTAATTTAACCCATTTTCCTAAAATTGTTATTGTATATGAACCTTCCCATTTTTTATTGAGTGTTCCCAAAGTCAATCATTGAATACATGTAAGAGGGTGGGTGTGAGTGGTCACATCCCAAAGTTATTGGGCACATGGGGGTTGAGTACAATCATCTTGGGGAAGAGTGTGAGTCAAGAAAGGCAAGCCAAAGAGAGGAAATTTGTATGGATTGGGGACAAAATTTTAAGTTAGTCAAGTTTGTGCATGAGAAATAAGGAGAGAGCAAGAAACAGAGTTTGAAGTTGATGCAACCATGGAGGACGAATTCTAGAGCAAGATGGAGCATAATTGGAGCTAAGTGGAGCTGGAAAAATGAAGATCCAGGTTGTCAGGCCTGAAGAGTGAACCCATGTGTGAGTTGCACTAAAACAACACATGTTTGTTGTTGGTTTGTTGATAGTTTTCCTAGTAGCATTTTTCCCTTGAGTTCCCAGCTGAGAGACTCCTAACTACTTGTGTCGGAGAGACCCTGATAAAAGAATGACACATTCCTTGGGTTAATCCTGATAAATGGATGGTACATCCCTTGGATTATCCTTGATAAACGAATGGTGCATTCCATGGGTTGGACAGGGCAAGAGGAAGAGATTTGATGAAAAATCAGGATAGTTGTAGGAGAATGTCGGTTGGGTTGAGAGTTTTCTGAGTTGTGAGTGGATTGTGAGAGACCACCCTCTTTTGTGGATTTCTAGCCTCAGCTCGAGGGTGATTGGCTATTGAGATTTGAAACAATCAATCTATGGTTGGGTGGAACATCTGTCCCAAGCAGCTGGTTGCACGACTGTTGTGAAAAGATAAGTGGTTTATCTTGTTGTTGTGTTAAATTATGTGTTTAATTGTTGTGCATGAACTCTGTGTATTTGGAAGTAATTTATATGCCATTGTAATGAGTTGTTTAGCTTCATTTCATGTTGATTATTAACATGTGGTAGATGCATCTATTTTATGGTTGTAGACAGTAGCTAAATCTGTTTTAATTATTAGTTGTAAGCTACAGGAAATCGACCAACAATAAAGGGATTAATTTAGTTAGCAAATTTTTTGTTTTTAAGAGTATTTTTCACCGTAATGTCGCTCAGATGGGTTGGGGGACGTTACACCATCCGTGGGAATAACTTGAATATTTTAAGAAAATTAATAATTTATATTAAGTTTAATTATTTCATTTATTAATAAAAAACCACTTAAAATTCTAAATTTATAATTTGTTTTTTTTTTTAATTTATGAAAATAAAATAAAGTTGTTTTTTAAAGGAAAAAATTACATTTTTAAATTCCAAATTAAAATAGAAAACACATTCTTCATGTGCATAAGGAACTATACTCATATGGTGTATTTGAAGTTTATACTCATATGAGCATATGTGTTCCTTGTCAATTGGGTTTAGTTCGGGTGGTTGGGAGGAATTGTTTATCCTCCCCACCTATGATCAATCACTACAAGTGACATGTTGAGCTCATAATGAGTATAGGTGATGGTTTTGATCATTTTTGTTGACTAGATTTATGCCCTTGCGATTCTAGTGTTTACCTTGGGTACCCATTTCAAAATGAGGAGAAGTACTTGAGGGTTTTCCCTAAGCAATATAACCTGGAAAAAAACAAACATATGTCCCTCCATTATACCAATTACAATAATGAATTCGTGTCTACTAAATGTATCATAATTTATCCTTTAAAACTTTAATTAAAACATATCACTATACATATTCACTTCACTTACAATTATCCAACAATGAACTACAAAATTATACTTCTTATCATAGCGTATATAATTTTTATATATTATATGTAAGCCATCTTTAAATAATGCCTACATAAAAATTGTGCTTCTCATCATAGAATATATAATTTTTATATATTATATGTAGGCAATCTTTATATAGTGCCTACATAAAAAATCAATTGAGTACTCAAGATAATATATAAAAATTGATAAAGATTGCCTTGACTTTATCAAGATTACCCACACTGGTCAGGGGGTGACCACTCAGTAATTCTCACAGCACAAAAGGTCTACGCAGTGATTTCCAATTTGCATTGGACCAAAAATCTCAGAGGTTGGAAACATTGGTTTTGGGCCTGGAACATTCCGCCTAAAATTAAGTATTTCACCTAGTTGCTAATAGAAAACAAAAAAAACACGTGGGATAACCTCTTGAGAAAGGGATGGACGGGTCCAAGTTACTGCCATCTCTGCAAAATTGATTCATAATCAATTTATCACCTCTTTATCAAGTGTGCCTTCTTTAAACAGGTCTAGAAAATTACAGCCTTGGCTCTCAAACTTCATTCCACCTGGGATGGCAACAATCTTGCAGCTTGTTTTGATTCGTGGAATCGAATAGAGAAAAAGCACAGACATCTTCCACCTTTTATCTGTTGGATTGTCTGGTTAGAAAGAAATTTAACTATTTTTGAAAATGTTTTTCCATCAACAAACGCAACAACCCACAAAGCACTTGGCCTCTACTTTTCCTGGATTGATACACACACAAACAAGCCAAGGCCACTTTGCAACAAACAGAAACCCGTACTTGAAGATATCCCTACAGGTTGGTTTGATGGTGCAACATCTGCTAATGGCACACATAGTGGAGCGGCAGGATTAATAAAACTTTCACATAATACTTTATATAAATGGACTTACAACTGTGGCCCGGGCACCAACACCAGGGAAGAACTTTTAGGTGCTTGGGCCACACTATTTTTGGCCTCTGGATTTCACATAGATGTCCTCCAAGTTGTTGGAGACTCTAGTATTGTCATAGAGTGGCTGAGAAATAGGGGTGACCTCCAAGTTGTCTCCCTTCTAGCTTGGAAAGACAGAATTAGAAATTTACAACTCACTTTCAAGAAGCTTAGCTATATCTATACACATTGTGAACACAACAAATTAGCCGATTATCTCTCAAAGGAAGTGCTCCAGAAAAGAGTGGGTCACTTCTCATACAACCTTTGGATAGATGGACACGAGGAGTCACCTCTAACACTTCCCCTACTCTAAGATCAATCTACAATCCAATATCCTCAACAAAATTTCTTGTAATGAAAGTTGGATTTCTTTTGTTGATCACAGTCTCATGTAATATACCTTATATTCAGGATGCCTCTCTTAAACTTCCTTTAACTCTTCTTGACATGAAATTATGTATTGCTTTATATATGAACATTCCCTCCATGCTAGTTGAAAGACCGCCGATGGAGAAAATTCATCACAGTCCTCCTCATAGAAGTGATTGTAACTACTCTACGCACAACTTTATATTTAATATATAAATGGGAAATTTTTAATGAAAAAAAAAAAAGTCCCATCAACAAAAGCCTCCAAACATAACTACGAAGGTTGTAGATGTAGGCGCACCTTGGATAAAGCACTTGATTCATAATTCAACTTCTTGTAAACACGTGTGAAGGTAATCCTGGTAAATAATCTGGAAGTTCTCCTTGATTTAGTTAGCTAAAGGTTGCAAAGCAACATTGTGTATGTATTGATTTTCTTTCATTTATTTAATAATCAATATTGAATTTGAAAGCATTGTAAACTTTATTAAAGCAAGATTCCATCATTTCAACATAATTATTTTATTTGAGTTTTATATAATAATTATTAAATTTTTTAATAAAAATCCATCTAAATTATTTAGGTTCTCTACCTTTTGACAAATCCCATAAAAAAACCCTCAAAACATTAATTTGTCTATGTAAACTTCCCTGATATACATGGACATTTTTCCTTTACTAACCACCCTACAATGTTGAAAGATAACACATACCTATGAAAATACATGAAAAGTAAGTACTAGATAGAAAAAAAATAAAGTAAGTACTAGAGAGAAAAAAAATAAAGTAAGTACTAGAAAAAAAAATAACTCTAAAATCCTTTTAACCTTGCCTTTGAAACCAAACCTTAAGATATGCTTCAAAATTAAAATAGAGTTAAATATTCTAAAATCCTTTTAACCTTGCCTTTGAAACCAAACCTTAAGATATGCTTCAAAATTGAAATAGAGTTAAATATATTAGTACTTATGGGATAACGTTCCACTCATGGGAAATGCACCCTGGTTCTTGTCTTTTTATGGTGGGATTCCATTAACTAATTTGTCAAACAAATCAAATCCTCTATGGACCTTTATGGTTGTATTTTATCATTTCATTGGTCAAACAAATCAAATCATATATTCACATTTAAGGAGGATGCATTTCTTTATTAGATATCCATACTTTTTTAACATGATAGTGATATTCCATACTTTTTAAACATGATGGTGAGTGGTGGGATTCCATTAACTCATTGGTCAGACTAATCAAATCTTCTACTCACAAGATGCATTTATTTATTAGATATCCATACTCATACTCTTGATAGTGAGATTCTATAAAGATGGTGGGATTCCATTATACACTAGTCAAAGGAATCAAATCCTCTATTCACATATAAAGAGGGGAGGATGCATTTCCTTACTAGATATCCATACTTTTTTTCATTATACACTAGTCAAAGGAATCAAATCCTCTCTTCACATATAAAGAGGGGAGGATGCATTTCCTTATTAGATATCCATACTTTTTTTAATATTGATAGTGAGATTCTATAAAGAGGATGCATACTTTTTTTAACATTTATAGTGAAATTTTATAAAGAGGATGCATTTTTTATTATTAGATATTCATATTTTTTTTAACATTGGTGAGATTTTTAACGCTTAGGGAAGAGTTTTTTTTAATATATTTAAAGAATTTTTTATTTTTTTTTAATATAAATGGTTAATAATTATATTAAGAAATTGTTATGTTTGCAACATATAACAAAATAATATAGTAATACAATTGTAAAAAGTTTTTTGAAAACCAAAGTTCCATAAAATTTCAAAAATTCAAAATAACAAAATAACATAGTAATACAATTGTAAAAAGTTTTTTGAAAACCAAAGTTCCATAAAATTTCAAAAATTCAAAATGATTGCTTAAAGACCAAACTACTTTATCTATTTTAGAAGCATACCAAAGAGGCCTATATGTAAGATCCTATAGAACTAGGTTAGAATGAATACGGTTTTGCAATACATAATTAATTATTTGAGCAAGTTCCCCCCTCCTTAAGCAAGGATTCTAGGGTTGACTAATAACCCAAGAAAATATTGGACTTTGCTTCTATTTCTCTCTATTCCTACCTTGATTTCCCATCCGTTGTGAGAGGAGGAGAGGGATGCGATCCTTTCCTTCGGGCAATGGTGAAAGACAAAGATTCAAAATTCTCATATGAATGTGCTTGCTTCATTGAAAGCTTAGTAGGAGAGTCTTGTTCCCCTACATCCTCCACTTCTAATTCCTTTGATTCCTCTTCTTTGTCCCCTACTTTTTCCTCTAATGGATCCAAATGGATTGGTTCCAAAGGATTTTCCTTACTTGTTTCCATTGGAGTCCCTTTGTGTTCATGAAGTGTATCTTGCATTGGATCTACTTATGTTCCCTTTGTTACTATATTTGTTGTTTTTACTAGGACCTTATATGCTACTACTCTATCTTTAGGCTCCAATTGGATTGTACTTAGGCCTACCTCTGCATTATCTTTGCCCACTTCCTCTTAAACTTCGAGAACCTCATATTTATCGATCTCCACAATGGATTGGGTTTTTTTATTTACCTTTGAATGTTGCATTACCTTGGGATGTTGATGTTTTCTCTTGTTTGAGATTGTCTTGAAAGGATTTTGTTCCTGATTACTAGTGGAATCCATATTCTGCTTTTGGGGAGACTTGTTTTCTTGGGTTTTTGGAAAATTATTGGTGAAGTGTCCACACTTGTGACACGAATTGAATTTGAATGAAATTTTCTTATTATTAATCTAGGGCTTGTAAATGGTTCCAATTGCCAATGTTAATTTGTATTGCCTCTCAGAGGCCCTTCTCCAAGTCCACTTCCACACAATTACTAGGACACAAGTACAAATTGCCTTCTGGTTCTAGTCTATCAATAAAATGACCCAAATTGTCCCTTATCTCTTTGAGATGAATATCATCCTATAACATAAGCAGAAAATGGGGCAGTCTAACTGACACAAGGGTCGTTGTGATCTCTTCTTCTGGGTTGAAATCAAGAGACCATCGGGTTAAAAACAAACCCATGGATCCCATGAAATAGGTTCTTGAGTGGAAGATCAAGTCTCAATCTTGCTTGCTCCAAAAAAAAAAAAAACCTCTTCTTGGAGCAAATAAAATCACCCGTCCTTGGAGATTGGGAGCCCACAATTCTCTTACCCATGATTCCATAGATCTTGGATTGGGCCACATGCCTGTAAAATTTCCCACTAAGTCTCGCTCATGGAGGATAAGGGACTTTTTCCTCACAGTTGGAATTGGAAGATCTTAGTGAAGGATGGCATCCATCCTTTTGACAAACTCATTTGGCACTAGGCGAGCTCCATTGGTCGAGTTCGGATTGTGAATCAACTTTTTAAAGGCCTTGATTTATGCAAGAAGATTGTCTCGCATTGCCATAGCTTAGCCACGACAAGAAATATTGTCTCGATCTTGAATTATGCAGAGTCTGGGTGTGGATATTCTCTAATGAAGTCACAGAGAGAAACAACAACAACTAGGAAACCTAGCTGCAAGAGAGGCTTCCTATGTTACTATTTTAGAGTGCAAAATATTGCATTCACTAGCCTAAGTGTAGTTTTGGTTGTCACTTAAACAAAAAATATTTTAGGGGTTAAATTTAGCTTATGGGTTAATTTTCCATGTTTTTTTTTCCAAAAAGAAATTCTTCAATTTTTCTCTTAAATCTTTTATTCCCAAATTCTATAAAATAACATTATTTTATTTTAAATATCACCAAAATTTACTAAAAACCATATAAAATATTTGAATAATTTAATAAAAATTCCACCACATATTTTATAATTATAATTTTTAAAATTAGTAAGATTATTCAAGATTTACAATACTATAAATGTGATATTTAAAATTTTCCGTAAATTTACTCTGGGTATCTAAACTTTTTACAAAAACTGGTTTACCTTGGATGTCATCCTAGAAATGAAGAGAATGGATTTTCCTATATTTCCCTCGAAAAATATATATATTTACTGATTGTGACATATGTTACACCCAGTGGACTTTCTTGTATATAACCCTAGAAAAACTCTAATGACGTTGCAGACAATCATGGAGTGTAGTGGGTCCCTTTCTTCTTTAGTTATACACAATCAAAGAAACTGGCCATACATTGCAGTGACCTCATTCATGCTGTCACAAGTACCGTCTTGTATTTTGATAGCTGAGTCAATGAGATATATTGCTTCTGTGATGTGAGCAGATGAAGCTAAGGCCATCAAGGATTCCCTCCCACTGGAAATTCCCTAGTGGGTAGTTGTATTCTTATTGCGTGTGCACCATTGACCTCTCCTTGCGCATGCCCACCATGGGTAAATCAATGTGTGCTTTTGTATAGGTCAAAAGAGTGAGGTGATGGGTGGTTTTGGGAAAACCAGAATTTTTAAATCTGCCCAAAGTCAAAGCAGCGAGTAAACTATGACTTCAAAAATATCACATGCAGTTACAGTTGAGAAACTTTTGCCAAAATTAGGGTTTATTCAAGTAAAATGAGAAAATTAAAAAAGAATAGTATATAAAATATATATTTTTTCATAAGTTTGAATCTTTTGAATCTCACGAGTTTGAATAAAAAAGGATAAAAGAGAACACGTTTGTGTTTCATAAGTAAGGGAATATCATATAGGAAGAGAGACATCCAAAGAAACAACACCGTAGAGTTTGTCTCTCTTTGAGTAAGGAAATACCCTCCAAAGTTACTCTTAAAAAGTATTGGGATAATTTTTTTTTTTATCAATTTTTTAAAAATAAAATAAAATTATATTATAAAAGTATAAAAAATTATATTATAAATATTAAATATTTTTGTAAAGAAAAAGAGAGAAAGTTCAAGCAATAAGCATATTCACATTTCAATTAATTAATCATTATATTAATAAGAGGTCTCAATTTCGTGTGGTTATCTATATTGGTATAAGGATAATGGTATATTATAACTTATATGTTATTGTAAGTCATAGATTTCTTATTCAATGTTGGATTAATTTTTTGGATAGAGAGCTATTTATGTCATACAAATTTTTCCAAGATGCACAAATTTTAGGCATATCTGACTTAGTAAGGGGCATTTTTTAGTAAGATATGTGAAAGGGGCACTTTGACGTATTGCTAACAATCTGTACCCTGACATCATTGGGGATATGCACAAAAAAACCATTGAGAGAATATTGATATAATACCATTGATTTGGATTAGATCGAGAACAAAATGAAAGAACACAATATTGTAGAGAAAACACAAGTAAAATATTGAAAATAGAGTATCATAGTGAAATCCAAATTCTAAATATGAATCAAATGGTGAAAAACATTGGGGTGAGTGCATGAACTTGGCGGCCGAAAAAACGACAATGGCATGATTAAGAGCACACACTCGAAAGAACGTGTGTGTGTTCCTAGGAACGCGTACGCATTCCTACAACTATATTTTCAACTGTGGCCGAACCTCCACGTGGATTGCCACGTAGGTTAAGTAGTAGGAGCACGTGTACAGTCTTAAGAGCGTGTGCACGTTATTACTGTTGGTTTTTAAAAACCGACTGAGAGCGATTTTGTGCATATTATGCACAAAATTGCGCTTGCGTTTCTCATTGGGAAAATAGTGTGAAGAGAGGAGGAAGAAAGAGAGGATCTCGCCACTGCCACTGCCACCGTGTGTCTAGGTATGTTACATTTATCTTAACTTTAATCCAATTTAGTCAATCTAATTTAATATATCGCTCCCAATAATCTAAATTGAAAAAAAATTGTAATTTAGTATTTTAACTAAAAAAATTAAACTAATTTACATGCCATGGATGTTAAATTGCAGCATGTACAATACAATGGAACCCCAAGAAAATTTAAACCCCTCACAAGAAAACCAAGAAGATCAAAACCCCAACCCACTACCACCACCGCAAAATGTAAACAGTGAAATTGATGAGGGGTTGGTGATATTAAGAAACCTTGAGGAATATTTAAGGGAGACTAGAGAACCTAGCAGAGTCTCATTGGCCACTTCGTTGGACATTATTGTCTAGTCCATTGCAAGTGCCCAAGGGAAATTGACATCTATTTCCAACTATAGGGAAAGAATGTACGAGTATTATAGCATTGCTTTGGACATAAACCAAATCAAAGAACTAGGCATTTCAAAATAGCAAATATTGTCTATTTTTAGGGATCCTAAAAATGGACAAGAACTATCATTGACTAGGAAACACATATCCATTAACTGGTGCATGCATCCCAGACTAGTCAAAACTGGATGGATAAGTGGTACATGGTTTTTGATAAACCTCCCTGCAATAACAGGGAAATTCCCTTATATTTTCTGAGAAAATTATGGGTTGAGTTTATTATGGGTAAACATGTCAACTACTTTGACATTAGTGACTTCCAGGGGATGGGTCGAGGGTCCACACAGGACTGAGAGCAGGCCAGAAGTGACCCCGAGTCAGGTCCCCGTCCCCGTCCCCCTAGGCGAAGGCCTGACCCCCCTACCCAACATTCTCCTGTTGCATAGAACTTGCAACAGGTACAACTAGCCATCTCCTCATTGACTCGTAGCCTAGTGCAACAGAATAGCTTCGTTGCACTATCTCGACCAGAGGTGCATGCCAATGACATTGATAGGGGGTTTGGAGCATCAACATGCACATGAGAGTACAGTGAGGAGAGGGCACATGGACATAACAACCATCCATGTGAACCTACAAAACGCTCCAGCTATGGGAAGACATGCTATGGGCCTATAGAGCCCACTGGACAACATAAATTCATGGAGTAGATTAGTATCTTAACCCTTTTTTTTGTTCTTCATCGTTATATATTTATTTTGTATCTTGTGTATTTATATAGATATTTGATTGTATGTTGTTTTGTAGTTGTTGCGTCCCAGCAGCAGACCCTCTACGCCTATGGATGCATCAGTGCCTATCCCCACCACTGATGCAACAATACAGACAACATGTTCATTAGATGCACCGTACACACATGTGTGTATCACATTCGATAGATTCAACATAGTCATTTATTTATTTTATGACATCCTCAAAAATTTTATATGTTCTCTTGTTTCTACAGGATTTGGCACTAGGCAATGCTAGAGAATGTTCATCTGGGATGGACAAGTTACCAACATCACAGATATCATGTGTAAAGTTAAATATCGTATAATTCTCAAAATGTTTGTGTTT
Source organism: Picea engelmannii (assembly GCA_009831015.1). Classification (NCBI taxonomy): domain Eukaryota; kingdom Viridiplantae; phylum Streptophyta; class Pinopsida; order Pinales; family Pinaceae; genus Picea; species Picea engelmannii. The sequence goes on from ML781933.1 coordinate 307,987, forward strand.
ATGTTTTTGAATTTTAGTATTTGGTACTAATAGTTCAATTTTATTCATATGTATGCAGACCGACGATATATTTGCTAGGTATAGTAGTATTGCACCCCCTGGGCACCTAGGCATTGCTTATGGGTTACCTTTCTCTAGGCCTAGGGTGTTGGAATCACTTGTACAACATGTGAGGGTCCATCACAACCCACCTGTCTACCACCCACCCCCACCACCACTTTCGTCCCCATTGACAGACTTCCACAATAGAGGTTATCTCATAGCAGGTTGTACAACCTAGTGTTCCATCTGTCGATGAATCTCCATCGATGCCTGAGATATTCATGGTGAGATAATGCATTGATGATAATTTTTCATGTTTCATGAATTTATTTTTATGCATATTTGTTTAATTTTCTTAACTTGATCTTTGTAACTGATGCAGGGTGGCATTGTAGAGAGATTGGGGTCGCAGAGGAGGGTAACACCCTCACGATTGACAGTTTCATATGTTGTGAGTTGTCTTAGGTTAAATTACAAAGTATCAATTTGTATATCTATTAATTCATTGATGAAAAAAACTTATAATATTGTTTATTGTTTGCGCAATCTCTAGAACCTCTCGAGGTGCATCCTCGAGCAAGAGAAGAAAGAAATATTTCCAGGATGCTCTTGAGGGTGGCGAGGGTGGAAATGGTCAATGATTGACCAACTACTGCCATATTATATCTAGGCTACGATATAGATTTTTTTTATGTTAGGGCACTTGTTGGCATAGGGGTAGACCCAGGATTCAACGCTTAAGAGCACACCAACAAAACCCTAACTACCAGCCCTTTCGGCAACACTTGCAAAGCAGATGAAGTCTCACTCGAGGTAGAGGAAGGGGTGGTTGTAGGACTCCAGTGTTTGCAACCTTAGTTGGGACACAAATCTATGATTACAATACTCTATCAAAGCACTTAGCAGTTATAGTTTGTCAATATTCACATCAGAGAAAACCCTAATTATAGAGCAACACGGTATTCAACGAGATCTAACATATAAAATCACTAAGCACATTCACATAGGTTAGATCTAGCATTCATTCACATTATTAAGCACAAATCATCTACATATCTATCTATCAGTCATCTATATCAAAGAACTTAGGCAAGTAAACACATAAACACATCAATACATCGCACAAAGCATAGAAACACATGATATACATGGTTCACCCCCAGCCTGGGGCTACGTCCACCAACTCTTCTTCTTTATTATAGTCTTCTGTCAATCTTCTACATGAACAGAGCCACAAAATCCTACTCCACATAGGACAGGAGATCTGCGTGCACTTCACTAGATCCTCCTTCCCCGAGCTAGGTTACAGCACAAAGCCTTTACACAGTCACTTGCACTCAGCCTTGCAAGTCTCACAAAACATGCACAAAGCATGTACAACTATCACTTGCACTCAACACTTAACATCACACACTTGCGTTCTTCCTCTCCTTACATCGCTTAGACATCTATTTATACATTACAAAATAGGCCTAAACATGGGTAAACCTATGGGCCAACATCCCCATACCTGTTACATAATCCCAAAACCCACAAATGCCTAAAAGGGGGTCGATATCCCGCGATGTCAGCTTCGACTTGTGCTCCACCTTCGACAGTCTGTTGAAGTCCCAAAAATAGGTCAAACATGACCAAGGATCCTTCAATACTTGGTCAAGGGTCAACAGGCCCCCAACACTTACCTGTGACTCGTCCCGAGTCACTCTGATCTGGATAGCTCTGCTTCAAAATCCTCGAGCTTGGCTCGAGCTGCTTCAACCTATTGTTGCGCCAAGGCCTCCTTCTCGATGAACTCTTGGATAACTGCTTCGTTGATAGGTCCCTCTAAGCACTGTTCAGCTGTAGTGACAACTTGCTCCATTTCTTCTCCTCAGCCTTCAATCTCTGTGAACAGTTGGCAAGCCTCGTCCTGTATTGGTTGGAGTCTTTGAGTCACTTCCATGACTTTGCTCTGAATGGTGTGGACCTGCTATTGAGTAGTGCATTGTTCTTGGGATTGTGTCATCCTCTCGACTGCTGACAGGGGCTTCAACTACTCCTATATTGTTTCTTCTTGCTGCTTTGCCTCCTGGAACTGTGACTCCAGTACCTTCAATTTAGGATCCTCAGTGAGTCTCTCATAAGTCTGGGCACTGCGATCACTCAGTTTTTTACATTCCATGGTGAATGCTTTGATCCTCTCAACTGCGCTGAGAGCAGTGGCTTCTCTTTGATCTCGCACATCCTGGGGAGTACTGGGCACTGTTCGTAGCTCTAGATCTGCGATTGTCTGTTGAAGCTACTAGATAGCTTCCACAAGTTGTGCTACTTGTTGCTCTACTGGTTCTTCCACTTTTTTTTCTAATCCTGTCACAGACCAAAGTGCTCTGCTGACTTCTTCTTTGACTCCGAGCTGCTCGATGAGCAACTGCTCTTTCTCTTAATGGATATGTTCTTTCTCCTCTTCAAACTTTGTTTTGAGCGCATCCTTCTCCTACTGCGCAACTCGACGTTTCTCTATAGCTACTTCTTTTACTTTCTTTAGGGCCTCTGTGGCCTGTTCTGTTTCTTCCTGTGCGCGACGAAGGCGAGCTTTGGTTGCCTCAGGTAGTCTGCAGATTTGGGTAGGCTCATCTTCCAACTCTGGTGCTTCTGACGATGGGGTGGTAGTAGATACTGGACGACTGGAGTGAAGGGCCTGTTGTACCCCTCTGAGTTCAACCTCGATTTTTTCGTACATCTCCTCCTTCTTGGCTTCATGTTTCTGCAAGACGTCCTGCAAGGCATCTTCTACAGTTGCGATGATGAAGTCGAAGTCATCGACCGTGAGCATAGTTCGCATCGTGGTTTTGCTAGCTCTTGACTTCTTTCACGAGGTAGGTTTCTTGGGGGAAACATTTCTTTTCTTTGAGGGATCAGCCTCATCAACATGATCCCTAGGCGGTGTTACTTCTCCTTGCTTCTGCTGATCTTCTTTTCCATTGGTCTCTTATTTATCTAATTCGTCATCATCTCCTCCTCCAGGTGAGTCTAAAGCAGTTTCATCTGATGCACTGCTCAGATTTTGTACTTCTTCAGTCTTCTTCCTTCTGTTGGTTCCAGGTGTGTCACATTCTTTTTTAGTGGCCTCCGAGCTGCCAATTAGTTTGGGATCAGACATTTCTATAGGGTCAGCAGGGATAAGGAGGTATGCTAACCAGTCCTTATTTATCTCTTGAAGGTCCTCCTCTGTGAGCTTATAATATGACTGAAGCTCTTCCTTATGCTCGTCTACGCACGCAGTGATATAAATGAAGTGTCGATATGCATGGATCTTCATGAGGGGTCTGAACCGGTGCAGGGTGTTCGACGTCATATGAGGGACAACCTCGATATCCCTCTTCAACTGGAGATAGTACGTGTGGGATACTGCATTCGACTGCCACTGTTTTCCCATATTGCTCGAGTACTAGAGCATGGTGAACTTCGCAGCGAGCGGCTCAAACAAATCAATGTCCGAGAAGGTCATACCTTCCGGCATCTCCCAAGTAGTAAACGTTATGAGGATCAGGAGCCAACTAAAGTGGAACTCGTAGCCCTGATCCTGAGCTTCGTGATAATCCAATTCTAGTTGGTTGACTAGGCACTTCGCCCAGTCCATCTAGAGTCCTTCTACACACTTTTCGGCAAGGTCAACAATGAATCCTATAACCTATGTAGGTCTGTTCTTTCTTATGAGCTTTCCTGCAATCAACTGGTAGGCTAGGCGCACTGCGCCATTCTATATGGAAGCGACCTTGTAGCCTCGTGTCCCCTTTTCTACATCGCCATATGTTTCTTTGATCCTTTGTGCTAATGCACGATCTATAGCTTTCCCTGGGTAGAATTCCTGTGGGTTGGGTCCCTGCATGCTCAATCCAGTGATCCTATGGATCAGCGTCAGATATACTGTGATGCGTCTATCTAGACATAGTTAGCTGCCATGGTAACATGATAGTAAGAGCTTAACACATGTGTTAACCTCCTAGTGCCTTCCAAAATGTGGAATATTCATCACATTCAAGAGGGTGGACTATGTGAGGTTCATAGTCCATGGCTAGGGGATTATTTTCGAGTTATTCCCCTTCGTCCTGGTCAAATACTTGTAAGGAGCAAGCATGTTGTATTTCTTGCGGTCCCCTAGGTTGAAGTCAATGAAATTCAACGTCGTGATCTTATCCTGCTGCGTTCTAACTGCACGTATCCCCTTCTGGAGGTACTTAGTAACCATGTTGTAATCAAAGTCTCTTGAGACACTGTCATGACCTACCGCGCCAACTAAAGGTGGGATGTAGTTGGGAAGAATATTCAGGACTAACTTTGCATTCACCAAGTCATCTCGGTGCTTGGTTCTTTTCTCGGTTGCAGCTCAAGATGGTCCAGATCCATGAGCGGTCGACGGGGAGGCTTGCACTCCTCGTGTCGATGAAGCTTGAACTCCTGTGGACATCACTCTCTCAGCCATAAGGTCAATTAGAACTTCTTCGATGACTTTCTCTGCAACGATGAGTTCATCCGACATGCACGCTCATGATCAGATAACTTAGGTTGATGAATGCTCAATACAATAGAACAGGTGTCGATCTCAGTAAAGACAACATGGTAGCAATGAGTTCTCTTGTTGGCTCAGATACAATTCGAAAAAGTGTTCTCGGTGCAACAATCGACAGAATAAGTAAACACCGACATAATGGATATCTCCAACGGACAAGAGGCCTTCATCAATGTCATTTTTTCCGTTACAACGCACTCCCAATGGTCTGATAGCGAGCTTTTTGGTCATAATTGTTGTTCTAACCGTTCGGGAGCATTGTTCTAACTGTCATAAGGCCTCCAATGGTTATATTGCTTCGCCATGGCGAAGTGCCATGTTGCGTTGTTCTGATATCTCAGCGAAGTTCCTTTTTTGCAAACCTTCCTTCTGCGAAATCCCCTCTGGAACATTTTGCAACTTTTCTATCTTTTCTCTCTTGTTATTGAGCTTTCTAGCCTTCTTCCCTGTGATCTTTGTCTCGATATTTCTCTTTCCATTCTAATTCTTATCTCCTTTTGGCATAGTAACTTCGCGCTGATGAGATTCTTTCATAGGGTTAGAGAGTAATACTTCTTCTTTGTCTGGGGTAGGTGTTCCACTTTTCGGTGAGTCTTCTTGTGTTCTTCCAACTTCGACATCCAAGTTTCTATTCCTAGACAGCTTCGATCTATTCTCATGTTCTACAATCAAGTGTGCTATCTTCCTAGTCATGAAATATTTTAATTCTTGTTTTTTCTATTCTAGGGATTCCTCTTCTTTTCTTCTGGTCTGATTATTCTCAATCCAGGTTTTTCCTAGCAACATAGGAAATGGGGCGCTTCTCTCAATGAATTTAACAACCTCAAAATCTTCCTCTATCGAAGTTCCATGAGCACTCATAGATATCTGGGTGAGTCTTCCACATAGGGTTATTAGTTTTCCTCTGAATAATCATATTCCTCCTAATGAAGGAATCATAGGAGGCTTTCCTAAAATTTCCTAAGTTCTTTCTGTCATGATATTCACCTGTGTTTCTTCATCCAGAACACAGTCAATGTCAAAGTCTCCTATTCTTGTTTCTATGCACTATTTTTCTTTGAAGATTTCTGATAAGTTGATATTTCTGTGATCATTCAGGGTTTCTTTCATTTGCAGTAATATAGTCTCTGATTCTCTTAGGGGTTTTTCCATGGTCTTAGTTTCTTGATCTTCCTTGGGGTTTTCTTGTCTCATATTCATTCTTTCAAGCTTAGCAATCATTCTAGGGCAATCCAAAACTTCATGGTCCATATATTTACAACAAAGACAACTAGGTCTTCTACCAGAGCAATCCTTAGCAAGATGGCCTGGTCTTCTACAACTATAACAAAGGGTTAATCCTCTTTTTCTTTTAAATTATCCCCATCCTTTCCTGTACTATGCACTAGGTTCATAGTAGCTAACCTACAAAAAATTCTTTCTAGGATCCTGCATCCATTTGTTAGTCCAAACATTCTTTCTATGCATAGGAATAACATATTTGTCATCATTTCTATCAGATCTACTCATATCAAATCTTCTTTCATCTAGTTGTGACCTACTTTTTAAGCTAGGATAGAATTTATCAAACATACCTAGATTCATACTTTCGAAACAAAAATTTTCACTTATCTTACCTTCAACAGAGCACAAAACTTCCAGATCTAAAAAACTCTTCACTATTCTTACCTTTTTCAGAGCACAAAGCTTCAAGATCTTACCACTTTTCTTCAGATCTGACTTTTCTTCTTAGCACAGAGATTTAATAGGTCAAGTAGAATACTATGCACTAGGGCAACATATCTATGCACAGATCTTCCTTTTTTTCAGTTCCCAGCAATCACAGTTTCAGGTCAGATCTACGCACAAAGCTTCCTTTTCTTCAGTTCCCATCAATCACATTTTCAAGTCCCAACAACGGAACCATTTGCTGGCACAGGGGCAGACCTAGGGTTCAATGCTCAAGAGCACACCAACAAAACCCTAACTACCGACCCTTTCGAAAACACCTGCGAAGCAGATGAAGTCTCACCCGAGGTAGAGCCAGGGGTGGTTTCAGGACTCCAGTGTCTGCAACCTTAGCTGGGACACATATCCGTGATTACAATAATCTATAAAAGCACTTACCAGTTACAGTTCGTCAGTATTCACTTCGTAGAGAAAACCCTAATTATAGAGCAGTGTAGTACTCAACCAAATCTAACATATAAAAGCACTAAGAACATTCACATAGGTTAGATCTAGCTTTCATTCACATTATTAAGCACAAAGCATATACAGATCTATCTATCACTCATCTATATCAAAGAACTTAGGCAAGTAAACACATAAACACATCAATACATCGCACAAAACATAGCAACATAGGATATACGTGGTTCACCCCTAGCCTGGGGCTACGTCCACCAACTCTTCTTCTTTATTATAGTCTTCTATCAATCTTATACATGCACAGAGCCACAAAATCCTACTCTGCATAGGACAGAAGATCCGCGTGCACTTCGCTAGATCCTCCTTCCCCGAGCTAGGTTACAACACAAAGCCTTTACATAGTCACTTGCACTCATCCTTGCAAGTCTTACACAACATGCACAAAGCATGTACAACTATCACTTGCACTCAACACTTAGCATCACACACTTCATTATTCCTCTCCTTACATCACTTAGACATCTATTTATATATTAAAAAATAGGCCTAAACATGGGTAAACCCATGGGCCAACATCCCCATACCCGTTACATAATCCCAAAACCCAAAAATCCCTACAAGGGGGTCAATATCCCGCGATATATATATATATATATATATATATATACATATACATACATTTCATGGCACAATTTTTATGAATCTCATTATTTATACATTTGATGTTTATGAACATATGAATTTCAAAGTGTTTGAATTCCAAAGTGTATGAATTTTATGTGTATTAATCCCTTGATTTGTTTCTATTTAGCGATTATAAATACTTGCATTACACATTAAGGAATAGCTTATGGGCACACACATTTGARCTCAATGTTATTTTCTAGGGMACASACAATATTTRCCTCTATCTATGCATGACATATAYAGAATCATTTGATTTATGTGTAACCCTTCATAAATGCTAAAAAGACTAGTGAAAGACTCATTAATGAAAATGTTTGTTGAGATTGTGTAGTGGGTATTTGTAAATTTTGTTCAACCCATCAATTATTAATAACATTTATTCGGTAATTATATGCTACCAAAAATCTATCTAGAAAGCAATGCTATCTAGAAAGTAATGCTACCAAAATTCTATCTAGAAAGTAATGTCTTACACGTTTTCCTTCCTCCAACCTAATAGAAAATTAGCACATGTGAATGGGTAAATATGTATCTCCGATAAATAGATTGATGTAGATCAACTACTTTTATGTGGTTACATGCTAGTATAGTACATCTTATAGACAATCAATGATGCAATATTCAAAATGTAAAACCTGAAAAAGATACTAATGAATTTCCAAATTTGATATTTATGATACAGTTTCATTACCTGCACAATGTGTATACTAACTTGTTGACGATTGCAACTATTTCAAGCTATCTCTATCACACTATCTTGATTCTCAAGTAAGGCATCACTTTTACATGAAATGAATTGTGTATCATCCACGAGAGGGGCTCTATTTATAGGTTATTTTCAGGGTTTTAGTTGTCTTAGGGTTTTAGTGGTAGATGTCTTAGGGATTCTCAACTATGCATACCATTGGTATGCATACCATTGCATACCATGGCATTGCAATGGTATGCATACCATGGAATTGCAATGGTATCCATACCATGGTATCGCAATGGTATGCATACCATTTATAGTTTATTTTTAGGGTTTTAGTTGTCTTAGGGTTTTAGTGGTATTTGTCTTAGGGATTATCAAGTATGCCATACTATTTATAGGTTATTTTTAGGGTTTTAGTGGTTGTTGGCTTAGGGATTCTCAAGTATGCATACCATTGCATACCATGGTATTTCAATGGTATGCATACTATGGTATTACAATGGTATGCATACCATGATATCACAATGGTATGCATACCATTTATAGGTTATTTTTAGGGTTTTAGTTGTCTTAGGGTTTTAGTGGTAGTTGTCTTAGGGATTCTCAAGTATGGCATACCATGGTATCGCAATGGTATGCACACCATGGTATTGCAATGTTATGCATACCATTTATAAGTTATTTTTAGGGTTTTAGTTGTCTTATGGTTTTAGTGGTAGTTTTCTTAGGGATTTTGAAGTATGTCATACCATTGGTATGCATACCATTTCACACCATGGTATTGCAATGGTAGGCATACCATGGTATCACAATGGTATGCATACCATTTATAGGTTATTTTTAGGGTTTTAGTTGTCTTATGGTTTTAGTGGTAGTTTTCTTAGGGATTATGAAGTATGGCATACCATTGCATACCATTTATAGGTTATCTTTAGGGTTTTAGTTGTGTTAGGGTTTTAGTGGTAGTTGTCTTAGGTATTCTCAAGTATGCATACCATTGGTATCCATACCATGGTATTTCAATGGTATGAATTCCATGGTATTGCAATGGTATGCATACCATGGTATCGCAATGGTGTGCATACCATTTATAGGTTATTTTTAAGGTTTTAGTTGTCTTAAGGTTTTAGTGGTAGTTGTCTTAGGGATTCTAACGTATGACATACCATGGTATTGCAATGGAATGCATACCATGGTATTTCAATGGTATGCATACCATTGTATTCATACCATTGGTATGTATACTGTTGTTCATGAGTTTGTACTAAGGCTTAAAGTACAGTGTCAAGGCATCCGAAAGTATGTGAAAGATGAATACGAGGATGAGTCATCTTCGGTATGAGAAACTAGAGCAGATTTCTACATTCTCGTCGTCTAGCTTCCAACTGCTCTTGAGTAGTTATATCACGCTCAATGGCTGCCCATGAACGCTCGAGTTCTTCACGGGTGTTAGCGGTTTTGAGGATTGTATCGAAAAGATTTAAAGCGATATGTGTTTGATTAGATAGCCCGGGTTCAATATTAGGTTGCGTAACTGCAGGTACAGTCATTGAGGAATAGTAACCGTAGGAAAAAATTTAAAGAGAGATTTCAGTGTTGTTTCAATTTGGTTGAAATAAAGAGAGATTTTTACATTTTTTGAACGAAATAAAGATTGCAAAAGAAGGCCCTTTCCCGTAACTGTATTATAATTTAATATAGAAGTGTGATACGAAAGAAAAACATTTAGCTGCATATTAACATGAGGTTCCTGTCAAAAGAAAAGTCACATATAGTAGAAGAAGAAATTGGTGAGGAAATAACCGACGTAGCCGAGAGTAAATGTAGAATTATGAAAATGCGAATTGGTCTTACACCCACTGATAGCCGGTGCAGAGGAAAAACAATAGACAGAGACAGAAAACTAGAATTCCTTTGTTATAGTAGTGGTCGTACTAAATTATAACAAAGCACATCAGTTATGAATGAGCGAAATGAAATGAAACATAAAACACAAAGAAGCAAACTTGATAATACAGTCTGGACGGAATCGAGAATCTTCAAATTGCTTGTATATTAACTTCTTCCACCGTAAAACTCTTTTACAATCCATACCAAAAAGGTCCAGCCTGGTGCTCTTCTTTTTGTGTCTATTTATACAAATTTTCCCTTTCCTACTCTATTTTCAAAAAGTGCCAGGTGCTTTCCTTTACATGATTAGGTGCATATGATACATTTGTCCGTAAACTAGATACAAGTTGTGACGGTTCCGTTTGGCAGCTGTTAGGAGCGAAATCACTCCATCTCTTCTACTCTATTTTCAAAAAGTGCCAGGTGCTTGTCTTTGCGTGGATTTGGTACATATGATACATTTGTCCACGAACTAGGATACAAGCTGTGAATGCTATGCTTGACAGCTGGCCTCGGCGAAATAGCACTCTCGGGCCAACTGTGGAAGTTTCTCACCTATTTGTGCGTCAATGATATCAAGAGCGCTGAGTTGCGCGCTTGGTTGAATCAAATGTTTATCAACCTGAGCCATGTCTACCCTGTCCATCTTAGAGATATCCGTCGAATCTCTTTCATTCTTCTCCTTTATATCGAGGGAGATCTGATCTACATTCATTTGCCTTAACGTTTCTGAGTCACCTCCACTTTCCATCCCTAATAACTCGCCATCTATAGCGTTGAAGGCTTCTTCTAATAAATTTGTTACTTTTTGGGCATGTTCCTTGCTTAAGGTAATACTATGTTCCCAATCCTTTAACAAAATATTACCTCTAGTTTGTTCAGCGATGGTGAGTCCGGGAGGGCCTGCTACAAATCTGTTGTTAGTAGCTATTACCGCCTCTTGAAAGGCGACCCGAGCAGCCTCTGCGTTCCTTTCTTTGACAGTCAGATTTTCTGAAATGCGATGCATTAACACGCAGTCTTCTCGGATCACCCCCACTTTGTCTAACATACTTTGTTGTACTGAAGAGATCCTGCCTCTGATATCAATCGCCCGGTATTTAAATCCCTCGACGTCGATCATTTTTCTCTCAGCAACCTCTAACTGAGCCTGTAACCCTGTGATCATACTCCTCTGCTGACTTGCCTGTGTCCGACCATCTCGGATCACTGAATTCGCTTTCTCCAGCTTGACTTTGAGCATTTCTATCTCATTTTTATCAGCCAATCTAGCCTGTTCCATCTCTGTGTTGGCTTGGCCCTTGGCATTTTCTGTAGCTGTAGTCAACCTGGCCTCGAGGATCTTGATGAGGCGATTTTTTCTTTTTAATTGGTGATTCATCTGCCCAATCGAGAATTGATTCGCCGAAGCGTAGGCACCCAGTGTTCCAACGATTTCAGTAGCAAGTTGGTCACTTTTCTTGTTCTTACCATCTGTCATGATTTTGTATTTTTTAACAGTGGACTCTCCCTCTTGACGAATTCTCGCTTCACCACAACTTTTCTCTTTTTATCAAAAAATAACTCGTTAGGAGGGAGTTCCTCTGCCCTTATAGGCCTCAGCTCTTCACCAAATATCCATCCCTCGCTAATATCTCCCTGTGCCGACTGCAAGGGTGTGACAGAGGAGATGGGTTTTCCTATTTGCTTTGTTGATTCTTTTGGAGTATTGACAGGGTTCTGTTCTTTTTCAGTTTCTACTATCTGCTTTCCCGGTGGGTCTGGAATTTTTGCTTCAGCCTCCGAATTCTGTTTGCTTGGAGGGTCTGGAATTTTTTCCTCAACCTCCGAAATCTCTTTGCTTGGAGGATCTGGAGTCTTTTCTTTCGTTTCGGGATTACTCGTTTGCTCCTCTTTCGGTTGTTGTCCAGGGATAGATATTACCTCTGTAGAATCTTCAACATTTTTATTTTTTGTGTCGGCAATGGCCAAACCTCCCAACACAGTGGGAAGACATCTTCGCCTATGTTCTTGGAATCTTAACACAGCTGTTGTGTCTTCGGGTGCTAGCGATTGGATCCAGGCTAACACCTCTTCATAAGATCTCACTCCTCAGAAAATGTCATCCGAGGGGGAATTCTCATGTTCGAATCTCTTAAGCCCAACATGAGCTAGATGATCGCTCACAATTTTCTGTGGATCGTGTTTTTTAATCTCAATGGAGGCCAACTTCAAGTCTTCTAGGGCAGCAGCCTCGACTTTAGCATGCCCGAAATCTAATAAAGAATATGAATTCATTCGAATGGGAAAAGAAGGCCATACCTTCTTTGAATAGCCCTTGAGTTCCTTGCTTACGCCTCCGATTACTGTTTGCCATGCAACTTCTCGACAAGCTAGTTTATCGGGAATGAACAAAGGTAGCGCATGAGGGGGAACAGAAGCCCCGAAAACTCTGATGTATGAGAACTTTGCTTCTACATACCAATCTGCGACGCAACTCAGACCTGTTGAAACGCTATCCGATATGCAAGGTGGCGGGCGATAAAAAATAATGATGTGCAGGGGCACCATCACCCAATTGAAAATCTCGTATGGGAATTTTCCAGCTTTATTTTCCCATAATTTATCATGGTATTCATGCACTGGTTTTCCTTGGGTTGGATTCCAAGCCCAATTCATCAAGGGGAAAGGCGTCATGGAACATATCGCATTCATGATATATGCTAACATGTAAAACGCTGAGGGTTTCCCACCTGCCTTTTTCTCCCGATACTCTATGACCCTGTTGGCTAAGCTGTCTGAGAGCATCTTTGCCCAATTGAATGAGCAACCTTCAGCGACTCGAAATATGAGAGGCACCCAAGAGACATGGAAATGCGAGGTATCTTCTCGCCCGAACAGGCGACATGTCATCATGGCCACATACTTGTACTGTGGCTCTAAAGAAGAAATAGAATAGATGCCCTGCTCATTTGCCCTGAATTTCGCGGCTCGCGAAACCTAGTCTTTGATCAAACCAGGCATGGTTTTGTCGTATTGAACGCACTCTTTTTCCTTGAATTCTTCCAAGAAATCCATGCCATATGTATATTCAAATGTGGAAGGCAGCTTATACATGTCTTGTAAATGCTCTGGCTGGAAAGTTCCGATAGCCACTCGCCGACTGTTCATAATTGTTCTGGTGGGCAGGTCCACATGATCCAAAGCCCAGTGGATCATGTCGTAGTAAGGGAGCAGCCGAGGCCTGGTTGCTATTCTGTGCATCTCGGACTGGACGACTATCTTATATTTGGTGTGCAAATTGTCTCTTTCGTTGCCATCAGAATCATCTGAGTAATCAATTAATTCTGCCTGCAGAACATTGGACACCTGCGACCAGTCGGAAATTGATTCGATACTTCGGGGTGAAGTATTAGAGACATTGTCTGAGCCCGGACTTGTAACTTCAACATTTGCCTTCGTCGCTTTCCGTGGAGCCATGACTGAAGCTGGCGTTTTCTCTCTTCTGTGATAAACCTGCGTATACATGCAGAAGTTAATTCACTCTGAAAGTGACGAGCTGTGCCGCTTATAAAAAGTTTTTATTATAACAAATGATACTCCCGTATATATTTGAAACTTCTGTATTCTCCGTAATAAGTCTGTCCAATCGTAATTAACAACAAATTGATTGCGTAAAAATCCGATCATATTTATTCGTGGATTTACCCTAATTCTTCATTAATGTCATCAATGTTTGCGGCTTGACAGGCAGTCAGGGTATGGAGAGAAGCAGGTGCTTTGGGAAATGCACAAACCTCGATGCGCGGGACAGGACGCATCTCGTTTTATTTTTTAAAAATTTCAAACGTAGCAACGTTAACCATTTTCTCTCTTATCGCTGCATCGTGGATTTCCTTTCAACAATTTGAATCTTTAACTCGCGAGGCTGCGAGGGCCGACTTGGATTCAATTTATAGTAATCATGATTTGGAGAGTCATTAATTGCATAATTAATCCATTCTCCATATCGCGACTCAGAAGTTCGAAGACAGATCTTTGGGGGAATGGTATGCCGAGTCGCGATACCGCGATGTGGCGATAATTAAGGCTCAAAATACGGGAAGAAAATATCAGATTAGGTTACTAATTAATCTTGCCATAATCATGTCGCATCCTCGTGAGTCGGGATTCTAGACGCCTTAACTTTATGAAATAAAGTGACGAGTGGCCAAAATGCCGAGCACCAAATTTAACCATGGTTAGTTTTTTGACCTTTAATCCTTGACCAGGGTTATCGCAATAATTATCGCGTTCTCGGCTCTTGGGGTTGCAAGAACAGAAACTTGGGTTTGACGAATGCCGAGACGCGAACTCCCGACAACGTCCACTCATGAGTCATAAGATTTACCCTAGTTAATGTCTTGGGCAGAAATTGAAAACGATTTCGCCGTTTCGTGACTCGGGACGTATGAACTCAAGTTTTAAAGTACCCGACCTGCGAGACCCCGAAATGAAACAAAAGACGAACATACTTGTGAAAATGGGTCTGTTTTGAAAGTAGAAAACATTTCTGTCCAGGCTACAAGATTTCAGAGTCTTTAAGATCTCAGAAGGAAAAGGAAAATCAATCTTTAGATTTCAAGTATCAAAAATTGAAAATTGTGCAAGGTAAAAATAAGGGCGGCTCCAACATATACCATTTATAGGTTATTTTTAGGGTTTTAGTTGTCTTAGGGTTTTAGTGGTATTTTTCTTAGGTATTCTCAAGTATGCATACCATTGGTATTGCAATGGTATGCATACCATGGTATTTCAATGGTATCGTCATTGCATATGATGACAATGGTATTGCAATGGTATGCAAAGGAAATACCATTGTCTATGCATACCATTGCAATACTAATGGTATGCATACTTGAGAATACCTAAGAAAACTACCACTATTGCCTATGCATACCATTGCATGGTATGCAATGGTATGCATAGGCAATGGTATTTCCTTTGCATACCATTGCATACAATTTCCATGCTATGCAATGACATTACCATTTCCTATGCATACCATTGCATACCATACCATTGCATAGAATTGGTATCCATACCATGGTATGCATACCATTGGTATGTATACCATGGTATGCAAACAAGGGTTTTAGTTGTCTTAGGGTTTTAGTGGTGGTTTTATTAGGGATTCTCAAGTATGCATACCATTGGTATGCATACAATGGTATTGCAATGGTATGCATACCATGGTATTGCAATGGTATTCATACCATTTGTATCCAATGGTATGCAAATGCAATACCATTGCCTATGCATACCAATGGTATGCAAAGGCAATATCAATGCCTATGCATACCATTGGTATGCATAGGCAATGGTTTTATCGTTGCATACCATTGTATACCATGGTATCGCAATGGTATGCATACCATTGGTATGCATTGGCATTGACATGCATCAGTGGTAGTTTTCTTAGGGATTCTCAAGTATGCATACCATGGTATTGCAATGGTATGCATACCATGGTATTGCAATGGTATGCATACCATTTCATACCATGGTATCGCAATGGTATGCATACCATTGCATACCATTGGTATCCAATGGTATGCAAAGGAAATACCAATGCCTATGCACACCATTGGTATGCATAAGCAATGGTATTGTCATTGCATAGCATTGCATACCATAGTATCACAATGGTATGCATTGGCATTGGCATTGGTATGCATTGGCATTGGCATTGGCATTGGTATGCATTGGCATTGGCATTGGCATGCATTGGCATTATCATTGGTATGCATTGAAAATGGTATGCATTTCCTTTCCATTGCCTTGTATGGTATGGCATGCATTGCCATTGCCTTGTTTTGGTATGGTATGCATTTCCATTGCCTTGTATGGTATGCATTGGAAATGGTATGGTATGGTATGCATTGCCTTGCCATTATATGGTATGCATTGACAATGGTATGGTATGGTATGCATTGGCATTGGTATGGTGTGGTGTGGTATGGCATTGGTGTGGTATGCCTTGCATTGGCATGGTATGCATTGGAATTGGTATGGTATGGTATGGTATGGTATGGTATGCCTTGACATGCCATGCCTTGCCTTGCTTTCACTTGCCATATATTGTATTTCCATACGATGCCTTTCCATGCCATGTCTTGCCATGTCATGCCATGCCATGCCATTCCATGCCTTACCTTCCATTCACTTTCCATGCCTTTCCTTTTCCATGCCATGCCTTTCCATACCATGTCATACCTTTCCATGCCATGCCTTTCCATTCATTGCCTTGTCTTCACTTGCCATGTCTTGTCTTTCCATACCATGCCTTTCCATCCCATGCCTTGCCATTGCATTCCATTCCATGACATTTCATGCCTTGCCTTGCATTTGATTACCATTCATTTCCTTTTCCATGTCATGCCTTTGCATACCATGCCATTCCTTTCCATGTCATGCCTTGTCTTGCCTTCACTTGCCTTGTCTTGTCTTTCCATATCATGTCTTTCCATGCCATGCCTTCACTTGCCATGCCTTGCCTTCACTTTCCATGCCTTGCCTTGCATTCAATTTCCATGCCATCAAAGGATTCATATGTAAAAATTACAATCAAAGGATTCATTAAGCATGTAATTCTACAACTTGTTATCCCATATTTATTATATAAAAATAATTGCATGAGAATTCCAATGTTTTGGTCAATGAGGCATAGTGCAATTTTTGAAGAGGAGGTTGATTTTCAAGAACATTGTGTCGGGCATTTGTGGGTAGTGTATTTGAATGGTCCTTGGCCAAATAGACTTGTGGGAGCTTACGAAACTTCGTTATTCCACTTGTCTTGGATTTTATGCCCCCAGACCAAATTGGCCACATGTCCCTGAATGGCTTGAAGAGGTGAGTTGCAACTCGTGATAAAACTCAAACCGGGACTCGAATGTGCGAGCCTTCAATTGCATTGGATCTTGAGCACCAAGTTTCAACTAGGGGGAGGCCTACGCTAGGGTTAGGGTTTTTTTAAGAGATTGCAATGGTTGATAAGCCAAAAATAAGTATAAATAAGTATCTAGGAGGTCTAGGTCGTAGTTCCAAAATGTTAGAGAATATTGTTTTGCTTGGCTAGGGGAACTATTGTAAGATCTGATACCATTTTTTTAAGTTGTTGAGATGTAGGAGGGTCAAGTAGCTATATATTGAGGTTTATATTGTAGGCTGAGGAGCCTGGTGTGATCTAGTCATCCTCATAGAGGATTGTGGAACTGATTTTGTAACTGCATTGATCAGGATTGTAGTGCGCATGATGCCATATATTACATAAATCTAAATAAAAGAGCATAAAAAGACAAATCTTTGTGGATGTATCCCAGGAGGGGCTGAACCACGGTAATACCTATGTTATGTGTTGTGATTGATTGCATGTTTACCTTCTGTAAGTAGTTAGATGATGAATGGATGAATGGATAAGTCAGTGAGCTCTGTTATATGTTGGATATGTTATAATGCATTCATAGACTTAAAAGATGAATGAATACTAAGAATAATAGGAAGAACTAAAATATCAAGGCCTAAGAATATGAATTTCAATCCCAAATCCCCACTCTTTCCTAGACTGCAAGCATCTGATCTTTGTAGTCACCCATAGGACTATCTCGGGTGAAGCTGCACAATACATTTTGTGTGATGCATTTCCTTTTTTTTTACCAGGAGGGCCGATAGTTTTAGAGGGTTTTTTTTGAAACCTATTCAAATCTGAACCTGGGTCATCCCAAGAGTAGCAAGAGAGAGTAATAACCAACAAATGGTTATGTTTCCAGCTGGAACTATGTGGGATTGAGTGAGTGGGATCCATGAAAGAATCACAAAGACAATGAAGGTATAAAAAGGAATGTTCAAACCATGGAATCCAACGAAGGAGGAGATTGAAAGATGGTTGAAAATAAATAAGCTTGAATTTGCATAGAAAGATAACAAAAACCCTAAGTTAACACCACGTAAATACCTAGACAAGTACGTGTTTAGCGACCTGCATGAGGTGTTTTTCTGTGATTTCCCACATGTATTACAAGAGTGTCTATTGAGGCTGAAAGACAACCACCCTACAAATCAAATCAGACAGATCGAGTGGAATCATGTGGATATCGCGCAGTTACAACAAGTTAACAACAAATTCATACACACAATAGATTTCTGGTTAGACAGTATTGTTGCAGGGTTTATCAAATAATTTGCAGTAGATACAATGAAGTCTTAAAAAACAACAGAGCAAGAGTTTCTGAGAGGACCTAGAGGTAGGTATATCATATCGTTCTATACTTCAATCAATATCTTATTGTATAACAAAGGTGTGATGACTATGGAAGCAGACAACTAAACTTCCCTTTGTGCATGGGGGAAGGGGGGAAGCACTGACAAGAGGTGGAGAAATGGAGGAAGAAATGGATAAGGGAAAGAAGGATGAGGCTATGTACCCAATCATGATGGATGAAGATCAGATCAGGCAGATCATGGTAACAACTGGAAAAAAGCGCAGTGGAGTACCCTACCAATATAAGATGAATAATAAGAAGAGAGCCATAATAGATAGAGAGGGCTTGGAAAGTGATGAAGAAGAGGTAGAGGATCTCCAAGCTATGGAGAAGTTTAAGGAAATCATGTGCAAAACATATGAAAGGAAGAAAAGAGGTCTAAGGGCAGGACCATAAGAAAGCACTCCTATCTATATTAGTGTTAATGTGGAACTCATAACCCCATGTGCGACTAATACACCAGAAATAATGACAACATTTAGACAACCGAATTTTAGTGGAAGAAAGACAGCATGAAGTACATCTAAACAAGGAGCAACAACTGGAGGAGCTATTTCAGGAAGTAGTAGTCAAATATTTACAATGCGCGGAGGTAGTAGGTCATCACAGTTCAATATGGTAGGACATGATCCCACCATATGGTTACCAGAGTTCAAGGGAGAGGCATCAGAGGATCCTGAAAAACACTTGTTCATCCATGAGAAGATCTGCGAAGCAAAGAAGATCACATATGAGGATACAAAACTTACGTAGTTAGCTATCATGCTAAGATATCGCGCATTGGATGGGTACATGAGTCTAGCTGCAAACAGTCCACCAGAAACAACACAAACTATTGCAGATGTGAAGAAGTTGTTGATAAATGAATTTCAGAAGCCCAGTTCAGAAGATCAGTACATGAATGAGATGATTGAAATAAAAAATAAACTAGGTGAGTCTGTTTGGGAGATTGATAAGAGGTTCAAATGATTGAAGGGTAAGTTGAAGTATGTCATGATTGACATGCAACATAGACATATCTTTGTGAATTCACTGCTACCACATCTGAAATACCCCTTGAGGAAAAAAAAGTTTCAAACTTAGGCAAAGGCTCTACAGGAAGCCTTACAACTGGAAGAGAACCAATATCAAAATACAAACCCAGCAATAGAAGAGATAAAGTAGGATTTTTAACTGAACTAGAATAAGAGGAAAGAGAAAATAGAAGTTATTTGGTGTACTACATGCAAGATAGAAGGACACCACAAGAATGAGTGCCCAACTTTTGCGTAGTATATGGAAACATGGCTACCAAACTCATTTCCAATAGGAGGACCATGGTGTGAGATCTGTAAAACACATGGTCATGACCCATATCATTATCCAATGATGCAGAAGTACCAGACAATACCCAAGAATTCATACTACAATTTTTGCAAATCAATGGGTCATGATAACAAAGATTGTAGGACAATGGATCTGATGAGTGAAAGAACTTCAGATACTTATAGGGTGCAAGAAGAGATGATGATAGGGAAAAATTCACCAAAGTTCAATCAGGTACCACCTCCATATAATAATGTGCAACAAAAGTACAACATTGCACAACCACAGTATAGCATTGTGCAACCACAATATAACCCTGCGCAGTATAATCAAGTGCCTCAGTACAACACACCACGAGGAGATCAAGGTGGATACAGAGGTGGAGGATGATGTAGAGGAGGATTTGGAAGAGGCAGAGGTCCAATAGTGTGCCAAAACTACCAACATCCAGGACATTATGCAAGGGAATGTTCACTTCCACTTGCGACATGCATGTACTGTCGCGCAGTAGACCATGATACAAAGGAATGCCCAACATTTTTGGGGAAGATTCAAGAAAAAAGGAACTAGAACAATTAGAATGTTCAATGGATTTTTGTAGAATCCAGGGATGATGGAAGAAATATCAACATAGTTATGCGAAGAGGAGCTAAGACATGAGATAAAACAATAAGATTGGAGCTAGCGCAACACCAATGGGTTAAGAAGAATACTGAATCATAGAAACAGTTGGATGCGGGGAAATAAAAAGAAATATTCAAGGAGGCTAGACAGGAGTTCCTCACACAAGATGTTGTGTCTACATCTACTACGCAACATACTCAAAATGTACTAATGTACGAGATGCCCTTATCAATGGATCACACCAACGAAGTACCACTTATAGCACAAGTAAGTACCATCAAGACTTTTCTCCAATCCTATGTTAAGTTACTGAAGGACCCATAATCCGTTAAATTTTTTCAAAATATATTAGAAATATGTAACACATAGGAAGAGAGGAAGTTATAATAGAAAACAATCAATCACCTCCATACGAGAAGGAGGACAAACAAACAATTCAGACTGAATGACAACATTGGAGATTTCAATATGAGAGACATTATATTAGACTTAGGCTCTGAGGTAAACGTCTTACCTAAGAAGACATGGCAATGTATGGGAGATCCCAAATTAGGATAATCACCTATACAATTGAAGCTAGAAAACCAACACAGAGTTCTACCAATTGGAAGGCTTAAGGGTGTGACAGTAGATCTAGATGGAGTGCGCACTAAGGCAGACTTTGAAGTGATATAAATTGTATATGATACAACACCTTATCCAAAATTGCTTGGCTTGGATTGGGAATTTGATAACCATGCCGTAATCAACTTGAAGACAAGGAAGATGACCTTTGAATTAGGAGAATGCAGAGTCATTGCACCATTAGACCCTTAATAAGGGGAAAGCTTTGTAGAACCAACTTGTTTGGATTTAGAGGAAATAAACCGTGTATACAGAAAAACCGTGCACAAAGAATATTATGTCAAACCAACCACAGATGGAATACTCAGCTGGAGGAGCATCACATCATGTGATTTTGATTTAGATATAGGGTTGGAAAATTGGCAACGAATATTACATGAAGTTTCCACAAGAAGGTGCACAAGAATAGACCGCGTAGTAAGATGGGTGGGTATAGAGTTAAGAAAACCTCCCAGTTTTCATGGCATACATGACTTAGAAGAATTCCTAACAATATACGAAGATTAAGTGTCAGAGAACCAAAGGCTCTTATCCCTGGACATTGCACTCAATGCAACACCTGTAAGATGGTTGGGTGCGCACAAAGAGGCAATTAAGGATTGGTACCGATGTAAGCAACCACTGCACATCATATTCGATGCAGAACATGGAAGAAATAAAATGCAGAGATATGATGGACAT
Organism: Picea engelmannii; assembly: GCA_009831015.1. NCBI lineage: Eukaryota > Viridiplantae > Streptophyta > Pinopsida > Pinales > Pinaceae > Picea > Picea engelmannii. Next base: position 329,492 of record ML781933.1, read on the forward strand.
GAGACACTAGAAATTTTTTTGGAGAAATACAAGACACAATGGAGGATGATACCACTAGAGGAATGACCTCATCACTTCATCCATACACTGGAAGGAATTCCAGCAAACTGGTATGTAGACCAACAACTGGGAAGAGGCACTGCAAAATGGACAACATTACAACAAAATTTTATAGCAATCTTCTCATTTGAACATGAGTACCCCAACATGGATTCAACACTCAAACAGATAAGAGGGACAATATTTATATATGAAACAGAGGTTGCACTCATGACAGAATACCAACAACAAAACATGCAAACATTTAAAGAAATATTTTCATGCTATCATGTGGAAGAAGAAGGACCAGAGGAAGACGACCCACGTAATATTAATATTATATAAATTGAATGGGAAAGAGAGGTGGGGTATAGGTTTGGAATCAGAAGTATTTGTTGCACCTATCAAGGTAAATATAGTCAACATTGGGACAACTTAGAATCCCAAAATGGCCAGCATTGGATACTACTGGGATGAACAAACAATAGAAAGGATAACATAGTTATTGCGTGAGAACAATGGCCTATTCCCAACAACCTTTACAGAGATGAAAGGCATAGAAGGAAATCTAGGAGAGATGAAGATACCTCTAAAACCTAATGCTATATTTGTCAGACATAGGCTATATAGATTAAATCCAATATATAACCAGAAATTGATATAATGTTGGAAGTTGGTATCATAGAACCAATGGAGGAATCTAAATGGATAATCCCAAAAGACATGTATAAGACTACTTTTTCCACAGAATGGGGATCCTACCAGTACACCACCATGCCTTTTGGGCTGAAGAATGCACTAGCCATATTTTCAAGGGTAGTAATAGATGCTTTCAAGGACTTCATACATCAGTTTTTAAAGGTGTATCTGGATGATTGGACTATATATAGTCTATTAAAATATCATGTGGAAGTATTAAGGATAATGTTGGAAAGATGCAGGCAGTGTCAAATATCATTGAATATAAAGAAGTGCATTTTTGGAACACCTTTTGGAATATTGTTGGGACATATAGTCTGTAAACAAGGGTTATTGGTGGATCTGGCTAATATTGTAGTGTTACACATTATCTTGGTCACCCTAGTGATCCTTTTACAACATTTGTTCATGTTCCCAAAAGAGACTTCCTTCATGAGAAAAGTGATTGGCTTTCTCTTCTCAAAAACCCTATTAAAGAAGATCGTCGTAGGCTGCACTATATGCAGGGTGAGGCAATGCCTGATCATCGCCCTCTGCCCTGAAACTAGTTTGCGACGTCTCTGCAGGCTATCCTATAGCTAGGTTGCGGCGATGCTAAAAGACTAAGAAAAGGTTGAGCTTCATGAAAGTTCTAGAAGAGGATCTTCTAGAAGATGAGGTGGCTTCCAAATAGATGGGATCTTACTCACTTCTTTGATTTGGTGGGATCATCCTAATCTCTTTAACCATCTCTCTTTCCCCTATATAAAGGGGGATTTCTCATGGAAAATACTAAGGTTAATGAAGGTTGAATAGGCTAATAATTGTATGAGGAATTCTACTTTAGTTCATGCTTGAGGGCTTCATTTCAACTCATCAAGTTATTTTGGACCTTGTTCATGCAAGCTTGGAGAAAGTGTGTGTGTTGGAGCAAAGGGCCATCAAAAGGGGACCTTGCAGCATCAAGGATTTTGTTTGTATCTTCCACTTTTACATAATATAATGCAGTGGCATGTTTCTTTCCCATAAAACCATTCTTGTTTTATTGTATGATTCCTTGATCACATGCATAAGTTTTCATTGAGTATACTATTGTTGCTTTCACTTTGGTTGGCTTGTGTTCCCTTGCAGATCTAATATCACAAGAGCATTGAAGAGGATCAAGGACAACAGCGATACAAGGCAGCGATATTTAAATGGTATGTCGTTCATCTCTTGTTTGATAGTAAATTCAATGATTGGAGCTTAGGGAAAGTGTCATGTCCTGTCTTGTTTTGTTCTAGATCTAGGTAGATCTAGGGAGATCAGTTTATGTCTGCGTTTACCAATTAATCCAATAAAAAAAGTGGCAACCATACATAGGGCCACTTGCGGCGACCCTAGATCACCGCAGGGCACGATATAAGGCATCTACAACGACCTCTGCACATAAGTACCCTCACAATTTCAGCCCAAAAATCTACTTTTAACCAATAAAAACAAAAAATAATCCATGGAAAGTGAAGAAGACAAGAATATTACCTATTTAGTGGAGACCGTTCATCAAATTATCAACTGTGCCTCCCACAATCCGCAGTGGAAGTTTGAGGTAAAATGGGGGTTTTGGAACAAGGTTTGGGTGGAATAACAATGGAATGGTAAAAATAAGTTTTTACCCATATTTATTAACTTTTTCACTTTTCCATTTATATTTTATATTATTTTATGTGTTTCACCAAAACCCTAAAGTCCTAATGACATTGCAAGTGTTTGATTTTTCGCAGATGAGAAATCTAGGAGTGCAAATGATGAAACACAGATACATTTCTTGGTTTGTTTTTACATTTGTCGCATGTATAGATACTTTTTGGGTTTTTTAGGAAAAACCTCTAGCTCAATCTTTGTTCGTTATCATGCTCGTAAATCAATAAGAATGCAAATGAGTAGACTTTTATCACTTTTTCGGACTCGTAAAGGTTACACGAAAAAGGAACCACCTAGAGTTCCCTTTAAGCTCTTTTTAGACTCTCTAAACATGAAAAGATTGTCGAGCGATCTTGTTCTTTTCACGCACGTAAAAATGTTTGAAGAAAACATCTAGTGAGCAGTAAATTATCACCTTTTCGATCTCGTTGGATTAATTTATGAAAAAGGACCTTGTGGAGTTTTCTTTAAGTGTTTTTCAGACTCTCTAAACATGAAAAACCCCTGAGTTTTCTCTCTTTGTACTCGTTAAACAAACATTGAAAGACCCATACGGGACCGAACCTCTCCTTCTTAGGGTTCGTTAAAAATACTCCGAGGGACTCATCCGAAGGATGAGATTACATCAACAAGCATATGTTATCCTCCTCAAGATTGCGTAAAGATAAAGAGGTGCTCGCTAGAAATGGTGGGGGGAATTTTGGGAAAGAAATGTGTCTTTGTATTTGTGTTAGTGGCAGTAATAGTCTCTCTTGAACATGACACCCCCTTCATCATTGTATCTGGGTTGGGAAATCCATTTGTCTCTCGTTTGGTCTTCCGCAAGTTCATATCTTGGGTCATCCTTGATTTAATGTTGCCAAGACCATTGTCGTGTCATTCATATGTTCAAGAGACGTCCAACCCTAAACAAGACCTCTATCGAGTCGGTCATCTGCAGTTATAAGTTCCTACCATGTCGTCCTTCCCTATGTCAGTTTCAAATCATTTTCATACTTTGATCTACCTCAAATCTGTTACTTATTTCATGTCATTGATGGGGGATACATCAAGGCCCTCCTGTGACGAGTCTTTTCTTGTTGACTTCAACTCATTATCCAGGAACAAGACCTAGAAATAATTTAGTACCTTAGAGCCTGCATGCCTCAATGGAAGGTTTCTTTGCTTTCGACAGTGGGTTCACATCATTGACCCCTGATTGAGAGATTCCATTGAGTGTTCGACTTCAGCTTATTTATTCACATTCGTTGGATTGTACTAGGGTACCTTGGGAATCATTGACATCAATGGTGATTTCCCTCACACTTGTTTACGGTTTTCATCAAGGGTTGGTAATCAAGTGGTTTCTACTTTGTTCGACTTCAACACCTGTAATCACATGGCTAGATTCATACTTATGGATGACGGAATTGAAGACCTTGGATCTTATCATTTTGGTCCAAGTTGTGATGGAGTATTTATGATTTGTATTGACACATAGATCCAATTTGTATGTCTCATGGCTATGTCTGAATTTGAGTTTTCTAGATCATAGATCCACAGTTTATTCCTAGTGGTTATGCAAAATCTTAATGGCATGGATCCACAGTGTATGATTGGTGGTCGTGACTGACATTTATGATTTAAATCACTTGTAGTCTGAGCATGGGAATGCCTACCTCAGAAATGGTATGATATTATGCAGATGCTTGGTTGTTTGCAGATTCCCAATTGGTGTGCTCCTTGTTTCTGACACACACACATTCTACAAAGAATTTCGGTTGTCATGAGTTCCAGCCTCATACTTTGGGGGGAATTCTATTACACATTATTTTGGTCACCCCAGTGAGCCTTTTATAGCATGTGTTCATGTTCCCAAAAGAGCCTTCCTTCATGAGAAAAGTGATTGGTTTTCTCTTCTCAAAAACCTTATTAAAGAAGATCGTTGCAGACTGCACTATATGCATGGTGCACCAATGCCTGATCACCGCCCTCTGCCCTGAAACTGGTTTGCGATGTCTCCACAGACTATCCTATATCTAGGGTGTGACGATGCTAAAAGTCTAAGAAAAGGTAGAGCTTCACGAAAGTTCTAGAAGAGGATCTTCTAGAAGATGAGGTGGCTTTTGAATAGATGGGATCTTAATCACTTCTCTGATTTGGTGGGATCATCCTAATCTCTTTAACCATCTCTCTTTCCCCTATATAAAGGGGGATTTATCATGGAAAAGGCTAAGGTTAATGAAGGTTGAATAGGCTAAGAATTGTATGAGGAATTCTACTTTAGTTCATGCTTGAGGGCTTCATTTCAATTCATCAAGTTATTATGTAACTTCTTCATGCAATCTTGGAGAAAGTGTGTGTGTTGGAGCAAAGGGCCATCAAAAGGGGACATGACAACATCAAGTCTTTTGGTTGTATCTTCCACTTTTACTTAATATAATGCAGTGGCATGTTTCTTTCTCATAAAACCATTCTCATTTTATTGTATGATTCCTTAATCACATGCATAAGTTTTCATTGAGTATACTATTGTTGATTTCACTTTGGTTGGCTTGTGTTCCCTTGTAGATCCAATATCACAAGAGCACTGGAGAGGAGCAAGGACAACAACGATACGAGGCAGCGATATTTAAACGGTATGTTTCTCATCTCTTGTTTGATAGTAAATTCAATGATTAGAGCTTAGGTAAAGTGTCATGTCATGTCTTGTTTTGTTCTAGATCTAGGTGGATCTAGGGAGATCAGTTTATGTCTGCATTTACCGATTAATCCAATAACATGCAGTCATTGTTAAGTTACCACCACCAAAATCAGTGCACCAGTTGAGAGTAACATTGGGACATACATGCTACTACAGAAAATTTATTAAAGGATATTTGCAGATCACTGCACCAATGGAAAAATTAGTAAAGAAGGATACTAAATTTTAGTGGAATGAGGACTGTCAACAAGATTTGGACATCCTAAAATAAAATATGGTCACATCACCTATTATAGTATTCCCAAATTGGGAAAAGAATTTTCATGTGCATGTAGATGCATCATTTATAACACTTGGAGAAATTATGGCATAGCCAGGAGCAAGAGATTTGGACCGCCCTATAGAATTTGCATGCATAAAACTGTCAGAATCATAGCAGAACTACAATACTACATAAAGAGAAGGCCTAGATATGGTCTATGCACTTCATAATTTCATACATTACTTACTGGGAAAACACTTTAATATGTTCACAGATCATTCAACCCTTAAATACCCAGTCAACAAGCTAGTGTTGGGGGGGAGGATATGTATATGGCTACTGTTATTTCAAGAATTTGACTTTGAAGTGATTATCAAACTAGGGAAGCTAAATGCAAGACCTGATCACATGTCAAGGGTAACTAATGGAGAAGAACCTACCAACTTGGAAGACAAATTCCCTGATGCGTAGTTATTTTCAGTCCAAGTAGCTGACGAATATTTTGCTGACATCATTGAATACTTTAGTATAGGGACTGTGCCACAAGAGTTTAACACTACGCAGAAGAAAATCTGGTAGTCAGAGCGGTAGACTATCAATTCATTGCAGGAAACTTATACAAAATGGGCACAGACAACATTTTGAGAAGATGTGTACTAGAACATGAAAGGCCTAGAATTTTGGTAGAAGCTCATGAGGGAATAGATGGATGACACTATGAAGGAAAATCTACCGCAGAAAAGGTATTGCACGCAGTCCTATGGTGTCCAACAATTCACCAAGATGTTAAGGAATATTTCCATAGATGTGATGTTTATCAAAGGGTTGGTAAACCTAATAGAAGGGATGAGATGCCCCTAAGACCACAAGTAACTTTGTAAGTATTTGAAAAATTGGAAATAGACTTTGTGGGGCCAATCCATCCACCAACAAAAAGTTTGGGAGCGAGATATATCATTACTGTGACATAATACTTAACAAGATGGGCAGAAGCAGCACCATTCAAAGACTACAATGCAGAGACAACATCACACTTCATGTTTCAGAAAGTGATCACTAGATTTGGTTGTCCAAGGATTTTGATGAGTGACCAAGGTACTCACTTTTTCAACAGTACTATCAAGGCTATGACTGAGGAAATTGAAGTCTATCATCATAAGAGTACACTATACCATCCTCAAGCAAATGGAATAGTAGAAGCCTTCAATAAGATCTTAGAGAATGCTCTGACAAAGATCTGCAATGTTAACAAGGATGATTTGGACTTCAAAATACAAACAATACTATGGGAATATAGGACTACATGTAAGAAGATGACATGACATACACCATTCAGATTGGTGTATAGGCAGGAAGTAGTAGTACCATTAGAATTTATGGTACCCGGTCTGTGCATAACAACAATTACCAACATGATAGAAAGAGGCGCAGTAAAGGAAAGGATAAATCAACTAATGGATATGGAAGAGGATATGATTCTGGTAGGATTTCACTAAGAAGTAAAGAAAGAAAGAGACAAAGCTTGACATGACAGACATATCAAGAGGAAGAGTTTCAAGGAGGGAGACCTAGTCTTTCTCTATGATAGTAAATGTTTTCAGCATCTGGGTAAATTCAGAATGCATTGGTTGGGACCATATGAAGTGAAGACTATCCCAGGTGGGGGATCTGTACAGTTAAAAGAGTTGGGAGGCACATAACTGAAAGGATTGATCAATGGGAGTCGACTAAAAATATACAAGGACAGTTGACCTCCTAGCACTTAAGAGTTACAACATAGTAATAAGAACATGTACATAGTGTATTATAGGAGAAGCTAGGAAAAAAACAATAACAAAAAAGATATAAAAAGGATGAAAAGAGGAAAAAATAAATACGCAAATAGAAAATAGAGAAAATGCAAAAACAAAGGGGAAACGTATCGCGCAATAATTATCGCGTCAAACATCAGAAGACCGCGCACAGTGAAAAGTAAACTTGGCGCAAATGCACACAAAAAGTAAAAGTGAACATAACCTAGTCTATAAAAGGTGGAAAAACATAGAGTTATTCAACACTTATCAAATTTCGAGATCATATTAATAAAGAGAACCTGTGCCCTAGTTTTCAATCACCGAAGTAGTGAGTTGAGGTCGCAATAGTTACAAAGGATGACTCCACTGAAGTTTGGATTTCCAAGCCAGTTTGTCAGGGTCACCCAACAAGGACAAAGGTGAAAAGAGAGGATGTAGTAGCCTGAGAATATAGTCATGCTCGAGAACGTGACCACCTCATACCCATAATCAATTAGCCTGACACAGGTCGAGGAAGAGTTCCCTACAAAGCAACAAGGAGAGATAGGGTAGAGCTCCAGGGCTAGAAACGGGGGTTCAAACCCTAACCCTGAGATGTCGGGGAGACCGGATGACACAATGGGACTGCGATAGTCCCAGGCACAAGAATAAGTATCGGTCGAAGACATCACCGATCAGCCAGAGTCAGTTGGGGAAGAAGAGGGCAAAGAAGTAGCAAAGGAAGGCACATATGTTGCGAGGCAGAAAAGAAAGACCCCTGATAGTATGGAAATTACCCTTCTATTACTTCCAGATGCAGTCCCCACTATTGATGACATGTTGAGGAAGGTATCAAAGTTGAGTTACGCGGACCATGACGTGTGTAACATGGCCAAATTTGCAGAATTGGTCGAGGAAAACTATCTGAGCAACACAGGGGATATTGGACCCTAGGAGGGCAAGTGCTAGAGCCTGTGCAGTGGATTATGGGGTTGTATAACTCAGGTATGATGAACCTCTTGGACATACCACATTTTGGGCACAGTAAGAATGTCAGTCTATGCGTCAAGTAGTTGGTCGCCCGAGTCCATGGAGGAATTATTTGGGTGGAAAGACCAGTACAGATTGACATGGCGTTAATTTCCAAAATAACAGGATTTCCTATAGTTGGTGTGCCACTAGAAGACTTCTTGGAAAACAAAGTGCGTGAGAAAGAACTAGCAAAACAAGTGAAGGCACAGTTCGACACGACTGGAGGAATAGAGGCATCATCATCAAAGAAATAAATGACAAAGCCACAATATTTGCCAGTAATCTAATGGTGTGCAAGCTACTAATAAAATTTCACAGAGAGGAAGCATCAGCAAGAGTGATCGTAGTAGCAGTGCAGTGCGTGAAGGGGATGAAGTTCAACTAGGTGTTGTACTTGTTGAACCAATTCTTTCTTGACTATCGTGAAATACAAGACAATGGAACTGAGTTCCATTACTCCTGGTTAATGATATTGATAGCACTAGCAGGGTGGCAGGATCCTAAGTTCTCAACATTCCTGTATAGGGTAGGGAAGTGCTATGCAGCCAGGTATGAGTCTCTCTGGAAGGTGAAGGATAACAAGATGTAGTAGGAAAACAACATTGTGTTTTCCATGCTGCTAGAATAAATCCAGTAGTGCACAAAAAATGTATGGCGCATACCTATGTAGGTCATGCAGGAAACAAAGGGGGTAACTAAATTCAAAGCATCCCGACATCACCTATGGATCCAAGCCGCGAGGGATCCCAAAAAGGCACGGTTGAATATGCAATATTGCGTGACCAACAAAGAGGTGGAGTGGATTATCAAGGAATGGCCCACGTAGTGGCAGTCGCCTGTAGCATAACCAACTATGTGGACATGCATGATGCATTCCTCCAATCCTAAGGAAAAGGCCGACACAGTCTCATCAGCAAGGACATGTAGCATGAAAAATAACACTCGAATAGCTACAACGTGAACCCTACCAAGTGGGAGTAGCACGGTACCAAAAAGGTTGAGGAGAACGACCACAACAACAAGGAAAGGAAGTTGGGCATAGACAAGGCCAAAGGAAACCATACAGGCTCAAAAGGAAGGAGGACAAGAAATAACGATAGAGGAACAACCCTAAAAAATGACAAGGAATATCACGCAAGGAAAATATGCACACAAAAAGAGGAAGTATGAAACATAGGACCCCGACATCACCCTCACATGGGATGATGTAGAGATATTCACAGATAAGTTCCAAGACAAGAGCAAGGAAGTGGTCAAAACAAGATATCCGAAGAGGGAGCATATTATGGCTAAGCTATTATAGGTTCACACAAACGTCCAACATCTATGGAACCGGGCTGAGTCACAGGCCACTACACGACCATAAGAGGAGACACAGAGGCCACCTGGGAAGAGAGAAGGTAAGGAGACCATGCAATTCATCATCCAGGGTAGGGAGACATTCATGATAACACATCAAATGATCATCTTCGATCAGGAGATGGTGCAAAAACCCCTAGAAGAGGTGGAACAATTAGATTTGGTGATGGCGTGGATCCCCACAAAGGCCTTATATGGGATAGAAGCTAGCATCATGTAGGAAGTACACTCTAGGGATCACACAGATGCCACAAATATAGAGGTGGGAAGAGGGGTCACAGAGATGCTCTAGATCACATGCGACCCATTGACTACCAAAAAGGAAGAGGAGAAGGACCGCGCAAATAGGCTAGTGCAGGGATTGACAGGGACAAACAACTGAATCCCCAATAATGTGCAGGAAACAGAGAGAAGTGCAGAGGATAATATCAACCCCATCATGCATAAAATTGACCTGTATAGGAAAGAGATTGAGGAGCTAAAAGAGAATCTCAATCACATGACCCCACCTAAGGTTCGAGAGTAGAGGAAAGTAGCAACTTCACTCCAACTGGAAGAAATGGAGAAATAAGTCAACACAACAGTAGTATTGTTTGACAAAGCAACGCATCTTTGGATATCACTACAGGAGGATGAGTAGGTCCAACAATGGGACCAAGAGGAAGAAATAATAAGTGCAGTAATCCAGGACCTCAAGCAGAGGAAAAAGACAATGATCATCACTAAGCATATGAAAGGAACGCAGGATATGAAGAACCTGCAGGTAGAGTTAAAAGCAGTGTAGATGCAGAAGAAGGAAATATAGGTGCAGATGGAACCTCTTCAAGAGAAAGAAGTGGAGATGATCGTGCAGTTGGAGGAGGAGAAGAAGAACATGGCACAAACACAGGCAGCGTGCACATCCATGATCCAGGAGGAGATCACAGCGCAAGCATTGGAAGTGCTCACAGAGAAGGCCGTGCAGGTCCAGGTGAGAGAAAGGGAACTTGCAGACAAGTTCCACAGCCTAGTAGAGGTTGTTGAGGGAGCATGCACTGCCTAGGTGGCTCAAGATGAACCACATGTCAGTGTTGTGGGCTTGTTGTGCGCATAACGATTTTGAGGAAGAATCCAATTTTTGAAAGTAAAGATTAAATTAGAAAAAGATAGTTGGAAGGAAAAGCAACACATGCGAGTGAAAACCACATGCAAAGGAGGAAAGCATGCAAGGCGTGCATGCATGAAAACCTAACCACATTGGGGTTAGGGTTTTTGTAATATATTGTAATGGATAATAAGCCAAAAATAAGTATAAATAAGTACCTAGGAGGTCTAGGTTGGGGTTCCATAATGTTAGAGAATACCATTTTTCTTGGATAAGAAAACTACTGTAAGATCTGATACCATTTTTGTAAGTTGTTGAGCTGTAGGAGGCTCAATTAGCTAGATCTTGAGGGTTAGATTGCAAGCTGAGGAGCCTGGTGTGATCTAGTCAGCCTCATAGAGGATTGTGGTGTCGATTTTGTAACTGCGTGATCAGGATTGTAGTGCGTTCAACGCCATCTATTACATAAATCTAAATAAAAGAGCATAAGAAGCCAAATCTTTGTGGGCGTATCCCAGGAGGGGGTGAACCTCGGTAACAGATGTGTTATGTGTTGTGATTGATTGCATGTTTATATTCTGTAAGTAGTTAGATGATGAATGTATGAATGGATAAGTCGATGAGCTCTATTATATGTTGGACCTATTAGAATGCATGCATAGACTTAACAGATGAATGAATACTAAGATTAATAGGCAGAACTACTAGATCAAGGCCTAATAAGATGACTTGCAATCCCAGATCCCCGCTCTTTCCTAGAATGAAATCATCTGAGCTTTGCAGTCACCCATAGGACTATCTCAGGTGAGACTACACAGTACATTTTGTGTGCTACGTTTCCTTTTGGTTTACCAAGAGGGCCGATAGTTTTAGAGGGTTTTGTTGGAAACTTGTTAGATATGAACCTAGGTCAGCCAAGAGTAGGAACAGAGAGTAATAACCAACAACAAGGCAAGGAAAGGTACATGAAGGCGAGGCAAGACAAGGAAATGAAAGTGAAGGCAAGGCATGACAAGTGAGAGAAAGGCATGGAAAGGAAAGTGAAGGCAAGGCAAGGCATGACAAGTGAGGGAAAGGCAAGGCAAGGCAAGGAAATGAAAGTGAAGGCAACACAAGGAAAGGAAAGGCAAGTTAAGTGAAGGAAAGGCATGGGAAATGAAGGTAAGGCATGGCAAGGCAAGTGAAGGCAAAGAAAGTGAAGGCAAGGCATGGAAAGGCAAGTGAGGGCATGGAAAGGAAAGTGAAGGAAATGAAAGGCAAGGCATGGAAAAGGAAAGAAAAGTGAAGGAAAGGAAAGTGAAGGAAAGGTAATGAAAGTGAAGGAAAGGCAAGGAAAGTGAAGGAAAGGAAAAGAAAGTGAAGGCAAGGCATGAATGGAAAGACAAGTGAAGGAAAGGCATGGCATGCTATGGAATGGAATGGCATGGCATACTATGGCATGCCATGACATGGAACATGAAAGACAAGTGAAGGAAAGGCATGGCATGGCATGGCAAGTGAAGGCAAGGCATGGCAGGGCAAGTGAAGGCAAAGAAAGGCAAAGCAAAGAAAGGCAAGGCAAGGTAAGGCAAGTCATGGAAACACAAGGTATGGCATGGGTATGTTTTAAGGCAGGGTATATTTTAACAGCATTACAAATATTTTAACATCAGTCAAAATGAAGCCAAAATTATTCATTTTAGATACCTATATGGTCATTCAAGTAGACCATCAGGATCACTTCTAATACTGATGGTTTCCATTAACTTCTCTGCTCAGAGTAAGGAAAGAAGTATCGTACCTTTGATGAGTTCTTACTTGGCATTGTTTGTAGTTGGAGGTTTGTGCCAATAACAAAGTTTGTAAAGTGGTATACAACTTGACTTGGTTTATAATATTGAAATACATAACCACCTTTATTTCATGTTCTTTCATCATGTGTTAGATATTCTCCTTTAATAACCATCGACCATGTCAGAAATTCAATGCCTTTGGAGTTTGTTACTGATCACATGAGGGTATGCTTTCCCTCTGAGCATCCTACCAACCAATAATTAGTTCCCCATTCATTATTTCTTGGGGAAACCACTGCGTATATGTGCCTTGCAAAACATGGAGAGCCAAAATGTGGGTCCACTAAATGACCAAAGCATAACACATTCATTCTAGTTATTCAAAATTTAATAGAAGGATTCAACGAACCTGGCAGTACGAGATCTGAGACATGATCATAATCTGATGAAATACTTAATTGGTCCTCCTCCAATTGGGATAATTCCATAGTTATACATTGATAAATGGGGAGTGATACACGATCCCATATATCAACATAGTCTTTCGGTTCACAATCATCCCATTCATTACTACTACATGGACCACAAAAGCAAGAGATTTTTCTCATCCATATTTCAACTATTGCATTGTTTGATGTTCTAACTGAATGGAATCCACGAGTTCCCTGGATTGTTTTTCATTCATACCACTGTGATTGATCTACATCGACCACCTCCCAAAAATATATATGCACATTTCCTTTCTTGTGTGATTAGTATTCACGGGTTCCTGTTCCCTCTCCCATTACTAAAGAACACCATTCAACAATGGATTTTTCATCTCAAATGAGGGAAGTAGTAGTGAAATTCATTTCTTTCCTGTGTAATTCTCTTTTTATGCATGCACCTACTCCATCATTCTCCCCTTTCCCATGCCCAGACTAAAAATAGTTCCAAATGTGTGGTACCTTTAGTTTTTTGTGCAACATACACAACCATTGAAATACACGAGCATTTTTTAACTGACCTGCACAACCATCTGAACAAATCCAATGTTGATCCATCTATATGTTCTTCTCCTTAAGGTGATTGTAGGACAAATGAAAACAATGTTGTTTTTGGCTAAGTCATGGCACCGATCATCACTTATGTAGAAATGATACTCTTTCAATATAACTCTGTTTTTTTCATTACTATCTGATCCATGCCTATATGTGATATGTACCATTATGCTAACCTACTCCGAGTGATAATATTGGCTTTGAATATCATTTTTTGGTTGAAGGGTGTAGTTCTCAGCAAAATCAACCATTGATAACACAGTACCAATAGGAAATGTATCTATGCATATTCTAAAATTCTCATCCTACCATCAAGCAACATGGACATGTTGAACACAATGTCATGTATTTTCGACGAAGTCCTTCATGAAGTTACAAACTCATACTTGGGAAGTAACCAATTATATCTTTTTTATTTCCCGTCCTCCATCAATATCATATGTCACATATTTAAAGCTTTGCAAGGAAACCTCCTTCCTCCCCAATTCATACTCGTGGCTTACATGGATGCACTTTCTTAGTAATGTCATTCCACCACACCCGGGGCATGTCCCATATAAGCATTAATTTTGATCAAATGTAAAACCCTTTGGACTTTTACACAAGATGACGTGAATAAAGTCTCTAGATGATGATGGTGGCAATATAACTGGGAATTCCTACAAAAGGGTTTTGTGAAAAAGATGAAATATATATATGTGTGTGTGTGTGTGTGTGATAATAATAACCATACTCAATGTGATATCCACAAAAACACGTGTTACGGGTTATCTTTATTCGAACATACCAAGGCTTGCATTTATGGAAAGATATTTGGCCTAAGTTAAGTGCACTATGTATTGTTATGAATTTCTCATAAAATTCTATCTGTGTAATGTAAAGATAGTGTTTAATATGGGGTTCACGGTCCCTAGATCCCCTTCTCAATTTTAGTACATCATTTTTGTTAGAAGAGGGTCTTATGTTATCATGCCAAAAATCTTGAACTAGTCCCTTAACCAATCCAATTAGCTTCATGTCAGAACGAGGTATCCTTCTAGTGAAGGCCCACAAATATGTTGGGGCACCTGTGTCGATGCTATCTTGTCTATGAGAATACTTTCTAAGGTTTTTGACATTGCATTTCAAGAGGTGAGAGGTTTGTTGTAGAAAACGATGTTTTCTTATAATCTTGCTAACAATTGAATGTGACAAGAAACGTCAGGCTACATTGCAGTCTTTAGAATGGGACTTCTTACCAATTCTTTGAAAAACATCTACAAGGTTTCGTACTATATGATGACTTGATTCTACACTTTTGACTATTTTAATGCCTAAAATTATCCTAACAACAATCAAACTTCTAGATTTTAACAAAGATAAAAAAAAATTGACATTTAACAACATCGTATTTTGGTTCAAAATATTCTTGAATGATTTTATAAGAGTGATGATGAATAGTATGGTTAGGTAACTTACCTTCAAGTGATTATAGACCACTTTCATCGACCTGAATGCGTTTAGGATTTCTTTGATGTGCAGTTCTCAATCTAGGTAGGGACGATGAACCCCTATTCTGGGACTCTTGACCTCCATGTTGTGGAGTTAACAATGTTGTGATTCTTTCCCTTTCAATCACTAACGGATAAACTGTGGGAGGAGAGTGCACATTTGACTGTACAATAGGAGATTTCACCATAGGACCTTCTTCACCACAATGTTGTACACCAGTTTCTTCTCTAATTTCATCCATTTTATAATCATCTCCAAGAAAATTCTCCGTCATTTGTTCATCCACAAAAAGTTGTCTTGATGAGATATTGTTTGGATTTATCTCTAATGAACTCTTATGCTTTGCTTCTAGTGATGGAGGAGAAACATTAGCAACATCTATTGTGCTAGAAATTGGGTTTCCCTCATGTGAAAGCCTATGCTTTGACATACGTAACTTTTTTTTTTCTCTTTCTTCTTCTACCTTTTTGATCGGTTTCTTTTTTCTCGAGGACATTCTTTCTTGAATCCGGTGGTTCCCCATGTTTAAAGATAAGAATTGGCATCCAAACACCCACCACAAATTTGTCTTTGTATGATGTAATAAGGCACAACCAAGAGGAGAAATTTGTTTTTGTATTACAAAAGAAGACACATTTAATAATTCCAATTCCAATTACAATTCCAATTGCACTTGGACAAATTTGTCTTCCAATTCCAAGAAGACACAAGAAGATACAAACAACAATTCCAATTTCACTTGGACAAATTTGTCTTCCAAGTCCAAGAAAAAACAATAAGATACAAACAACAATTCCAATCACACTTCCACAAATTAGTCTTCCAATTCGAAGAAGACACAAGAAGATACAAACAACAATTCCAATTGCACTTGGAAAAAATTGTCTTCCAATTCCAAGAAGACATAATTACATACAAACAACAATTCCAATTGCACTTGACAAAGTTTTCTTCCAAATTTTCTTGCAATGGTTTGGCAATAGCACAAAAGTATTTATGAATCTAACGAGAACACTAAAAAAAGTAAAACATGTATGCGCAGGATGATTTTGCCTGAAGTCATCACATTTTTTCTCACCCATGAGATATATGAGGTGGGGTGTTCTTAGCACCAAAAAATTTCCAGCAGGGACGTGCACGTGTTCTAGGAATGCACGCGCGTTCCTGCTGAGAATAAATGACAAACTCAATCAATTCACAGGAGCACATGTGTGCTCTTAATGAAACAGATATAGCATTTAATATCCACCAAACCTTTTTATGATTTTTTTTTTATAGGAGTATGGAGACAACTAAGGCCTAAGGGGTTAGGATTGAAAGTGTTTTCAAGGATAGAGAAATTGTTAGAGCACCAAGATGTGGGTGATGTAAGTGCAAGGGTTGTACACAAGGTTTATGCATAGTGCACTCAGGGATCGAGTTAAGTTGGGGTTAACGATTGATTATAAGTTATGCCTAGGCTTAGATGGAGCTAGGGGGTCTATGTCATTGTCTACATAGAGCTCTAGGTCAATGTCTAAATCTAGATCTAGCTCTTTGTGTTGTTCTAGGTCATGGTCTAGGTCAAGATCTGGGTCTGGTGACAAGATATTTGGAGGAATGGAACCTACTGAAATGGACAATATGATCGTTTGGAGGCTTAGAGATTATGAGATTGCAGTGCAACCAAATTGAAAGGACCATTTGTAGGCGGAGAGATAGTGAGATTGCAATGAACCATTTGGAGGCATAGACTAAGGAGAGAGAGGAAGGGGGATATAGTTAGAGTGGGACTAACAATGAAAGAGAGAAAGCAGTGGTAGATGTAGGAGAGAAAGAGAGGAGAGATAACGAGAGGGAGGGGGAGAGATATAGGGAATAGGGGGGTAGAGAGAGAATGTGTGAGTGTGAGAGGGGGGGAAGAGTAAGAAAGATAGGGGGGATGGAAAATGAGTGTTTGAGTGTGTGAGAGGGAGGGAGAGGGAGACAAAGAGAGTGTGTAGAGAGATAGTGAGAGGAAGGGGGGGAGAGAAAGTGGGGAGGGGTAGATGTATGGGAGAGAGATCGAAGATATAGTGAGAGGGAGGGGGAGAGAGAGAGGGATGGAGGAGGGGGTAGAGAGAGAGTGATACTGATTGTGAGAGGAAGGGGGGAGATAGAAAGAGAGAAATGGGGGGAGGGTGGAGGAGAGAGAGAAAGAGGTGGTAGATGTAGGAGAGAAAGAGAGGAGAAATAGTGGGACGGGGGGGGAGAGATAGAGGGAGGAGTGGGTTGGAGAGATAATGTGTGAGTGTGAGAGGGGGGTGGGAGAGAAATAAAGAGAGGGGGGATGGACAAGGACAGGGTGGAGAGAGAGTGGGATTGATTGTGAGTAGAGAGATAGTGAGAGGGAGGGGGAGAGAACGAGGGAGGGAGGGAGGATGGGGTGGAGAGAGAGTGAGACTGATTGTGAGAGGAAGGGGGAGATAGAGGCAGGAGGGGTAGAGAGATATAAATATCTTAATGGGGGATATAAAGTGCGTGTGCGAGAATGTGGGAGAAAGAGAGAGGTAGACAAAGAGGGGAGGTAGAGTGTGAGATTATGGGGGGTCTATGTCATGGTCTATATCAATATCTAGGTCAACGTCTAACTCTATATCTAGCTCTATGTCATGGTCTAGGTCTTGGGGGGAGATAGTGAGAGTGAGAGAGTCAGAGGAAGAGAGGAAAAATAGGGGGGTATAGAGCTAGGGCGGTCTAGGTGATGGTCTAGGTCTAGTTCATGGTATATGGCATGGTCATGTTCATATAAGTACTCATATAAGTAAGATTCTATTAGAAGAAGAACAAAAACTTAACACTCACCTTATAGGCGAAGCTACATTTCTTTGTTGCATATGTATCCTTTATTTGTTATGAGACATGCCTCACCTTTCGATGGACAAAGAGAGAGGGAGGTAGAACTAGGGGAAAATAGGAGGAGGCAGGAAGGGACAAAGAGAGAGAAGCAAAGAGAAAGTGAGAGTGAGACTAACAATAAGGAGAGAGAGAGAGAGTGAGACTGAATGTGAGGGGAAGGGGGGAGATAGAAGGAAGGGGGGCTAGAAAGATACAAAGAGAGAAATGGGGGGATAGTATAGGAGAGAGTGGGAGGAGGATATAGTGAGAGTGAGAATAAAAACAATGAGAGAGAGAAAGAGGTGGTAGATGTAGGAGATAAAGATAGGAGAGATAATGAAAGGGAGGGAGAGAGATAGAGAGAGGAGGGGGTAGAGAGAGAATGTGTGAGTGTGTGAGGGGGGGAGAGAAAGAATTTATAGATGGGGGTTGGAAAAGGAGTGTTTGAGTGTGTGAGAGGGAGGGAGAGGGAGACAAAGAGAGTGGGTAGAGAGAGAGTGAGAGGAATGGAGGGGACATAGTGGGGATGGGTGGATGTATGAGAGAGAGAGCAGAGAGATAGTGTGAGGGAGGGGGAGAGATAGAGGGAGGAAGGGGTTGAGAGAGAGTGAGAAAGATTGTGAGAGGAAGGGAGGAGATAGATGGAAAGTGGGGAAGAGATATATAAAGAGATAAATGGGGGGAGAGTAGAGGAGAGAGGGAGGGGGATATAGTGAGAATGAGACTAATAATGAGAGAGAGAAAGCAGTGGTAGATGTAGGAGAGAAAGAGAGGAGAGATAGCGAGAGCGAGGGGGAGAGATAGAGGGATGAGGGGGGTAGATAGAGAATGTGTGAGTGTGAGAGGGGAGGAAGAGAAAGAAAGAGAGGGGATATGCACAAGGAGTGTTTGAGTGTGTGAGAGGGAGGGATGGGTAGACAAAGAGAGTGGGTAGATAGAGAGAGAGATTGAGAGGAAAGGGGGGAGAGAAAGTGGGGAGGGGTAGATGTATGAGAGAGAGATCAGAGAGATAATGAGAGGGACATGGAGAGAGAGAGGGAGGGAGAAGGGGGTGGAGAGAGAGTGAGATTGATTTTGAGAGGAAGAGGGGAGATAGAGGGAAGGGATGGTAGAGATATATAAAGAGAGAAATGGGGGGAGTGTATAAGAGAGAGAGAAAGAGGTGGTATATGTAGGAGAGAAAGAG
>ML781933.1:349911-371476 GCA_009831015.1 Picea engelmannii
ACTTATTTGAATTCAATTTTTTTAGGAAATATTGACAAGGTGTATGCTGACTTGGTTGGCTCAAACTTAGGTTCGGGATGACAAACCTAGTGGTTTGGTCTACAAATTCATAAAAACCTCCATTTTTGTGAATACCCCTATATATCTCTGTCTTTGACGTTATTTTTCTATAGGCTACACAATTAAGTTGTTGACGAAATTATAGACACAAATCGATTCGGCTATGTAGATTTCAAATATGTAATTTTTTAAAAAAATTATTATTGTTTACTATTTTTAATCTATTTTTGTGTTCACATGTATCAAAATCCTAGAATACATACCTCTCTTATTTCTGCTATAATTTTTTTTCAGATTGATCATTACTCAAATGAGTTATATGCGGCACAAGATGAGACCGATACCTACTATCTAAAAAAAATAAAATTATTTTGATATGTTGGCACAGGGGCAGACCCAGGGTTCAACACTACAACAACGCACCAACAAATCCCTAACTACCGACCCTTTTGGAAACACATGTGAAGAAGATGAAGTCTCACCCGAGGTAGAGGTAGGGGTGGTTGCAAGACTCAGGTGTTTGCAACCTTAGCTGGGACATAGATCTGTGATTGTACTACTTAATAAAGCACTCAACACCGTCAGTTCCTCAATATGAAAGCAATATCCACTTCACTAATAGAACAGAGCTTCTTAGTACTCACACTAATCTACTGTATTCAAGCACTTAGCATAGGAAAATAGATAAGATCGAGTAGATCAAGCACTAAATATAACCATATAGATTAGATCCAACATTCTCACATCTAATAAGCACAAAGCATAAGTAGATTTATCTAAATACATCCAAGCACTTAGCAAATAACATGTAAATCACATAAGACAAAGCACAAAGAATCATAACACAAGATTTATGTGGTTCATCCCCGCCCTGGGGATACGTCGACCAACTATTCTTCTTTATAGTCTTCATTCAATCGGTTACAAGCACAGAGCCTCAAAACCCTTACTCTGCACAGGACAAAAGATCTGTGCAGCTTGCTATATCCTTCTTCCTTGCATTACAACACAAAGCCTTATATAGTCTCGCACAAGGACTTGCATTCAGCTCTGCAAGTCTTTCACAGAATGCACAAAGCCATTACAATCCACACTAGCACTTAGCCTTTAGCACTTAGCTTACTGGCCTACTAGTTCTCTTTCTACATTGCCTAGCCTTCTATTTATACTTTACAAAATAGGCCTAAACATGGGTAAAACCCATGGGCCGACATCCCAATCCCATTACATTATCCCCCAAAACCCAAAAAGGACCCAAAAGTGGGCCGAGATCCCTTTATCTCCACTTCGTCTTGAGCTCCTCTTCCATAGGTCAATATGACCAAGAATCTCCCAAAACCTGGTCAAGGGCCAACAGGCCCCCAACACTCACCTGTGACTCGTCCCGAGTCACTCTAGTCTGATCAGTTCTGCTTCGAAGGCCTCAAGCTTGGCTCGAGTTTCTTTGACCTACTGCTATGCGACGACCTCTTTCTTGGTGAACTCCTGGATCACTGTGTCATTTACTAGCACTTCTAGGCATTGTTCTATTGCGTTAACGACCTGTTCTATCTCTTCTCCTCGGCTTTCAACCTCTGTAAAAAGATGACATGCCTTATCTTGCACAGGTTGGAGTCGTTGATTAACTTCCATAACTTTGCTCTGGATCGTATGGATCTGCTATTGGGTTATGCGTTGCTCATGATACCTCTTCACTCTGTCTACAACTAACAAAGCTTTCAGCTACACCTATAGTGTGTCTGCATGTTTCTTTACTTCCTAGAGCTGCGACTCTAGCGCCTGTAAATCTTGGTTCTTAGTGAGGTTTTCATATGTTTGGGCGATGTAGTTACTCAGCTGCTTGCACTCCAAGGAAAGAGATTTTAGTCTGTCAATTACGTTGCGGGCAGTTGCTTCCCTTTGGTTTCTTACATCTCGAGGGGTCTCGGGCACAGTGCGGAGTTCCAAGTCTACTATGCATTGTTGTAATTGTTGAATTATGTCTTCAAGTTGTTCCACCTACTGTGGAACTTTCTCTTCAGCCTTTACTTTGACGATTTTCACAGAGTGAAGTGATCTGGTGACCCTTTCCTTTACTTCGAGTTGCTCTGTGAGAAACTGTTCCTTTTCTTTATGCAGCTGATCTTTTCCTTCATCGAACTTTACCTGGAGGGAAAGCTTCTCTCGTTGTGCAGTACTACGCTACTCTAGAAGGTCTTCATGTGCTTTTTCTAAAGCAAGGATGGCTTGCGTTGTCTCCTCCTGTGCTCATAGAAGGCGATCTTTGATTGTATCAACGATCCGGTGGAGTTGAGCTTGCTCATCTCCCAGTTCTGGTGTTCCCAATGGCAGAGGCGCAATGGAAATTGTGTGGCTGGACTGTAGTGCTTGCTGCATCCCTTGGAGTTCAACCTTGATCCAACTGTATATCTCTACCTGCTGAGCTTCTTTCTTTTCTGCTATCTCCAGCGAAGCATTGTTCAGTGATGCGATGATGAAGTCGAAGTAGTCCGAGGTGAGGGTGGTCTGCATTTTATTCATAGATTCTTTTTATTTCTTCCTAGAAGAAGGTTTTGGAGGGGAAAACTTCATTTTATTCGATGGGTCCTCCTCGTCTCTAGGCGGTGTAACCTCTCCTTTCTTATATTCAAATTCTTCACTATCTATCTCTCCGCCATCTCCTCCTTTCTCTACTGAGATGGAAGCGATCTTCATGGATGCGTTGTCTAAATCATGGACCTCTTTGGTCTTATTTATCTTGCTAGGTCCAGGTGTATCATGCGTTGCTTCTAGACTGTCTAAGTCAAACATCTCTGCAAGGTCTGCTGAAATGAGGAGGTCCACCAATCAGTCCTTGGTGATCTCCTCCAAGTCCTCCTCTGTCAGCTTGTAGTAAGACTGCAGTAGTTCCTTATGTTCGTCAGCTCGCGCTGTGATATAGATGAAATGGAGGTCCGCACCGAACTTCATTAAAGGTGTGAAACGGTGGAGAGTGTTT
The DNA here is from genome assembly GCA_009831015.1 of Picea engelmannii. NCBI lineage: Eukaryota > Viridiplantae > Streptophyta > Pinopsida > Pinales > Pinaceae > Picea > Picea engelmannii. The sequence continues at coordinate 352,949 of ML781933.1, forward strand.
GGGGTTATACGTGGCTCAGACTGGATGGTTTTATTCAACTGGTTGTAATATGTGTGGAACATGACATTCGACTGCCATTTCTTGTTCATGTCACTAGAGTACCATAGCATACTGAACTTCACGACCAGAGGTTCAAGGGATTGATGCTCGGGAAGGTCGCACCTTCCGACATCTCCCATGTGATGAAAGCGATCAGTATAAGAAGCCAGCTGAAGTGGAATTCATATCCCTGATCTTGTGCTTCCTTGCAGTCCAGTTCCAACTGGTTCACGAGGTACTTCACCCAATTCATTTGTAGGCCCTCCGTGCACTTCCTTGCGAGGTAGACTACAAATCTAGTCACTTGGGTGGGTCGGTTCTTGCGAACTAAATTTCCTACGATCAATTGACAGGAAAGGTGCACTACACCGCTCTAGATAGAGGCTACCTTATAACCTTGTGTTCCCTTCTCAACATCTCCATAGGTGTCTTTAATCTTCTGCGCAAGAGCGTGATCCATGGATTTTCCAGGGTAGAAATCTTGTGGGTTAGGGCCTTTCATGCTTAGCCCTGCGATCCGATTGATCAATGTCAGATCCACTGTGATATGGCGGTTTAACCATAAATATATTCCATGGTGTTGTTGGGAAAAGCACCCTACTAACTAGCAAACTAGCGTCAGACTTGCATGCAGATTTTGACTGAAAAGAAACTACTTTTTTACCTACAACCTAAGATTTAAACCCCTCTTTCACAGTAAATGCATGGAAAAGGACCACTAACCTTATTACTGGCGTTCGATGTAGATCCTCCGTTGCTCTTTGATTACTTTCTTGCGCTGCTCCTTCCACAGATGACCTGCACCCAAGACAAACAACAACTATGCATGCATGCTACTTCTCTATTCAAGGGTTAGAAATCAAGCATAAATTAACCAAATCATAGACAATTCATGCATTGGGATGGGAAAAGTATTATTTTTATTACTAAAAATGAATCAACTTACAAACAAAGCTGAGACCGACCATCGCTCCTTGAACCTGATCCTGGGCTCCTCTTCTTCTGTCCTTCAACTGCTTTGCGTTAAATCCCCTTTGGCATGAGGAAAGGCTAAAGGGTTGGGACAATGGATTACGTAAATGGGCAGAGTTTCTTCTCTATATTTTTTCCTCCTCCAAATGGTACCCCTACCCTTTCTTTTATAGGCTAGAAGAAGCTAGGGTTTTGGACGAACCCTCGGCCATGCATGGCCGGGAGTTTCAGTTAACTGAACCATAGCTTTTTGTTCCGTCATCAACTTTCCTTTTTTCGTGCTTTGTTAGGTACACGCGGGCTGTAGTGAGTCATCCAACATGCACACACGTGCAGTAATGGGTTAGGGCACGTGGGCCTTGACACAAGAGGATTTCCAAAGAGTTTTTCAGCAGAGTTTTGGCAATGAAGGGATATGAGTTGGCCTAATGCCAGGTAAGCATGTGTGGTGTAATTTAGGGTTATAACAGATGCTCCTTAATGTGTGAGGTCAGAAGAGCATCTGATGGCCAAAATACATTACCAATATTTACTGATGTGCTGAATGATTGAGCCCAAGGATCAGGGACCAGGAGGTGTCGCCTGCAAAATAACAAATGTCTCACCGAGGTAGGCATACCCATGCTCGGGATAAAATAGAACCATGGATACCAATCAAATACATTGTAGATCCATGTCAAATAACTATAAAGAGTATCCACGAATAATACACAGCGGAGCTACATCTCGAAATCAGAAAGATATACATATAGAGTACCCATCTTCTAGAAGTTGATTCGGCCTGATGGCTGTACTTCAGAGATCGAGAAACAACTTCAAAATCTTCTAAAACTCGGGTAGGAGTGTAATATGAGTGTATGACTGCACTACCCAGAGGTCTTCGACGGCTCATCGGTTATGGACTTGATAATCTTGATGATCAGACTGAAGGCTTCAGTGATTTCGAACAAGGACTTGATTGGACGTTCAGGATGGCCGGGTATGCGGACAAGAGATATATTACAGAGGGGCCGACTCAGGCTTAGTGAAAAACTTCCCTTGGACAATAGAAAGACAAGTGATAAGACTCAGGCAACATATATGTTAATCATAAGTCTACAAAGCAGGAGACAACGCAAACTCTCCATATGTTTGGAAGAGTAACCAAACGGTGGAGGACACAACTCTATATAGCGAGAAAATATTCCTAAGGTCGTACTACATCCCATAGTCTGATGATCAAAGAGACAGATGTGCTTTATCCAAGGGAGACTCATTATGCTGCCAATAAAGAAAATACTTTTCTCATCCTCTTTGTGGGGTATATTTGATTTTTCTGTTCTTTTTAATAATTTATGAAAAAGAAGAAAGGAATATTACGTTACAATGGAGGAATGAGTACTGCAAACATAGGAGCTCAAGGCACAAGGACAAGACTGATGTTCTGAAAAAATGATACTCGGGGAAAATCCTCTGGCGGCCAAAGGTGTTAAGACGCAGAAGAAAACTGTCATAAGGCTGGTGGATAAGGTATGCAAATGCGGTTGATAGAACACACAATGGTAACGTCCTTCGATGTAAGTTTAATGAGCCCAGAGAAGGTAAGCTCGGTGGTTTTTCATGTTTAGAGAGTCTGAAAAAGTATAAAAGGAGACTCTGCTGGGGTACCTTTTTCGAAAATAGTCTAGTCGGTTCGAAAAAGGGATAAACTAGCACCGATTAGACGTCAATTCAAAACCATTTTAACGAGTGTGACAAGGACAATATCACTCGGTTATTTTTTCACTTTTAAGGAGTCTGAAAAAAGCTTAACTATGGACTCCGTCAAGAATATTCTTCTACACCAATTTAATGAGTGTGAAAGAATAAGGTCACTCGACGATCTTTTCAATTTTAGGGAGTCTGAAAAGAGCTTAACTATGGACTCTGTGGGGGTTTCTTTTTTGTAAATTTAGTCCCTCAAGCCCGAAAAAGGAATAAAATTATACATGAGGATACTCTTCTAAAGAATGGGAATTCGATAGAGTATACCTTTATTCGTACAGTTGACCGTCCAGACCGAAAAAGGGGTAAACTACCGCCGGACAGACGTGACTTCAAATTTCAATTTAACGAGCGTTAAAGGCCACAAGATTGCTCGACAATTTTTTCATTCTTAGAGGGTCTGAAAAGGGCTTAAAAGGAGACCCGTTATTTTTTGGGAGTCCTGAGGGTGAGACCAAGAGTGAAAAAGACTCATGCAAATGAGGCTCAAACTCATATTCAAGAAAGACTATATGAACTCCGGAACCTACAGTGTTGTTAGAAACAGCATGGACACCATAATGCAACCAGGACCTACCTAGGGCATCCATGTTCTGGTAAGCTCTACCACTAAGTTCCGACACTTCTACAGCAGATATGATGGTTCCATGTCACAGCCTGATGGGATCGATCCTATAGCGGAAGAAAAAGACAATGAGATGCAAAAGTTGGGGTGATAACCTAACCTATATGCTCAAGTTGATTTTTGAATTTTTTTTATGGACCGTCAATATTTTCTCAAAACTCAAAAAAAAATGTCCCCATACCCAATCAAATGCCTCCCATATAACTTATGAATCACTCTAAATGGTTTTTGGTATAAAGAAACTAATAAGGGAGGCCAAAAAAGTGACAAAAAGAGGCCAAAAAGTCTATAAATAGAAGCTGGCAGCTCATTATCACCATTGCTAATTTGGAAATTGACTCTGGAGCCAAAAGACCCCCTTTGCCAAAGATAGTGATTCCGGGAGCTACAGTGGACGAAATGAACTTCTGCTTGGACCAAGTAAGTACAAACTCCCTTATCTAGCCATTCAATACTTCAATTTAGTTCTTTAGTTGGTTTTTTGGGTGGGTGTCGACCTTAAAAAGGTCGGCCCTAGGTACACGTGGGCTGTCTCTAGACAGGCCACGTGTACACTCAAGCAGAGTAAAGTCTGCCCATGTGTACATGCGACTGTCACCTCTACAGCCCGCGTGTACCCCCCTTTTATGAAGAAAAAGTAAACTAAAAGGAAGTACTGACCTTCCTTTACCTTGTTGTGTTGGAAGGATGTATGTCTAGTGGAGGGAAAGGGAGTATGAGGCAATCAGTGAGTTGGTTGCTGCAGATCCGAATGTTGTGGCCGTGTTAATGCAATGCGGTTTACTCAAATTCTTTCTATGTCCGTTTATGCGCGTGCAACCAAGGCTACTGAATGCCTTGATTGACTACTAGCATCTTGATGCAGAGGCATTTATGCTAGAGGGGCAATCACTGGTGCCCACCACTGAGGATATTTACTTTCTAACTGGCCTCTCAAGGAGAGGGGAACCAGTCAACTTCCATACTTTTCCTGCGGGGCCAAGTAAGATCTCGGAATTGATAGATGAGCACTGTGAGGCTGGGACCAAACGTGCGGGCTCCTAGGTACCCATTAGCAAGATTACTAACTTAGCGCTGCAGACTATCTTGTTACTGATTGGGCGGATTACCGGCTCAGCAGTCGTGCATCAGGATTCGCACGCACAGATGAACTGTGCCATCTAGTGCATGAATGCACAAATTTTTGACTGGAGTACCACACTGCTCGAGTGCATGAAGAGGCAATTGACAGATTTCTGACAGCAGACACAGAGGAACTTCAGGTTCAGTACCATCTTGTGTTCATTCTTTTTTGAGAGAGTTTCGAGTTTCAGTCCTCGGGTTGTAGTACGAGGACATCAGGCCTCTTTCCCTACAATGTGTAGATGGGCAGTGTTACTGCCATGACAGGGTGGTGGAAGGACCGTTGAGTCCTTCGATGATGATTTCTTTGCTTGGCTGTCACGACAGATCCCTGTTATCGAGGAGTACCCATATGCAGGGATAGATTTCTCTAGATATCCTGAGATGCCCGTGCCTCCTTGTGAGGAGCGGGGGGAGATGGGTAAGTCTCCACCTTTGTAGTATTTTTGTTTGTTTGCATATGTAATTTTTATGTCTTTTTGTTATATATATCATTTTTTTGTATGCCAGAGTATTTGACAGGTAAACGTTTGTTGCATGTAGATGTGGGACCCGTTCGACTTGTCGATTATGCACGGAACAGGCGTCGTCCACGGCTGGAAGCCGCGGCTGCTGCCGCTGGGGGAGCAATAGTAGCAGGGAACCTCCCATCCAGAGAGGCCGAGAGGGTCCTTAGGTGAATTGAGCGGAACTTCACTGTGCTCACTTGCACAGTCCCGATGGCAGAGATAGAGGACCTGCCGCCATCCATGCAGCCTCATGTTGTGGGGGCACCTCGGACATGGGTCCGATTGTTTAGGCATTTAGCCCGTGCTGTGGATGATTATAATAGGGCCCATAGGCCCTGAATAGACTTAGAATTTTTTATGTGCCACGAGCACCTACTTGTATATATGTTTTGAGGACATAATCCTGGTGACTTGTTACTATTCCCATTTTTGAGGTGCTTGCGTCCATCTATGTACTCTGGTTATTTTGTGATGTTTATATATGGTTTTTATCTTTTTTGTGTCTTATGGATTCTGTGTGAAAAAATGTATTTACATGTTTATGTCCATGTTCTTTTATATGTGGGCAAGATGCCAATCTAAAATTTGATTAGCTAGAGTATCTGTAATTTGGTTTAATCTCCTAGGAACATGAAAATATGTAATATAATCAAAGTTTCATTCTAAGAGACGTACCCTAAGGAATCGTCGGTGTAAAGTTGGATCATGAACCCGGTATACTCTGTTTAGCTGCGACACAACCAATTGAGCGTCGAGATAGACTCGGAGATGAGAGATACCCAATGACAAGGCGTCACGAAGAAACTCAATAACTACACTATACTCAGCGACATTATTTGTGGTGTCACCTAAGCATATACCTCCGGAAGATAACAACTGACCCTGTGGTGTAAATATTACCCAAGCTGTGGAGGCAAGCCTCCGCGTGTGTCGACTAGCACCATCTGCATACCCAACGAACACCTCGGACTCACTTGACATCTGCCATATTGACGAAAGATAACATCAATGACATGTCCATAACACTTTAAAAGAAACTTAAAAAGTAATAGTACAAAGACTATACATATGTTACAAAAAGTTACCTACAATGACCTATCTATGAGTAATACTTCTTGAGCTAGAGCCCATTTCTAGGCTCCGCCAAAGCATTCCCTTCAAAATCAACCAAACGATAAGCGCCCTTTTTTAATACCTCTTTGATAATGAAGGGTCTGAACCACATGGGTTTAAACTTTCTTGCCCCCAGGGGGTCCTTGTCTTGGTCATAGACCAGGACAAGGTCACCTTCAGAGAAAATCCGAGGATGAACGGACCTATCATATTGACACTTGACCTTATGTTTGTGAGCCTCGTTGGCGAGGGCCGCATCGCGACGCTGCTCAAGGTATACTAACTGTTCTTCAAGTGGAGAAGTGTCTGGCAATAACTATACTGCCAATTTCAGAGATGGGATTTGACATTCGATGGGCAAGACTGCCTCCAGCCCGTAAACGAGTTGAAAAGGTGAGAAACTAGTTACAGTCTTAACAGATGTTCGATAAGCCCATAATGCCAAGTATAACATCAAATGAGAATTTGACTTGGCTGAGTTGATAGTTCACTATAGAATCATCTTAAGAGTTTTGTTTACAGCTTCCACCTGCCCATTGGCTTGGGGGTAGTAAGGTGATGAATGTTCCTACCGTAACCCAAGCTTTGATGTTAATTCAGTCATCATTTGATTCTGAAAGTGATCGCCATGGTCAGTGACAATCTCTCTCGGGATGCTGAACCTTGCTATGATCTAGTTGAATAAGAAGAGAGCTCCAGTCTCTCCATCATCTTTAAACGTTGGAATAGCTTCGACCCACTTAGTGAAGTAGTCGACAGCTACGATGATATAGCGATGCCCCCTTGCTGACGGGGGGTTGCATGTAGTGTAATCAATCCCCCACTTAGTGAAGGGACCAACTGTGATGACGGGAAACATAGGAGCTGGATGTGCCCTCATCTTCCAAGAGAAGATTTGGCATGGATGGCACTTCTTGACCGATTCGATACAATCTTTGATAAGTGTGGGCCAGAAGTAACATGCTTGTAGAATATTTTGGGCTGTTGCCAACCCAGATAAATGACCGCCACAAGCTCCAGTATGGAAATCGTTGAGCACTATGATGGCCTCCTCATGAGTGAGACATCGACGCAAGATGCAGTCTGCACCTCTCCGATACAACGTATCATCGAGTATGAGATAATTCTTATCCTGATGGCATATCCGCCGACGCTCATCACGAGAAGAAGAGGTGGGGCACTTCAAAGTCTGGAGATAGATAAGTATATCTCCGTACCAGGGGTCTGAAGATGTGATCAAAAACATATCCCCCCGGATAGGCGATTCCTCAGGCACAACGTCACCTGACTCAACCAGAAGTTCCGAAATAAGCTCTGTGAAGACCAATGACTTCTTGGACTTTGCTGAAATGAAGTCTAAGTCAAATTCTTGGAGGATGACTATCTATCTACTGATTTTTCTGCCTATCACTCGTCATGTCAACATGTACTGGAATGGATTCACGACAACAATGACGGTGGTCTTGCGAAACAGAACATAGTGACGGAACCATTGAACAACATGAACTGCTGCCAATGCAAGTTTTTCGATATGAGAGTAATTGAGTTCTGGTCCTATGAGGCCTCGGCTCAGGTAATAGATCACGTATTCTGAAAACGAATCGTCTTCTTGAACTAAAACCATGCCTATGGTTGACTCTGCGACAACCATATATAATAATAAATATTTGTTATAGTTAGGTGGCCGTAGCAGAGGTGCGGTTGTGAGGGCGTGTTTTAATGTGTCGAAAGAGCGTCGAGCGGCTTCGTCCCAGAAAAAAGGAACGTCTTTCTTTAGTAAATGCATAAAGCCCTTGGTGATTTCGGCATAGTTGGTGATGAAGCGTCGTAAGAAGTTCGCCTTGCCTTGTAGACTCTGAAGTTGTAAGATTGTGCATGGGGGGGGCAACTGGATTATTGCCTCCACCTTAAGAGGATCAACCATGATCCCTGTTGTTGATACGATGAAACCTAACAAACGTCTTGACATTACGCAGAAGCTGCACTTGTTTGGATTCAAGCGAATCCTGAAGTAGCGACAGCGTTCGAAGATTAGTCTAAGGTGTGTGGGATGATCTGTTCGCTTGCGATAGCGTGATGCTAAATCATCTAAATAGGCCTCGACTATATGTTTGAGGTCATGAAAAGCAAAAGAAATGGCCCGCTGGAATGTGGCTTCAGCATTTTTAAGGCCAAAAGGCATCTTACAATATGCGAATGTTCCCCACGAACAAATGAATGTCATTTTGTGTTGGTCTTCAGGTTTGATTTGGATTTGATTATATCCCGAAAAACCATCCATGAACGAAAAGGCTTCACAACCGACACATTCATCAATGATATGGTCAATGAATGGTGTTGGAAAATTATCTTTGGGACATGCCTTGTTCAAATCACGGAAATCGGTACATACACGAATCGTGCCTTGTTTTTTATTAACTGGCACAGGGTTTGACACCCATTGAGTCAAATGGATAGGATAAATAAAACCTGCCTTTAGCAATTTCTCAACCTCAATCTTGATGGCTGCTGCTTTCTTAGGATTGACTGGACGAAGATTCTGTCGAACAGGCTTGGCATCAGGATACGTTGTGATTTCATGTTCAACTATTTTTGGATCGATACCTGGCATTTCCTCATAAGACCAGGGAAAACGTCGCGAAACTCTTCGAAAAGATCCATGTAAATTTGAATCTCTTCGGGGGAGCTATTCGCTTCGACGAAGAAATTCTCCACGATGCCAGGGTTTCGGGAGATGTTGATGGGTATAGTTTCAGTGATAGTCGCCATATTGCCCTCAGCATAAATTTCCTGTGTAGCTAAGAGGTTAATAGGACATGGCTGATCTCCCGTCATGGTAATGGTGAATTCTCCTGCTTCGATTCAGCTTAAATCTGGGAGAAATTATGATCTGTGATGAAGATCTTCCCAAGGTTTGTCTGGAATAGTCATTGCTTCAATTACTGCTTCGTCAGAAGGAAAGACTAAGTCTAACGAATTGACGTTAGCAAGAGAACCCTGAGCCCAAATAGGCTCTAGAAGTGGATCTAACTCTTGTGCAGGAGTCAGATCAGGGTTAGTTGAAGCTTGTTGGACTAAAGAGTACGCTACTTCAACGGCCAACAAGGGCATGGACATGCCTGAGTGCCCTGTCTCATCCATCATGGCTGATGGGGAAGGAAGAATCCAAGGATCCTCAAAGTAAGTCGTGTGAAACGACGAAACTTGAAAAATCTCAACCTTATGGTGATAAGATATAAATTTGACATTGTCATGAGGAGGTGGGTAATCGAAGGTACCCATCAAGGATGGGCACAAAATAAATCCTACGTTAACGACACCTGGTTGAGGATTATCTATCATTGGGACCGTGGATGCCCCCAAAGCCGGGTCAGGTCTGGAGAAGGACAGTTGATCGATGGTCACTATCCAACCCTCGTGTGGAAACAACAAGACTCGAAAAATGGTAGCAACCACAACTTGCATAGCATAAGTCCAACTCCGTCCTAACAAGAGGTTATAATCAAGGGGAGCATTGACTACCTCTACATCGACACACACGGTGTTCCCTCCTAACTACACAGGGAAAGAAGGAATGATGCCATGTGGTTAGAAAGAACGACCATCAAACGCAGTGAGGAGAGTAGGTGATGGAGACAAAGCGGGTTGGCCAATGGACTTCCAACATGCTAATGACATAACGCATGCTGAGGTGCCCTCGTCGACCACCATGCAGAAGATATTCTGTGTAAAAGTTTTCGTGGGATGAGCCACTACTATCTGAAACGCTACGTGGTAAGGCAAACGAGGTTTTAATTTGGTTGTATCTAACATGATGGTACCCGGATTACAAGTCTCAGTAGAGCCCAAAGCGGTTAACAAGGCTTTCCTCTGAGCAGGACAGCTTTGGAGGACCTCCAAAGTAGACATCGCACAAGGGGTTTGTGATAAATCCTCCACCACAGAGTAATTCTGGGTGGCGCTTGCGTTTGGGTTGTGAGAATCTTTTTTAAATGCACCCTTTGGAATGCGTGTCATAGTTTCTCCCAACGTCTTCTCAATCTGTAGAGGAAGAGATGGGAGGTCAACTTCTTTACCCTTCTCAGAAGCGCTTGGTTTACTATAGTCATGCACTCTAGTTGTTATGAAAGCATCACCCCTAACCATATATACGTTCGCAGATGAGGGATTGTTTGGAGGAGGGCAGGGTTCTTGGCTGCCCCCTTCTGTGCTTGTAGAGGCTTGAGTTAAATTTTTCCCATGTTGAAAGGGATTAGTCAACACTACCTGCTGTTGTTGTGTGACAAACTTTTGGGCCTCTGCAAGTCGAGGACAAAGATGGGTCGGGTGGTCCTCCGCACACAAGTTGCACATATACCTCGCCTTCCATTTTTCCATGTTGTCCCCGCCAGCATTATCAGTGGGTTTTTTATCCCCCTTACCCTTCTTTCATTTTTTTTTCTTCCCTTTAGGCTACTGGGGGGCCTTTGGGTTAGTCGAATGCACGGAGTGTACTTCCGACGTTTGGGTAGGGGGAGTATCCAAAGCAGTAGTTTGGATGGCCGTTGTGTGTTGTATGGATAACTGTTGCAACTGTTTTTTCAATTGCTCAGCGGGCTTGGTTTGTGATGAACCAACAATACCATCAGCATGTGGTCCAACTCTCTGTCTAGTTTTATCCAGTATTGAACGTGGTGCATCTGGCAAGATGTTGTACAATAAACCAGACTAAGAATAGATGAGCTCAAACTGTTGAGCCCTCATGATGGCATCTTCTTCGGAGAAAACTCTGGAAGTCGCGATGTCTTTGGATAACTGTGGGACCAAAGACTTAAGGAACCACTCAAGCAGGAATGTTGGTGGGACGGGTACTTTGATTAGACTCTTCCGGCATCTCCATTCTCAGATATGATCAGAGATATGGTCCGTTGTTGTTTGCTCGAAATTGGCGAGAAGCTCTGTGCCAGCGTCGTATCTCACAGGTAACTGGAAATGGTTAAGGAAGGCCATCGCCAATTCGCCAAAAGAAGAGTATCTTGAGCGATCGAGCTCGATGTACCATTTCACAGCACTCCCGATAAGAGTACGATGAAACAATCACAACTGAACGGAGTCATCTTTCAATGAGTTATATGAACACCAAAGATGGAAGGTAGTCACATGATCACCTGGATCTTCATTAGGCTTGGCCTCGAACTTTGGAATGTCCGAAGGCAACTTCATTGGCATAGGAGGCCAATGTGGATCATGACAAATAGAATCATTTAACAACCTTGTCAAATCTGACAAGTGTAATGTCGCCAAGAATGGTAGTTTTGGGTTGCTGCTGATAACCTAGGAAAAAGGGTCCTGGAGTTTGACTGACACCAGGTTGCCAGGAAAAGTTTGGCTGCTGGCCCGGATTCTGGTAGAAACCATGGCCCTGACCAGCATAAGGATTTTGCATCTGTGGAGACATCATTGGCTGATTTCCCATAAAGGACATAGGGTGTTCGGCATGCATCGTGTTCGAAGGACTGTCGGAAGGATTACCCCATGCCGGTCCTAACGGGAGAGGCATAGTAGTCTGTCCAGGGTTCCATTGACTGTGGAAAGAATTACCCCAGAATGCAATTCAAGAGGAGGGAACAGATCCTTGTCTTGAGTTCCAAGGTCCTGTTATATGTGCCTCCTGTGCAGGAATAGTACCCTGCGCAGGAGTGGATTGTCCAAAAATGGGATTGCCCCCAGATGAGAAAGCAGTTGATGAGAAAGTGTTATTACCAAACGTCCTGTTCCAAACAAACGGTGTCGAACCTACCAGCATACTGTGCGCAGGTGTTCCTTGACTCCCTGCTCCAAATAAACTAGTGTGTGTAGGCTGCCCGACGGACTGCTGATGCAGACCACCAAGCGAAGGGGACGAAGGAGGGATATGACCTCCTGCATAAGGAAAAGCGTTAAAAGGGATAGGAGTGCCCCCAAGTTGACCTTGCAGAGGAGCGTTAGAGCTCCCTGCCCTCAGACCCAAAGTCTGTAAAGTGGAGTAGGTTAGTGCAGGACTTGTACCTGAACTAGGCAAACCGTATGAGAATGGAGTTCCTGTCGCACTAGGTGTGAAGGGGGTTGTGGCCGCCGCCATAGATGGGTTCAGTCCACTGTGCGACGTAGTTGCGACCGAGACCATGGTGGCTTGGACCGACGATGGTAAGTTAGGAGATGATTCCCCTGTGGTAGCAACTGTGGTGGGAATGGAAGAATTCCCAAAAGAATTAACAACGTTTGTTTCCATAGCTGTGTGAGGCACTGACTGGCGTTCATGAAATTGGATCGGTACAATAAATGGTGCCAAGAAATTAGTGGTTGGGGTTTCAACCGAGCCAATATTGGTTGTTGATTCCTCCAGGAGTTGTTCGGACACAAAGGTTTGTAACCCGGTCGCTTCAAAAGATCCTTGTTGGTCTAGCTTCCACCTTAATGGTGGCAGGGGTGGCTCCAGTGTAACCGGCGGCAGGCCAAGAAGCCTTCGTGACCGACAGAGCTCGAGATCCTCCACTGTGTGAGAAGATTCAAGACACGCTAAGGTATTGTACACATTCAAAAGTAACACACACTAAAAAGAATCCCCTAAGAGATAAGACAAGAAATCACTAAACTATTTGGAAGAACAGTTACAACAACCAACACTAGAGAAACTTACTGGTGCAAGTGCAACTCGAATACGGAAGCACCCTCCAGGTATACTCTGTAAAGCGTGGCCCGATGTCTATCCTAGGTACCGCGGTATACCCCCGCAGTCACCCGTGTATGTCCCTAAAAAGATTGGCAACTAGGTTTCCAGCACGTGAACAGTCACCAAGCGAGTACAGTCGAAAGTCGGGTACACCACAATGAGCAGGGTATCAAGCCCGAAACATGTCAAGGGTATCGAGAGAAAATGGTCTGGAAGACAACTGAGGACCTCGAACGGATTCGAGACCCACGAAGCCCCGTGGAAAATGCAAATGACGAAATCCCAAAACAAGCCCTCGATATGTGTTCTCCACTATGATTGGTCCAGCTTTGGAGGGGTTATCTCCGCTACCTTTCCGCACGCGACCTCGTTTTTATCCCCTGTGTTAGAGGGGGGTCCCGGATAACTTCCACGAAAGTGGACTTAGACACTCCCTATCACAGACTCTATTGTTTGGTTTTGAATGGCCTTGGAGAGTTTCCTCTCCAACCTAATCCAAGGCCCTAGTCCTAAACTAGTTTGTGAACCCTACAAACAAAAAGTCTAGTAGATTTTAAATTAGTGTTGCTTTTATGGATTTTTCTTACGTCAAGGGGTATGAGGGTGAAACTGATGATGTGTAAAGACGAAAGCAAAAATGAATGAAAAAAGATGGAAAAAAAAGACTTTTACTAAATGCAAAATTTCAAGAACTCTTCTCAAGGAAAGATTTCTTTTTCTTTTTCAATTTTCCTAAGATTTTATACAGCAAACTTAAAAGAATTTTGCTCGACTACGAGCTACTTATGCTCTAAATGCACTGCAAAAACTTACGAAATAAGAGACTTCTCCCTAGCTAATGATGTAGAAACACACTCTTCAACCAAAGAAGAAAATGAAAAGAGATTTATTTATTTATTTAAGTGATAGTAAAGCAACAAAGGGAAAATACCGACAAGCACAAAACCAAGAAAAACAAATTCTGGCTTAAAGAGCAGATCGCAAAGAATCAAAGTAAAGAATCACACAATGGCAATAAAAAACAAAAAACAAAAAACAAAGACTCTCACGCTTGTCTAAAAACCATAAAAAAAAAAAAAATATATTTTCTGTCAACTATCAACTGAGAAAAAGCAGGCTAAGGGTAAGATGGCCTAACCTACTAACTGTTCAAACCTAGACTCAAACACCTAAGAGGAATACTTCTCATCAAAGGAGGGGATGACTGCCCCACCTTGAACAAAAAGTAGTCTGTCAAGAACGCGACTGTCACTAAAACAGCACGCGTGCAAACGTATGCTGAACAAAGACATAAAGCATGTACACGTGGGCTGACCTTGTACAGGCCACGTGTATATCTAAATTCTAAGAAAAAAAATGAAAACAGGTAGTCTAGACCAGGAAGAGGCCTCTTGTATTGATAACCAGGGTCCCTTGAAGGCTTGGATGCTCTTTCTAATAGAAAAGACAAATAACGTAAGGAATAATAAGGCAAAAAAAGGAAATATGAGATAGGACTGTGAACCAGCAAGACTCAGACAGGATTTCGGAAAACCCCTGAGAATGTGAAATTCTGATAGGGAAGAGGAGGACTACCTCTAAGGTTCTCTGAATTCCTACACGATATTGTTATCCCTACAGCTAGCGTTCACACGCGGGCTTTAAGAGGATAGGGCGCGGGTACACACGTGCAGGCCGCGTGTACCTCTGTGTGTCCTGAAAACTACAGTCAAGCAAAAGTCAGGGAAAGCTGGTATGGAAAACTAGACTCCCTACTAGCTCAGACCTTACAGAAAAAGACAAGCAAAGAAAAAACAGAAAACCTAATCTTTAAACTACCCAAAAACTCAAATAAATCCAGAAACCCTAAAGAGTATTTTCCCCAGTACGGTCGCCAATTCTGTTGTTGGGAAAAACACCCTACGGACTAGCAAACTAGGGTCAGACTTGCATGCAGATTTTGACCGAAAAGAAACTAATTTTTTACATACAACCCAAGATTTAAACCCCTCTTTCACAGTAAATGCATGGAAAAGGACCACTAACCTTATTACCTACGTTCGATGTAGATCCTCCATTGCTCTTCGATTACTTGCTTGCGCTGCTCCTTCCACAGATGACCTGCACCCAAGACAAACAACAACTATGCATGCATGCTACTTCTCTACTCAAGGGTTAGAAATCAAGCATAAATTAACCAAACCATAGACAATTCATGCATTGGGACGGGAAAAGTATTCTTTTTATTACATAAAATGAATCAACTTACAAACAAAGCTGAGACCGGCCACCGCTCCTTGAACCTGATCCTGGGTTCCTCTTCTTCTGTCCTTCAACTGCTTTGCGTTAAATCCCCTTTGTCATGAGGAAAGGCTAAAGGGTTGGGACAATGGATTATGTAAATGGGCAGAGTTTCTTCGCTATATTTTTTCCTCCTCCAAATGGTACCCCTACCCCTTATTTTATAGGCTAGAAGGAGCTAGGGTTTTGGATGAACCCTCGGCCATGCATGGCCGGGAGTTTCAGTTAACTGACCCATAGCTTTTTGTTCCGTCGGAAACTTCCTTTTTTCGTGCTTTGTTAGGTACACGCGGGTTGTAGTGAGTCAGCCAGCATGGACACGCGTGCAGTAATGGGTTAGGGCACGTGGGCCTTGACACAAGAGGATTTCCAAAGAGTTGTTTAGCAGAGTTTTGGCAATGAATGGATATGAGTTGGCCTAATGCCAGGTAAGCATGTGTGGTGTAATTTAGGGTTATAACACATGGTAGTAGGACAATAGCATTTTGATGCATGCGTTCACTTCTTGGTGCCTTCTGAAGTGAGGAATCTTCATGACATTGAGCAGTGTGAACTGCGTGAGGTTCATGGTCCATGACTAGGGAATGATCTTCGAGTTCTTTCCTTTGGTCCTGGTCAGATACTTATGTGGGGCGAGCATGCTATATACCTTCCTTTTGTCAAGGTTTAAGTCACTAAACTTCAACGTTGTGATCTTATCTTGGTCTGCGTGCACTGCGTGTATACCTTTCAAGAGGTACGTAGTGACCAAAGAGTACTCAAACTATCTGGGCACACTGTCTCAATTGATTTTGTAGCTCGGGGGTGGTATATAGGCAGATAAAATACTCGGAGTCAACTTGGCATTCGCGAGATCGTCTATGTGCTTAGTTTTCTTTTCATCTGCTGGCCGCGATGGTCCAGCTCTAGAAGTGGACAAAGATGCTTGCACATCTCTTGTAGATGAATCCCAGATACCTTCAAACATCGACATGACTCTCTCAGTCATCAAATCAAGGAGTACTTATGTTACTGATTCTTCAACTGCGGTGAGCTCGTCAGACATCCACGCTCGGGATTAATAATATCGGGTCAAGTTAGCTTAGATAATGCACTATAATAATCAGCAAGAGCACAATGAACATTGTATAAAATAGCAACTTAGTCTATGGGATCAAAATTATCAGTTAGCAAAAGTGTTCTCGGTGCATGGCATGATGAGATAAATAGGTAACTTGACAATGGTTCGCTTGCAACGGTTATGAGCCTCCATTAACTCTTGTTCATTTCATTAGGGCGCAGTCTAACGATCTGATGATGAACCTTTATTTCCTTTCTACTCGTTCGGAGCGTCGATCGAACATTTATAATATCCCCAACAACTATATTGCTTCGCCATAGCGAAGTGTCATGTGTCATTGTTCTGATATCCCGACGAAGCTCCAATTTTGCAAATTTTCTGTTTGCGAAGTTCCCTTTGGAACCTTCTGCAACTTAGCTCTCTTCTTACTTTTATTTCTAGCCTTCTTTCTAGTGAGCTCAATCTTGGTAGTTCATTTTCCATTCTGATTCTTATCTTCCGTGGTCTTAGTTACTTCGCGTTGTTGATATTCTCTCCTAGGACTCAGGGGTAACACCTCTTCTTTATCCGAGATAGGTACTTCAGTCTCCTGTGAGTCTTCTAATGTTCTTGTAGCTTCGACATCTGGGTTTCTAGTATTAAATAGCTTCGATATGTTCTCCTATTCTTCGATCAAGTGTGTGATCCTTCTGGTCATGAAATATTTTAACTCCTGTTTCTTCTACTCCAAGACTTCTTCTTCTTTCTTTCGTCTGGCTTGATCTCTGTCAATCCAAGGTTTTCCTATTAACATGGTAAATGGGGCGCTGTCTTCAACAAATTTAATAATCTCAAAATCTTCCTTCGTCGAAGTTCCATTGATAGTCATAGGTATCTGGGCAAGCCTTCCACACAGGTTTACCATTTTTCCTCTGAATAACCCTATTCCTCCTAATGAGGGAGTCATAGTAGGCCTCCCTATAGCTTCCCAAGTTCTCTCAGTCATGACATTCACCTATGTTTCCTCATCTAGAACATAGTCAATGTCAAAGTCTAGTATTCTTGCTTCGATGCATTCTTTTCCTTTGAAGATCTCTGATAATCTGACATGTCGGTGGTTATTCAAGGTTTATTTCATCTGTAGCAATTCTTGCTCGGATCCTTTCTGGTATTCTTCCATAATCTCAGTTTCTGGATCTTCCTTAGGGTTCTCTTGATTCAAATTCATTCTTTCAATCTTAGCAATCATTCTAGGGAAATCCAATACTTCATGGTCTAGAGCCTTACAACAGAGGCAACTAGGTATTCCACCAGGGCATTCCTTAGCCAGATGTCCCGGTCTTCTGTAACTATAACAAAGGTTTAATCCTCTCTTTCTTTTAAATGATCCCCAGCCTCTTCTATACTGCGCACTAGGATCATGGTAGATAACCTGCAACAAATTCTTTCTAGGATCCTGCATCCACTCGTTAGTCCAAACATTCTTTCTATGCATAAATATAACATATCGTTCACTATTCTTACCAGATCTACTCATATCAAATCCTCTTTCATCTATTAATACCCTAGTTTTCAAGCTAGGACAGATCCTATCAATCATACCTAGATCCATACTCTAGAAACAAAAATTTGTACTTATCTTACTTCTACAGAGCACAAAGCTTCCAGATCTAAACGTTTTCACTATTCTTACCTTTATCAAAGTACAAGGCTTGCAGATCTTACCTCTTTTAATCAGAAATTCTCACTTTTACCTTTATTAGGGCACAAAGTTTCCAGATCTTACCTCTTTTCTTCAGATTCGATCCCCTTTCTGTTGGATAATGTTGTCATTGATGCCAATGGTTTGATTGATTGATGTCATTGATTGATGTCAAGTGATTTATTGATGTCAAAGGATTGATTGATTGATGATTGATGTAATATAATATGTATTTTCCTTGGTGAGAATGCATAGATGAAGATGGATCAATGAGTTGCCATTGATACATGATGAAGATGGATCGATGTGGTTTCATTGGTATATGATGCATTGTTGGAAAAATGTATAGATGACTCATTATTGTCTTATCATGATTGATAAGGTGCACAAATGGATGAACTCCAAAGTGGTCCCCTTATGGTGAAAGCCCTCACGGGAAGACACTTTGAGGATTGAGTTATCCTGGAAGAATGGTTGGAGGACCCATGCTCTCATTATTGTCTTATCATGAATGATAAGTTTCAAAAATGGATGAACTCCAAAGTGGTCTCCTTATGGTGAAATCCCTCACGGGAAGACGCTTTGCGGATTGAGTTATCCTAGAAGAATGGTTGGAGGACCCATGCTTGTATGTGGAATAATGAGATGAAGATCAAGGAAATTGTTGGTGAAACTATCCTAGATGGATAGTGC
>ML781933.1:378482-389656 GCA_009831015.1 Picea engelmannii
TGCTGATATGCATTCACATCTAACTGATTATTAATGACAACAATGAGTAATGAGTAAATGTCGAATGCTAACTAATGAGTTTTGTGTAAGAGGGAAGTTTTGGGAAAAAGATCCCCACACTCATTCACCCCCCCCTCTAAGTGCGGTAGGTGTGTCCAACACTTTCTTCATATCAGGCTTCTTTCTTTAGCACAGAGATTTATAAATCAAGTAGAATATTGCGCGCTAGGGCACAGATCTACGCACAGAGCTTCCACAATTTCAGGATGAATCTTTGCATAGAGCTTCTTCTTTCTCAGTTACTAGCAATCACAGTTTCAGGTCCCGACAATGGAACCATTTTCTGGCACAGGGGCAGACCCAGGGCTCAACGCTACAACAACGCACCAACAAAGCCCTAACGACCGACCCTTTTAGCAACACCTACGAAGCAGATGAAGTCTCACCCGAGGTAGAGGCAGGGGTGGTTGCAAGACTAAGGTGTTTGCAACCTTAGTTGGGACACAAATTTGTGATTGTACTACTTAATAAAGCACTCAACACCGTCAGTTCTTCAATATGCAAGCAATATCCACTTCGCTAATAGAATAGAGCTTGGCAATACTCACACTAATCTATTGTATTCAAGCACTTAGCATAGGAAAATATATTAGATCGAGTAGATCAAGCACTAAATATAACCATATAGATTAGATCCAACATTCCCACATCTAATAAGCACAAAGCATAAATATATTTATCTAAATACATCCAAGCACTTAGCAAATAACATGTAAATCACATAAGACAAAGCACAAAGCATCATAACATAGGATTTACGTGGTTCACCCCCACCCTAAGGCTACGTCCACCAACTCTTCTTCTTTATAGTCTTCAGTCAACCGATTACAAGAACAGAGCCTCAAAACCCTTACTCCACACAGGACATAAGATCTGCACAGCTTGCTAGATCCTTCTTCCTTGCGTTACAACACAAAGCCTTCTATAGTCTCGCACAAGGACTTGCACTTAGCTCTGCAAGTCTTACACAGAATGCACAAAGCCCTTACAATCCACATTAGCACTTAGCCTTTAGGACTTAGCTTACCGGCCTACTAGTTCTCTTTCTACATTGCCTAGCCTTTTATTTATACTTTACAAAATAGACCTAAACATGGGTAAAACCCATGGGCCAACATCCCAATCCCATTACATTATCCCTAAAAACCCAAAAAGGACCCAAAAGGGGGCCGAGATCCCTTGATCTCTGCTTCGTCTTGCGCTCCTCCTTCGACAGGTTGTCCAAGTCCCAACATAGGTCAATATGACCAAGAATCTCCCAAAACTTGGTCAAGGGCCAACAAGATCATTTTAAGACCCTTTTATCCTACACGAACAAAAGACATGGTAATTTCAAGAATATGATGACTTTGATAATTTTAAAAATATATAAAATTAATATTAAAATTTTCCAAAAAATACACGGCACAAGAAAAATGGGTTCTCTACAAGTATACAAGTTTTTGGAATGAAATTACTTCGTTAAGACACTCAATACCTGAATAAATGAAAAAAAAAAATACTTTATATGTTGTTGGAAAAATAAGATACTACTTTTATAAAAAATAAAATTTGACCTAGTTATTCACAATGTCCATGAATAAAAGTTGTATATTCAAAAAGATAATTCAATTTCCTACATTTAATCTTGTTACACCATATTCAAATTCATTGTAAAAGTACCTTGAATAATCCCTCCAAGTTAACAGATTGATGTTTTTCTAAGTTTGCATTGCCACTAACGTGTCATGAGAGACCATCATTAGCTTGCACTCACGCATTGATGTTCATAGAAATACAAAGTGGTTAGAATGGTGGTAGCTTATCTATGAAAAGAGATGTAACAACTATGTTCATTTGCAAAAATCCCATAACAACACATTGAGACTACATTTTATAATGATGCCAACAAAAATACAAGACCCCAACCCTAACATGATCAAGGCTAGGTGAAAATGTTGACTGGAAAAATCTAGATTGTTTGGAAAAAGGGATCCTTACCGGTATCATATTTTTTTTACTTGGTGCTCTATTTTGGGTATTCTTTTCATCAATTGGAATAAGAATAGAAAATCAAGTCAATTCTTTGATGATGCGCATAATTGCCTCAAAAAATGCATGAAAAAGCACAAAAAATGCACCAAAAAATCATGAGTCAAAAAATGCTAGTGTCATGATCGTGTAATGCCTTGTGTTCCACCTCAATGAGGTCCTTCAATCCTTGACCATTCTTTCTATGGCCTTTCCCATTAAAACACAAATTTCAACAATTTTAAACCAATTTACGTGGAGCTCAAAACTTCCAAAGAAATACATTCGATGATTCGAATTGAACAAGGGTTTAAGATGAAGTACTTACCATGCTTGATTAAGTGATGGTTTGTACATTTGGAGTGGAGACTGTTTATAAATTTAAAATTCCCCTATGTTCATTTCTTCAATTTCTTCTTGAAGCTTTGCACTTTTTCTTGCAGCTCTTAGTTCCCCATTTGTAATTGTTTTACCATTATTATCAACACGTTATTCTACACTTGAATTTGTTGATTCATGGCTTGCAATTCTTTAAGGTTTTTCGTTTTTCAAGGCCTTTCCTACCATTGGTTTATTACAACATGTATAAGGTTGAGATACACTGTTCATATACCAACTTGATCTATAACAGTCCTGGTTATTCCACCCAAAGTGCACCATCACATATACTTACAAAAATTACTAGCATATAAAAGATTGTGAAAGGAGTGCTAGTTAAATGTTTTTGTTAATGTTGTTATTCTTGGTTTTCAAGTCCAAACTAAAAGATATAGAGATGGTCATTTACGTTGTCATTCCTCCTATATTGATGGAGAAAAATAAACAAAGAAAAAATTATAAACAATTAAAAAAATAAGAAACATTATAATGTTGTGACACGATAACCTAAAAGTCTCTTCCCCATATGCCAATTACTTATCACTCAACAAAATCAAACTTTCCATTGTCTTGGGATGACCTCCTAATTCATTTATTAAATTGCCTTGATTCATGCATCTTTTCAACTAAGATTTTGGCTCAACTTCAGTTATTGAAATGGTAATAATTGCAAAATTGCAACTTTATCCATTCAACAATTGTGATTTAAGCATCTTTCATAATCTCTCAAACAACGTATAATGTCATAATTGTGATTTGGACAACCAATTGATCATATCAAAAATATTTTTTATTTGCTCAATTTTATTGAAGACAATTGGAAATTGGATGTTTTAGTTAATCCATAAACCTGGAAAGATGTGAAAGCAAAGTCAATTAAGAAGTTTTTTTATTTTTTTATATATAAATTAGGAAAAATCAATTATTACCATGACTATAAATGCTCTAATAACTTTGGACAATACCCAATGAATTTTCAACTTGTGTAAAACCGATGAATTTTCACAAAACTAAACTACGTACATTACATGAATGTTCACATAGAAGAAAAAAAAAAAATTCTATAACCAACAACGGTTTCCAATGAAAATTTTTATGTATACTCGATTATTCTTTTCAAACAAAATAAATAAATGTTCATACCCACTGAATTTTCACAAACTAAACCCTGTATATCCCAGAGTTTTCTCAACAATATTCATACGGAAAATACATGTTCATACCCAATGAATTTTCATAAACAAAACCTTCTATACCCAAGGGCATTCTCAACAATATGCATGCCCTATGGATATTAGTAGAGGCAGTAACTCTATATATTCAATAGTCTCATTCAATGTGCATACCCAATTGGATTTTCATAGATATTAGATATATCCAATGGGTTTCATTGTATATTGTTGGGTTGTTATATTATTTGTAATGAAAGTCGAGGTGGATGGACTGATAGTCAAAGTTGGGGTGGATCGACAGCAAGTCGAAGGTCGAGGTTAGTCGACCGGGTAAAGTCGAAGTCGAAGGTTGAGGTGGTTCAACATGGTAAATACATCGACAACAAGTTGAAGAGGTCAACCAACAAGAGGTCGACATGCGGGCGTGTGGTGACTGACTGAAGACCAAATGAAGACCAACTAGTAGTTGACGGTAATCCGACTTGGTAATCGACTGTAACAAAATCCCAAGATTCGTGGGATTTGTAGCCAATGATCTGCGTGGATTTGTAACCATTTTTGGGCGTCTTTTGTTTAGGGTTTTGTTTGTTGTAAATCCTATAAAGAAGGCATGGTGTGAGGTTGTAAAGGCTAATCAATGAATCTTGAATATTTATATGATGAATGGCTAATCGCCAAGAGTATGTAATTTAGAGGTTGTTGGTCATGTAGATGTATGACGAATTGGCTACAAGGTTGTTCTTGTGTAAGAAAGAGGGTATGATATCGATTGTGTCTTAGGTGTGGACCAAGGTTAGACATGTAACATTTTATTCTGAATGAATAAGACAACAAGTGATCCGGATTATTTTCGGCACAAAATGAGAGCGGAGATATAATAAAGAAATGTACAGCGATATATCAAATATCCAATAATATAACAGATATTTATCAGAGATATAACCATAAACACAAAGATACAATAATACACAATTTATATTAATGTGCGAAATGTACAAAACTATAGAAATACAGAGTGAAAGACTCGTTAGAATGGTGGCATCTTATCTCTAAGAAGATATGTGATGGATACTCGCATTCGAAAGAAGATGATTGTTACAAGGAGGCTCCAAAGTCCTTTTTAACATAAAGAAAATCCAAAACCCTAACCCCGGAAAATTAAAAGACAACAGTTTTGTGGACCCTGTTTTGGGTAGTTTGGTGTATCAACTTCTCGGGGGCATAACTTTGGCATACGATCTCCGTTTGGGGTGCACAATAGATCGTTTGAAAGGTATCGAGGAGGAGATTCATTTTTGGGGCTCAATAAAATCCTTTAGATATCATTGAGGTGCCCAATCTCGAAAAAGCATAGTTTAGGTCCTCAAAATGGCCCCGAAAGTTTAGGAACCGAAAAACTGCTAAAAATAGTAAGTTGTCAACAAACTGTTTTGAGCTAGTTGGAATAGGTGGGTGGCCATCAATATCCACCTGGATCAAGAAGAGATCAGAATGCTCAAGGAATGTTGGTTTTCCCGGTTTTGGTTTCCAGGGTAAAATCTCTGTGTATTGTGTGTTTGTTGTGTCATTTACTTTCTTGATTAAATATTTCTTCCTCTCTTCTGCTAGGTTTAGCGTGGAAGTGTGTCTCATTTACTAACATGTGGTATCAGATCATGGCTTAACAACCTTGGATTTGAGTTAAACCCTAGGTTCAGTAAGAGTCGTAAGTTTGAAATCTTTAAAGATTGTGCTAAAGATTGTGTTAAGAATGGCGAGCAACTCGAGAATAGAGATTGAAAAATTCAATGGCTCGAATTTTGAACTTTGGAAGCTTAAGATTGAAGATCTCCTTGTACATCAAGAACAATGGACAACAATCTGTCCAGGTCCATGCCGATAGGTATGCCTACGAAAGAATGAGAGAAACTCGAGAGAAGAGCAAGGAGTACGATTCAACTTTGTCTTGAAGATTAGGTACTCCTGAATGTCTCAGGGGAAGATTCGACCAAGAAAATGTGGGACAAGTTGGGGAGATTGTACCAGTCGAAATATCTGGAAAATAAGTTGTTTCTTAGAAATAAATTGTATCTTTTGAGAATGAGTGATGGAAGTTTGGTGATTGAGAATTTAATTGTATTTAATACCATTATAAGCCAATTATATTCTATGGATATTAAAATCATTGAGGAGGAGAAATGTATTAGCCTATTATGTTCTTTTCCAGACTCCTAGGATAGCTTAGTTGTGGTTATAGGAAGTAATACAACCACATTAGTGCCATAAGACGTGGTTGCATCTTGACTGTCAGAAGAAATGAGAAGAAAGAACATGAAAGGATTGACCAAAGATGCTTTAATGGTGAGAGGTTGACCGATTGACAGAGATAAAGGAAACTTCTCCGGTAGAAAGTCTAAGTCGAAGGGTAGATCGAAATCCATGGTTCATTCAAAAAGAAGATGCTAGAAGTGTGGTAAAGTTGAGAATTACAAAAAGGACTGCAAGTCGAAGGCGATGGAAGTCAGTACAGGATCCGATGATAAGAAGTTGACTAAGAGAAATATGACTCTAGATAAGGGAGTTGATGTGTACCTAGCGTCGAAAAGTATACAGTCAGATCAAGATGTTTGGTTGATCAACTCGGGAGAATCCTATCATATGACACGACATAGAGAATGGTTCTATGGATATGAACGATATGAAGGAAGATAAGTGTTCTTGGGGGACGACTCAACAACCAAAATTATCAGACGAGGAATAGTTCGACTGATACTGTGGGATGGGAGGAGTAGAACCCTTCCATGTGTGCTACACATTCCAGGTTTGGAAAGAAACCTGATATCTATTAGTAATATGAGTGATGTTGGCATGCACACTCTATTTCAGAATGATGTGTGCAAGATGGTCAGAGGTGGGATTGTATTAATGAAAGGAGTTAAAATTGGAACCCTATACAAGTTTCTAGGGAGTTTTGATTTGAATGGATGCAACAATATTGTTGTTACTGAAGTCGAATCAACTTCGTCTCAACTCAACTCAACTCGGGCTGATTCAATTTAAACCGACTCGACAAGTCATCATAAAGTTGACCCGACCATGCTATGGCATGAGAGGATGGGACACATTGGACAAAAATGACTTCAAGGTGTGCATAACAAAGGTATGGTCGAATACTTTCCTGAATGTAATTTAGAAGTTGACTTTTTTGAACATTGTATATATGGAAAACAAAGTCGGGTGAGAGAGCAACAAGGGAAAATTGGATTCTAGAGTTGGTTCATAGTGATGTGTTTGGCCATGTTACAATTCCTTCACTTGGCGGATCCCTGTATTATGTCTCCTTCACAGATGGTCTTTCCAGGAAGACATGGATATATTTCCTGAGAAAGAAATTAAAGGTTTCCGAGAAATTCAAAGAGTTTGAATCTCTTGTAGA
This sequence comes from Picea engelmannii, assembly GCA_009831015.1. Classification (NCBI taxonomy): domain Eukaryota; kingdom Viridiplantae; phylum Streptophyta; class Pinopsida; order Pinales; family Pinaceae; genus Picea; species Picea engelmannii. The sequence continues at coordinate 385,518 of ML781933.1, forward strand.
AAACCAGACATATAAGAAGATTAAAGTGTAGAGAACTGACAATGGTGGTGAATTCTGTTGAAAATTATTTGATCAATTTTGCAAGAAGTGTGGCATAGAATGCCAAACTACCACACAATATACCCCACAAAAAAATGGAGTTTCTGAGAGAATGAACAGAACGTTGATGGACAAGGTAAGGAGCATTCTCAGTGGTGTTGGGCTCGCACAAGAATTTTGGGCGGAGGCAGTCGATACTGCAAAATATTTGGTGAATATGTCTCCTTCGTCGATACTAGTCGACATGATTCCACATGAGGTATGGCCGGGTAATAATCCTTCAATTTCACATCTCAAAGTATTTGGATATGATGCATTTGTGCATGTTCCCAAGGAAAGAGGAGCAAGATGGAAAAGAAGGCAGTCAAATGTATTTTCATTGGATACAAAGAAGGAATGAAAGGAAATAAGCTCTGGGATCTTGCATCAAGGAAAACAATGTACAATCAAGATGTGGTATTCAAAGAAGTCATAAGTAAGTCTGAGCCCGAAGAAATTGTTCAGACCGAGAATAATCTTGAGACAATGCGGTTTGAACTAAGGAACAAATAAGATGATTCATATGAGTCGATTGGATCAGAGGAAGAGGAGGAACAACTGACCCTAGTTATAAGGAGGTCAGAAAGTTTAATAAAACCAGTTGAAAGGTATAGTATTCTTGACTTCCATTCCACATTTTTGTTAACTTCCACTGATGATGAGCCCAAGTCAGTTGGGGAGGAAGTTGATTCAATAGAGGGAAAACTATGGAAGGCCACCATGGTCAAAGAGATGGAATCCTTGCATAAGAATGAGACATGGGACTTAGTAAAGTTTCATAGTGGAAGAAATCATGTCGGTATTAAATGGGTATTCAAAAAGAAGGTGAATGCGATAGGTCAAGTCGAGAAATTCAAATCTCAACTAGTAGTGAAAGGATATTCCCAAGTCGAAGGAGTCGACTTCAGTGAGATTTTTTCCCCTGTTGCAAAATTAACTTCCATTAGAGTACTATTGTCTCTGGCTGCAACATTTTATCTAGAAATAGAAAAAATGGGCATGAAGACAATGTTCCTACATGGGGACCTGGAAGAAGAAATCTATGTGAAACAACCTGAAGGATTTGTAGTAAAGGGAAAGAAATATTTGGTGTGCAAACTGAAAAGATCCCTTTATGGTCTAAAGAAATCACCAAGGATTTGGTACCAAAATTTTGACACATACATCCTTAGTTTGGGATTTGTGAAAATAAAAGTTGATCACTGCATATATTCCAAAAAGAAGGTGGAAATTTTATATATGTAGCTTTGTATGTTGATGACATGTTGTTGATTGGAAATAACATGGACGCAATAAAGGAGGTGAAGAAGAAACTATCCTCCAAGTTCGACATGAATGATATCGGTGCAGTTAAATTCATTATGGGAATGGAGATTAAGAGAGATCGATCAGCTATAAATCTCTGGTTGAACCAGATGAAGTATATCGAAACAATTTTGAAACATTTCAACATGCAGGATTTCAAACCTGTGAAGGTGTCAATTCTTGTGGGAGCAAGGATAATTGTTGAACAATGTCCAAAGACACAGGAAGAAATAGAGTACACAACATGTGTCCCCTATGTAAGTGTTTCTGGTAGTCTAATGTATGTGATGGTCTGCACTCGAACATACATTTCCCATGGAGTGGGAGTGTTGAGCATATACATGTCAACACCTGGGAAGGAGAATTGGAGAAATGTCAAAAGAGTGTTTATGTATTTGTGTGGCACAAAATATTATGCTATATTCTACCAAGGAAAACCTGGAGGTGACAGTGAATTAAATGTACATGGTTGTGTCGACGTCGATTGGGCTGGAGATCTGGATCGACGAAGGTCGACCATTGGATATGTGTTCAAAATGTTCGGTGAAGAAATCCATTGGATGAGTAAGAGACAAGCGATCACAGCCTTGTCAACAACAAAACATGAATACATGGCAGCCACTCATGGAAGCAAAGAAGCAATATGGTTGAAAAGGCAGTGTTCAAGAATCAGGTTTGAGCAGAGATCTATGAAGATAAGTTGTGATAGTCAAAGAAAAATTTCTAGCAAAGAAACCAACATATCATTCTAAGACTAAGCACATTGATGTACAATACCATTTTGCGAGAGACATGGTGGAAAACAACAAGGTGTTGCTAGAGAAAGTAGACATGTTGGAAAACATAACAAATTCATTGACCAAGTCTGTGAGTGCTATGAAGTTCTCTTGGTGCAGAGAGGCAGTGAGAATTGTTGCCTTGGGTATGTGAACTAAAGTTCAAAGGTCTCCTGGTTTCAGAAAAGAAGACAACAAGTGGGAGAATGTTGGATTTTTATATTCTTTGTAGTCAAAGTCTAGGTGGATTGATTGTTAGTTGAAGTTGAGGTGGATCGAAAGAAAGTCGAAGGTCGAGGTTAGTCAAATAGGTAAATTCAAAGTCAAAGGTCAAGGTGGTTCAACATGGTAAAGAAATTGACAACAAGTCGAAGAGGTCGACATGCGGGCGTGTGGAGATCGACTGAAGTCCAACTCGTAGTCGACAGTAATCCAAAGTGGTATTCGACTATAAGAGAATCCTAAGATTCACGGGATTTGTAGCCAATGATCTGTGTGGATCTGTAACCGTTTTTGGGCACCTTTTATTTAGGTGTTTTCCTATTGTAAAGCCTATAAACAAGGCATGTTGTAAGTCTGTAAAGGCTAATCAATGAATCTTGAATATTTACATGATGAATGGCTACTTGCCAAGAGTCCATAATTTAGAGGTTGTTGGTCATGTAGATGTAATCCAAATTGGCTATAGGGTTGTTCTTGTGTAAGAAAGAGGTTATGATTTCGATTGTGTCTTAGGTGTGGACCAAGGTTAGACATATAACCTTTTATTTTAAACGAATAAGACAACAAGAGAGAAGAATGCTCAAGGAATGTTGGTTTTCCAGGTTTGGGTTTCCAGGGTAAAATATTTGTGTACTGTGTGTTTGTTGTGTCAATTACTTTTTTGATTAAATCTTTCTTCCTCTTTTATTCTATTTTTAGTGTGGAAGTGTGTCTCATTAACTAACATATATATCCCCCCAAAAAACTCTAATGATGTTGAATACACTAATGGATTTAAGTGTATCTTCTTCCTCTTTAGCTATAGGCAATCAAAGAGCCTGACCATGCATTGCAATGACCCATTTACATCATCATAGGGACAACACTGTTAACTCTTTTATATTTTGATTGTCAAGTCAATGAGATATCTTATTTGAGTGATGTGAACAGAGGAGACTCAGACCATCTAGGGTTTCCTTCTCATTAAAAATTCCCCAGTGAGTAATTGTGTTCTAATTACCTATCAACCATTGAACTCTTCTTGTACACACCCACTTTTTAAAAAAAAAGCAAATCCACGGTGGTTTCGTTTAGATAATAAAAAATGAGATGATAGGTGGTTTCAAGAAAATCAGAGGTTTTCAACCTCACTCAAGGAAATAACATAAAATTTTGTATAAATAACAATCACAAGTTAAATATAGCTCATAAGGCATGATCCAATACATAAAAAGTAGACAATGTTAATATTAAAGGAAAGACAAGTAAAAAAATTTAAATGGTAAGCACTTTTCAAAAACAAACTTGACCATCCTTCTTATTTTGATAAGATTGCAAGGCTCAAGGAGAAAATGATTACTAGTAAGAATTAATTTGCATGCATTGAATGGTGAAATAGATAGATGGATTGTTCTAAAAACTCATTGGTGAAAAAGAATGTGAGATCAAAGATGAAGCTCATTTCCTTAGATGTGCTTATACGTTTAAAAGAGATTAAATAAATCATCATTGTCATATTTGGAAATCAACTTCTAGATTATAAATTAGTGTATAAAAAATATGAGCACAAGCATGAGAATGTCCTAGGTGAGGCTTGAAGCTTGATGGGGATTTTATCAGAGCCTCGCTTTCACCGACCTAATGAGCCATCGTTGACACATAATTTTTTAATTTTATTTGAAGACCACATCTATTTGTAATAGAATATCTTCAAGTGAGAATATATACCATTGAAAAATTCAAAAAGTTGCACATAATCTACCAACCAACAATGCACCA
>ML781933.1:409758-447093 GCA_009831015.1 Picea engelmannii
TTGATGAGTTGGCACATACATGAGGTGTATAGTTGATGATGTTGGTACATATTGATGAGCCATAGTTGATGATTAGTTGAAACATTATTGGTACATACTTGGTACATGGTTAGATGCACTTGTTTATGGTACAGGTTGATTACATGTTATTTGGTACAGGATGGTGCATGGTTGATGCACTTTTTTATGGTACAGGTTGATTATAGGTTGAGGTATAGGTTGATGCATGGTTGATGCATGGTTCAGATTTATTGGTACAGGTTTACAGTGGTATATCTCATAGTGACAGGTTGAAAGTGGTTCCATCATTCTACTTCTACTTCAGGGTGGCAGGACGGGGCAAGGACAGGTGGTTGTAGCCGCCTTCCGGTTGTAGCCAGAGAACATAGTGGGTTGTAGCCTCCTTCTGGTTGTAGCCAGAGAATTGGGGAGTTGGAACTTCCCTCAGGTTGTAGCCTGAGAAACTAGGGGGTTGGAGCCTCCTTCCAGTTGCAGCTGGAAAACAAAGGAAGTTTGTTCTTCCAATGAATGTAATTCTTCAAGATATATAAGAAAAAACATTGTGTGGTTTTCTCCCAATTTGGGTTTCCATGTAAAACACTGGTGTATTGTGTATGTGTATGTTTGTTCATTTTTTCATTGCTTATTTACTCTGCAGTTATTGGATGATAATGCTTCATTGATATAACACTTGGATTATATGGTTAAAAAGGATTAAATTTATCTATTACTGATTCACCCCCACTCTCAGTAATCCAACACGAACAAATAACAATTAAGAATAATAAAAATAAAAAATTATAAGTTAAGATTAAAAGACATGACAAAGGGCACCTTGAGCCATATATTAAGCTAAGGTACCCTATTCCATATATTAAGTCGGGTCACATTGTACAATACATCCATCTTATCCATTATTATTAGTCCTTGCCGAAGGCCAGGACTCTAGCGTTCGCTTCAGCATTGACTTTCGATTACTTTTCTTTGACTAAAGGTATTTTTTGTTTTCCTCAAAGTTATACATAGGGAAAGTAAAATAATTATTTTCTAATAATATTTTTTTCTTTTATTAAAGATTTTATTGGCCCATAAGATGGGCCTCTTATTGCCGAACTCTTTTTTGGATGTTTATATATCCTTTGCCAATGTTTACATATGCCGAACTCTTTTTTCGGATGTTTAAGTTTACATATCTGATATCCTAAGTTTACATATCAGATTTCCTAAGTTTTCTCCCAATGTTTACATATACATGTTTGTAATCTTAGATAAATCGTGTTGCATCCACCGTGTGCACCTTATACTTATCCTTCTCTACCTCGAACGACGATCGTCTCACCGCCTCACCGTACCAACTGACTGACAAAGATTTAGTAAGAGGCCACACCAACTGACTGACAAAGCTTTAATAACATGCCAATCATTATTATACCCTGTTTGTAGATTTGGCTTCAACAAAGCTTTAATAACATGTCAATCTCTATTACTACCCTTTTTGTAGAGGTGGCTTCAATGTTAGTGGCCACGTGCATTAGAAGTAGCAGAAGAAACCCACCCTCACCACCTTTCCAGCACCTCGACGCCGACTCATTGTCGATATCCCTGCACAATATCCAAATATCCAAATATTTTGAAATGTTTTTTTCAAATTCTTTGGAAGCCAAGATTTCAGCGAGGGAAAACCATACAGATTCAATGACAAACATTCCATGACAACTTATTGCAACAAATATTAAACTAAAAACATTGGTGGACTTACTATTCAGGAAAGCGTCTAAACCAAGATATCCCACAAAGTAACTGCTCTTTGAGCCCTTGGGATTCATCGACAGAGAGTGCAGGTCCCATAGTGGAGGAGGACAGCACGTAGAAGCCTTCGATAACAAACCACACAGCATGGGAATAACATATTATTCTGGCAGCAGAAAACAATAAAAGAGCATGGCTGGGAGGTTATAATGTTGTGCAAGAGACAATACTTGAAGGTTTATAATGGCTTGAACACCTCACTGTATTTTTACCCTTTAGGAATGTCTCTTATGATTACCAATCTCCCACGCTCTTATAGCATGCAATATGCTTTCTCTAAGTGATCCACATTTGAGTAGATCCATCAGTTGATCGGTTCTAAGTTAGGATGGCACCACTGCCAAAGCGAGAGCAAGCATCCGAGCTAGCATCTGAGTGCATAGAGGCAAATATTGGTACAGAGGCATAGGTTTTATACTATATGTATAATGTTGTAAATTCTTATGATCCCAGTGAAAGCAATAGAGATAGTAAAGATAAAGGGAGCCATGTGCATTGGAAGCATATATACTTTACCTCGGAGCTACTATATTCAAGAATGAATGTTATGACGACTTCTTGGTCAATTGGATTCACGGGGTAAGCTAGGTCTCTATCTCCATCTGTAATGGGGTAACCCGCATGCTCTTTATCTGTATTTGTGCCGGGAGGGGATGCATTCTTTGATGTTGGTCCTGCAGTTCTGAGCGATATTAATCAGAATTGAAATTGGTGTCTCTGTTATTGGTGATTCTTCCTCTGCGAGGCTAACTGATTCTAATATAATGGATACTTACCATGGTAATATATATATTGTAATGGAACCGACTTCCAAGGGAGATAACGAAGCTGTAGACATTTCCACATTGTATTATGGAGATATTCTAAAAAATAAAAGCACCTATGAAGGGCTTGACCAAAATCCTCCCATGTTTCGTAGTTCGAAAGTTAGTATCCTCACCATATCGAGACTGAATAGTGGCTGAGGCTCTTCCTTGTGCTTCCGCTCCTTGTTCGCGTGATCCTCTGCTTATTTTACTGGATCAATGGATTAAACTACTGTATCAACTCGGTCATTGGCATCATTCGCTGAAAGAAATAACAGTTTGTACCTAGAGCTGAGCCAAAGATGAGAATCTGGTATGGGTCGGTAGGATTCAAGTTGCTAAGTGTGATCAAGGATTCAGTTAATAAGTAGGGATGCTTCCTCTTAAATTGGGAACACCATCACTTCCTTTTTCATACACAGGGTAAGGGATAATCCATACCTTTAAAATTCATTCCTAGACTCATGGGAACCTTTTGTTCAGGGCATGTGTGCTAGACAAACAATGCCCTCATTTGATCAGCTCCAGGCAATTTTTATTCAAGAAGAAACCATAATCCTAGCCAGAGGCAAAGGAACAAAGCCTCATGATGATGAGAATAGATTCTTTTACTTACCCTCTGGAGTCAGGAAAGTGGCTATGCACCTTATGGCCATAAAGTATGCAACCACCACCTCACTTAGTCCCAGTTCCATGGTGATATACATAACCACTAGCAGGGGCAGAGGCAGTTTAAGGTCCATAATAGGTAGAAATAACAGAGGCGCCAATTACCCAACCAAGTCACTCTACGTTTCCCAATGAATCAATTTTGTAGGGAATAACAACACGGTTATGTGGATGGTACAGTTATATAGAAATTCTCGAGGGGAGAGGTAATGGGGGAAGACCTTAATTCCTTCTATGTGGATAGGGGATTCAGAACATGTTCAGACAAGGTTGAGACATCCTGATAGAAGGAATGGTCAGGTCATCCCCATCTGGTTTGACAAGGTTGATACTTACTATGTTGCTCCATTGGCAAAGGAATACTCTCCTAGCTTCGGTGTTGAACTGAACGACGTTATATACTCGCTCTATTATACAACTGAGAATCAAGAATGAGCCACTAACTTCTGCGTGATTAGCCAGTTTATTTAGCCTACCTCCTATCTCTCGATCACCAGTTTTAGCACCAAACTACAGAGGCATGGATTGATATTCATAATGTGGTAGCACTTAACCACACAGATGGGAAAGATACTTGTTGATAGACATACTACGAATTTATGTATGAACTTTCTCTACACGTACTCCACATGCAACTGTTCAATGGACCAGGCTAGACTGACACTGTTTCTGATCCCCTCGTAAATATTTACATGTACTTTCCATGCAAATACCAAATAGATAGTGCTAGAGGACAGATGCCCTACTTTCTTGTTGAATAGTTTCTTGATTTTAGTGTTAAAATTGTTACTTCACAGATATACTACCAGGAACTCCATGCGCCTGAGTAGTTTTGTGGTTCCAGTGTCAACGATGCTTTCATGGTTTTGGTGTTCGTGGGCCCATGGCAGATGTCTGGGATCATGTGGCAAAGAAACTGTGCCAAATTATGTCATTTAGATACACTGCTATGTGTCCAAAAAAAAGACCTGGCGAGTGGACAAGCACTTCTTAGCTTTTTATTCGTATTTGCTTCTAGCTTTAATGCACAAGATTTTGTTAATAATTGATTGTTTCATTTAAAGAACTAAAGTCTCAAACATGTGTTGGTGTCTAGAAAATTATTGTTTCAACATGTTGATAGTTATTTCTGTCATTAACTAATGGGTTACCTCATTAGCATCTGCATAAATCTTGATCAAATTTCCAGTTTGCAGTATCACTTACAACTCTAGTCATCAATGGGGATTAAATTTTCCAGATCCTCCATGCCACGATTTGAATCAAGCAGGCTAATTAATGTAATAAAATTACAGGCATTTATCATTTATTTAATAATATATGATGTTTTAACTAATTATTGACATTTAAATTGATTATTTTGATCAACTTTGATGTGATAAGGAGTATCCATATTTGTTTATTATTTGAAAATAAGAAGTTATTATAAAATTTTATTAAATCTATTTTCTTGATGGCAAATTTGCTTTAATTAGTCAATAATTTTTGTATTAAATCTTCGATTTCTTTTCCGGTTTTTATCTAAGTAGTTTAGTGATTGTCCTCAACAACCTTGGAACAAACTGGTGTGTCCCTACTTGTAAGTTCAGTATCTGAAAGTTGCACTCTGCAGCAAGCAATATATCAAAAGTGATTATTATTGCAGATAGATTTCCAACTATATCAACTACAGGGTGAGCTCTTCTTGATCTTTATGAAGTAATTAATGTTGTGCTCTCCTTCTTATATAGCAAGTCCAACAACAAAAGGTATAGTGAACATGATAATGTCTGCTCCCTACTCCAGGCGGGGTAAAGATTGTTGTTGATCTAGTTAATTCCTTTCCCCTTAGTTCATGCCTTATTCTATGAGATTATTTTGCTCTTGATGGGATTTATAAGGTTATTGTTGCACCTTCTTATTATGATTTTATTTATCCAACACCTGATCTTAGCAATTCAAGATGATAGACTTAGGACTGTTATACTATTCTATTGGCATGGAGATATGGTCAAAGGATGAAGGCATATAATTTTCCCTTCATTCTTCATTGGCTGAAGTTTTTTATCCTTTCAGTAATGGGCTTCTCATGCAACAGAGTGTAGAGAACAACATTGAATCCCAAGGGCGAATGGTGCTCCTCTGTACAAGATTTTCATTGGCTACCCACAAAATCTCAGGTTGGATTACTGTAAATCAAGGTGTGAGCAACCATGGTTTTGAAACCACTTAGTATAACACACCCAAGTGCAACATTATATTCTTCTTTGCAAAATTTTCCATTGAAGTGGTCGTACTTGAAAGTGTCACTTCTAGGCCTAATAGTACCATGGTCGGTCAATCAACTGCTTCATCAGGAAATCATTCTTCCTAGTTTAAGAAAAACAAACAGTTTGAAATTCGACGGAACAGTTTGAAATTCGACGGGATTAATCAACCCTTAACCTATCTATCTTCGTTGTACCCTGTTATTGTCAGGAATGGAAAATTTTAGAAGGCAACATTGAAGCAATTGGTGCAAGTATGCATCTCTATCAGCAAAGAGATTGCATTAGGAAGCATTTCAAACATTCTCCATTTTCAAACTTGCATTTCAAACATTCTCCATTTCCAAACTTGCATTTCAAACATTCTCCATTTTCAAACTTGCTCGGTAGGGACTAAGTTGCCATGCAACACTTATTATTATTATAATTTTATATTTATGGCAATCAATTCATCCATCTTATCCATTATTATTATTATAAGTTTATATTTATGCCAATCAAGTAGATCAAATTTAATGTTTGCAATAATTACTTTTAGTTATCCAAATTTTCAACTTTATTAGTACAGGTAATTCATCCATTCGATCCATTGTTATTATAAATTTATATTTATGCAATTCATTCATCTTATCCATTATTATTATAAGTTTATATTTATGCCAATAAGTAGATCAAATTTAATGTTTACAACAATGGCTTTTAGTTATCCAAATTTCCAACTTTATTACTAAATGTATTGGATGACGCTCATTGATATTATCCAATATACATGATTTGTCAATCTAAAATTTCTTAATATACATGATCATTTTCCCTTTATTAACCACTTTACAATGTTGAAAAATAACACATACAAGTGAAAATACATGAAAAGTAAGTACTAGAACAAGAATAACTCTAGACTCCTTTAATCCTTGCCTTTGAAACCAAATCTTAATCTTAAGATATGCTTCAAAATAAAATAAAGTTATATATTATTATTTTTGGAACAACGTTCCACTCATGGGAGATGCACCCTGCCTCTGACCTTTATGGTGGGATTCCATAAACTCATTGGTCAAACAAATCAAATCCTCTATTGGCCTTTCTGGTTGGATTCCATTGTCAAACACATCAAATCTTCTCTTCACATATAAACAAGATGCATTTCTTTCACATATAAAGATGATGCATTTATTTATTAAATAACCATATTTTTTACCTTTATGGTGGGATTCCATAAACTCATTGGTCAAACCAATCAAATCCTCTATTGGCCTTTATGGTTGGATTCCATTGTCAAACACATCAAATCTTCTCTTCACATATAAACAGGATGCATTTCTTTGATGATGCATTTATTTATTAGATAACCATACTTTTTTAACATTGATAGTGAGATTCTATAAAGAGGATGCATTTCTTTATTAGATATCCATTCTTTTTTATTAGATGTCCATTCTTTTTTAATATTGATAGTGAGATTTTTTAAGTTTCAAGGGATGCCAATTTTTTAATATATTTAAAGAGTTTTTTATAATTTGAAAAATAAATTTGGATTGATTGTATTTTTTTTAAATGGTTAATAATTATATTAAGAAATTGTTACTCTTGTATTAAATAACATAGTAATACAATTGTAAAAGGTTTTTTTGAAAGCAGAAATTTTATAAAATTTCTAAAATTTCAAAATGATTTCCTAAAAACTAAATTACTTTGTCTATTTCATAAGTATACCAAATAAGCTTACATGTATAAATCTTATAGATCTTATAGAACTAGCTTAAAATCAATACAAATTTGCAATACATAATTAATTATTTGAGCAAGTTTTCCTCCCTTCTTAAGCAAGGATTCTAAGGTTGACTAATGACCCAAGCAAATATTTGACTTTGTTTCTATTTTTCTTTGTTCTTGCCCTAATTTCCCATATTTTGTGAGAGAAGGAGAGGGATGAGATCTTTTCCTTTGGGAAATGGTGAAATATAGAGATTCAAAATTCTCATATGGATGTGCTTGCTACATTGAAAGCTTAGTAGGAGAGTCTTCTTCCCCTATGTCCTCCTCTTCTATCTCCTCTATCACCTCTTCTAATTCCTTTGATTCCTCTTCTTGCTACTCTTCCTCCTCTACTTTTTCCTCTAATGGATCCAAATGGATTGGTTCCATAGCAGTTACCTCACTTGTTTCCATTGGAGTCCCTTTGTGTTCTTGAAGTAGATCTTGCATTGGATCTACTTATGTTCCCTTTGTGACTATATTTTTTGTTTCTACTAGGACCTCATATGCCACTCCTCTGTGTTTAGGATCTGATTGGATTGTACTTAGGTTCACATTTTCATTATTCTTTCCCACTTCCTCTGAAACTTCAAGAAACTCATATTTATTGATCTCCACAATGGATTGGAATTTTTTTTATTTATGTTTGAATGTTGCATTACCTTGGGATGTTGATTTTTTCTTTTGTTTGAGATTGAATTGAAAGGATTTTGTTCCTGATTACTAGTGGAATTCATATTCTTCTTTTAGGGAGACTTGGTTTTTTGTGTGTTTGGAAAATTCTTGGTGAAATGTCCACACTTGTGACATGAACTGCATTTGAATGAAATTTTCTCATTATTAATCTAGGGCTTGTAAATGGCTCCAATTCCCCATGTTAATTTGTATTTCCTCTTGGAGGCCCTTCTCCAAGTCTACTTCCATAAAAATACTAGGACACAAGTACAAATTGTTTTTCAGTTCTAGTTTATCAATAAAATGACCCTACTTGATCCTTATCTCTTTGAGATGAATATCATCCTAGAACATAAGCGGAACATGGGGCAGTCTAACCCACACAAGGGCCATTGTGATCTCTTATTCTAGGTTGAAATCAAGAGATCATTGGGTTAAAAACAAACCCCTGGATCCCATGAAATAGGGTCTTGAGTTGAAGATCAAGTCTCAATCTGCCCTGCTGCAAAATAGAAAAGAAAGAAAACCTCTTCTTAGAGAAAACAAAATTACCCATCCTTGGAGATTGGGAGCCCATCATTTTTCTACCCATGATTCCATAGAACTTGGATTGGGCCACATGCCTGTGAAATTTCCCACTAATTCCCACTCATGGAGGATAAAGTATTTTTTCCTCATGGTTGGAATTGGCAGATCTAAGTGAAGGATGGTGTCCATCCTTTTGACAAACTCATTTGGCACTAGGTGAGCTCCATTGGCCAACTTCAGATTGTGAATCATCTTTTTAAAGGCCTTGATTTCTGCAAGAAGTTTGTACCCCATTGCCATAGCTTAGCAACGATAAGAAATATTGTCTCGATCTTGAATTATGTAGAGTTTGGGTGTGGATATTCTCCAATGAAGTCACAGAGAGCATCGACAACAACTAGGAAGTCTAGCTACAAGAGAGGCTTCCTATGTTACTATTTTAGGAACCCAACAGGAAAATATTGCAATCAGAAGCCCAACTATAGTTTTTGTTGTCACTTAAAGAAGGAAAATTTTAGACATTAAATTTAATTTTCCATGTTTTTTTTGTTTTCTAAAAAGAGATTCTCCAATTTTTTCATTTAAAAAAAAATTGCCCAAATTCTATAAGATAACATTATTTTATTTTAAAGATCACCAAAATATACTAGAAACTATATAAAATCTTTAAAATTTTAAATATTTGTATAAAAACACCGCTAAACATTTTATAATTATCATTTTAAAAATTAATAAGATTAATCAAGATTTACTAAAATTTTCCATACAGTCAAATAAAGATCAATTGATCTATACTCGATATATTTTTATAAAATGCATTTAAAAAATCACATTTAATAAAAACAAATGCATATAGGTGGCCTCATTGAGTTTTAAGAAGATTATGAAGATGACAATGTTAGAGTTTGACCAGAGGATAATCTAAGCATGTAGAGGCCTTTCTGAGGCATGTAGAGGGTTTTCCAAGGTTTTATAGTTTAACATTATGAAATAGGTTTTTTAACATTGTTCACCAAGGAAGATAGTCACTAAATTGTCGTACAATATCAAGAAAATTCAAAATTTCTGAGGAGATAGCAGTAATTTGACTTAGTCAAAATTAAGCGAAATACCCCACCTATGACTTTGAAAATGATGGATACAAATGAAATATTGAAGGAATTACAAAGACTATAGAAATAAGCTGAGAAAGAAGCCAATAAAATATGTGAATAACTTAACCATATGCATGACCAATTGGAAAATAAGATCAATGAAAGCCATGTTAACCTATAAGAAAGTCATGTTAAGTTTATTGATACAGTTGTTTAGAAGTGGAATTTTCTAAACATAACCTTAAATCATTACACACTCACTACATAAACAAGTAAGGACGAGTACCTAGATAAATGAAAATAATGCTTAATTGAAAGACCTAATAGCCAATCTAGAGACACAGGTTGCATCTCTAAAAACAACCATTCCACAATAAAATTCTCAAAGTACTCTGAATCATCCATTGAGCCCTAGTAGTATCTCTTATCCACAAATGAATATACAATCGTTGAACACAACCATCCCACAAATAAATATACCTCAGGGTATGGTAATTCCTAACCAATTGCCTCCATACGTTGACCAGACCATCTTTTATCTGCCAAGACCAAAACTTGAGCTGTCAAAATTTGACACGAACAAAAAACAAAGTGTGGCCTAGTTTAAAAAGGATGAAGAATATTTCGACAGCTATGGTATCTCTAATGATGATGAAAAAATTAGATATGCATCCATGTAACTGGAGGGAGATGCATATAACTAGTACATGTGTTGGAAAAAACTGGATACACAATAAGTTGGACAAAGTTTAAAGATGATTTTTTCAAGAGATTTCAAGGTATCAAAGAAGAGGAATTTTTTACATATCTCACAAGATTACAACAAAAATGAAACGTGGATGATTTTACTTGTGATTGGGAAACACTAGCCACAAGAGTACCCGGGTTATTAACAAAATTTCTAGTTCAATCATATATCACTGGTATTAAACCTCAAATATAGAACAAATTGAATTTACATGATATCACAAATATGGAAAAAAACTATATGTAATGCAAGAGAAACAAAGAAAAAAATTGAAAGATCATCCTTACATAAATTCAATAAAACATATTCGCAATGAAAAGAGAGTGATAGCAGGTTCTATGGAGATAAATAGTCACCAAGTCACAAGTGTAGTAATCAAAAGTCAAGCATATATGAAAATGAAGGACAATCAGGCACTATCATCAGCAACTTCGATGTCGATTAAAAAAAAACAAAGGAAAATAATTGTCATAAATGTGGAAACAATTGGTTTCTAGGTCATAGATGCGCATCTAAACACATATATCATAGTAAAATCATCAATGAAAAAGAAGTGGATGTTATTTCCAAAGAAGTCATGTCTAATTATAATGAAGAAAAAACACCAAAGGTGTCATTAGCTTCCATCACATGCATAAAACAAACTTATGACTATAAGTAAGAGGGTTTAGTCAAGAAAGAAAAACCACCTACAGTATGTTATACTCCACCTCATATGAAAAGGAAGGGTACTATCAAAAACAACCTAGGTGGGAAGCACATGACTTCATTTGAAGCAATTAGAGAAACAAGGAAACCAAATACCCTAAGGCTCAAGGGAAACCTAAAAGGAAAGGATATCATAATATTAGTAGACTCGGCAAGTGTTGGTTGTGGAGCTTGATTATCTTCTTGATTCAAAGGTCTTGTTTTAACTGTGTTTATATCCCATTTCCCGAAGGGGGGGTGTGGGAAGGATCCCCCCCCCCAAGCAGGGGTTCAGGGGAAACACCCCCAAAGTGATTTTTTTGGGAAAATTGCCTTGTAAAATATTGTAATGTCATAGTCAATCTAAACCATTCATCATTAGGTTGAAGATATGACTCTAGAAGTTATGTTAGATTTTTTTTCCCTAAAATACAAACCTCTTTTATGTTTGAGGGAATTGTATTGCGGCAATGTGTGAGTGAATATTGTATTATAAGAGAGGATATCGTGAGAAAATAAGAGGAAGTTACAAGGGATGTGTTGTAGGTTGTATCCCTTCATTTGCTAGATGATAATAAAGGAAGGACTAGCAATTTATCTAATGGACGTAACCCGTACTAGGTGAACCATGTATACATGTGTCTCTATTGTATTGTGTATCTTTTATGTTTGATTTCCACATCTGTTTTATATTATTTCTCTGTGATCCTCTTTTTTCTAATAGGGAAGCACCCATAATTTCGTGGACATTAATATCTCAAAGAAATTAAATCTTTTTGTATACACTGTCAATGACCTCATAATTACAACTACTAATGATAAATCAATCGAAGGAGTAGGATGACGCCATAAAGTTTCAATACATCTACAATAGTTGGAACTCCAAACTGGATAATAAGTTCTACCCCTTTATGGAATGGGCATGGTATTGGGAGCAGAATGGTTGATGTAACTAGGAACCTACACCACAAATCTCCAGGAACAATTCATGGAATTCAAATGGCACGAGAATAACTACAAGTTTTATGGTTTAGGAAGACAAAATCCTCTGTAAAAAGAACTTACAAATTCCATATTTCTGCCATGAACAAGTCTACCAAATAATTACAAACAAATCCAAAATCAAGGTGAAATGTGAGAAAAACAAATTCATTGCTATGAGAACAAAACAATTTTAAAGAGAAAAGAAATGTTATTAACATAACCTAAGTATTAATATAATAATAAGTAATAAAAACTATAATAATATAATAAAGATAATAAAACAAACCAATAACAATTAAGAATAATAAAAATAAAAAATTATAAGTCAAAATTAAAATTAAAAGACATGACTATTCAGAAAGGGCACCTTGAGCCATATATTAAGTTAAGGCACCCTATGCCATATATTATGTCAGGTACCATTGTATAATTCATCCATCTTATCCGTTATTATTATAAGTTTATATTTATGCCAATCAAGTAGATCAAATTTAATTTGCAACAATTGCATTTAGTTATCCAAATTTCCAACTTTATTACTACATGTAATTCATCCATCCTATCCATTATTATTATAAGTTTATATTCATACCAATCAAGTAGATCAAATTTAATATTTGCAACAATTGATTTTAGTTATCCAAATTTCCAACTATATTAGTCCCTACCGAAGGTGTAGAGGGACTATAGCGATCGATAATTCGTTGACTTTATACTAGTTTGTCGTTTGACTACAAATTTTTTCATACTTTCTAATGTTCGACATAGAGAACTAAAAGCATTATTTTTTATATAATAAAAAAAACTATATATGTTATGATCTAATTGGATGATAGATTTGAGGTCTTATTGCCAGCTTCACTATTCCCAATGAATTATATGTTGCAATATCCAAAGTTTTATCATGTACGGTACTTTTTTTATTTGTACTAATCATATTGAAATGTTTAGATATCCAAGGTTTATAGTGATCGATAATTCCAAAGTTTATAACCTTGTATTAAGATTTATTTTTTTATTTGTGCTACTATTATTATTATTACTCCTTTGTATTTGTATTGAAATGTATTGACACTTTTTTTGAGGTTTTTGAATAGGTCTAACAGCTTAAATGTTTACATGACGCGAGTTCCTCAAACAGGTCTGATAGCTTAAATGTTTGCATACTGCGAGGCCCTTAGATAGCTTGAAAGCCTTAAAGGTTTATCTAAATACGCTTCTCGGAGTACATGTTTCCTCGAAATTTTTCATACAATGTTGCAGTGAATTTGGACAATATTGTTGTCCACCGCCAGTTGAATAGGCATTGTATGTTTCATCCTTCTTCTAGCCTTGGAATGCAATTCCGTCATCGTTGAAGATACATACATTGTTTGTTGGTTCGGTGAGTGCTTCTTCTTCGCTGGTTCATCGGTTTCTGCTTGTTGTTGTTGTTTGGTTCACAACTCGACTTGCTCTTCTACCTTTCATCGTTTCAGTGTAAGTTTCCATGCCATAGTTTCATTTTCTATTCCTTGTTTGTTGTTCAGTGTTTGCATTTTGCAAGTAAGAATGTTTTCTTATTTCTACTGGCATGCTCGTCATATGTTTCTGGTTCCTTTTGTGCTTCGGCTGCAGTTTCGCAATAGTTGGAGATACATATGTTGTTTACTGGTTCGATGGTTGTTGCTTGTTCGTTGGTTCGTTAGTTCGTTAGTTTGTCGGTTTTTGGTTCTGTTTGTTTGACTCAAGTTTACGATTTGGGGCCCTATGGCTGTAGTTGGGCATGTTTGTGATTTCTCCCTGGTTTGGTGCTTGTTGTTTTCTTTTGTTTGCTTCGTCTTTGCAGGGTTGGGGTCCTGCACCGACAATTGGAGCTGGGTTTTTTTATGTATTATTATTTTTTTGGGGGCTCTTTACAGTGTTTAGCCCCTACACCCACAAGTGGACACGTGGTTGTGTTATTTGTCATGTCTGGCGAGGTCGAGATCTGTTCTGATATGATATTTTGTTGGTACTTCAGTGTTGACATGATAGAAAATAGTTGCATGAAAAATAGTTCGAGAAGTACATGTGCAATTGCAATATCTGTTGATTTTTTGTTAAAATAAAACATATGCAGGTTGCACTTATAAACCATGTATGGTGAAATGTGCCCATATGACAATACATGTTATTTATCCTCTACACAGACTAGTGTGACCACAATACAATTTGTCTTGTACTTGAGATATGATATGTACAACAAAGATACTGCAAAATTATAATTCCATGTCCGGAAGCATATCTGGGTAGTTTGCCACGGAAAACCAAAATCTTGTATCGTGGGCACAAAAGTCTATGTAGAGGATAAAGAACATGTATTTCCATGGGTGGAAGCATATCTGGATACTTTTCCATGGAAAACCAAAAAATGTTTAGCTATGGCCATGCAATTTCATAATATTTTGTGGCTTGTAATATATTTTGGACAGGGAAAAAAATATATATATACAGCTATGGATGGAGAAGCGCAAAGGTTCATGTTTTTGCCTATATTTTATTCTATTTGTTGAGTCTCATTTACTGTATGTACATATTACTTATTCTCCTATTCATACCAACTTCCATTTATGCTCATTGTATTTTGTGTGTTCCCACATTCAAACAAATAGAATAGCTGCAGAAAATGATGGAGTCTTGACTGCATCGGTTGAAGAGGAGATAGAAAGGTACATGATTGTACTATTATTTCATATTGCATTGTTTTCTATTTCATTTATTGTTTGTCTATGTGTTCACCTAGTTTATGCATACCTTCCTACATAATAACTTGTCTTCATTACATGTCTTCCTGCATATTAACTTCATGTTTGTTGTATTTTTCCTGCATTCCTACATTTAAACAAACATAATGGTTGAAGAGGATGATGGATGTTTTTGCGCGAATGTAGACGAGGAGTTACAGAGGTGGATACCTTTACTCTTATTTCATATTCCAGTGTTCAGTATTTCATTTACTGTCTGTATATTTGTTGTGCTTGTTATGTTGCTTTGCACCTTCTTCTTTTTTATTATTATTATTATTTACCTATGTGTATACACTACGTATATTTATGCTTATTCTCATGTGAATTGTATTCTATTTATTGTTACATTGAAATAAATAGAACTAGTTTTCTTTCTTTTACATGTCTGTCTTCATACTAACTTGCCTTCATGTCCATTGTATATTCGACGTTTCTACCTTGGAAGAAACAGGTTGGTTGGACAGGAAGATGAATTTTTTTTTGCAACAACAAAGGGTTCTGTGGTACAATCTTTGAAAAGGTATACCAATTGTGCTAGTAAATTAAATATACAAACCGGGTGGGGGCATATAATATTAGACTAGAAAACGATTACTTGGCAGCAATGGGCCTTTGTGCCCTCCCCATTTCTACTTTTTCCATTTTCTATTATCCCTTTTGCTTTCTAATTTCTCTTCTTAGTGGTCTTTCTGAAAATGCCTTGGTGCCCTGGTTGGCGGACTAACGGGTTCACATTTATGGTCATGCTTCTACCTTATTCCATACTTACCCACTTTGTGGATTGCGGGTGTCAAGCTGGCAGGTTCAAGATTTCAATGGTAAAACGAGCACAATCCTTCATATTCTAACACCTACATGGGGTCCTGGAAGAAGAAATCTACGTGAAACAACCTGAAGTATTTGTAGTAAAGGGAAAGAAAGATTCGGTGTGCAAACTGAAAAGATCCCTTTATGGTATAAAGAAATCACCAAGGACGTGGTACCAAAAGTTCAACACATACATCCTTAGTTTGGGATTTGTGAAAAGAAAAGTTGATCACTGCATATATTCCAAAAAGAAGGTGAGAATTTCATATATGTAGCTTTGTATGTTGATGACATGTTGTTGATTGGAAATAACATGGACGTATTAAAGGAGGTGAAGAAGCAACTATCCTCCAAGTTCGACATGAAGGATCTTGGTGCAATTAAATTATTTATGGGAATGGAGATTAAGAGAGATCGAGCAGCTAGAAATCTCTGGTTGAACCAGATGAAGTATATTGAAACAATTTTGAAACATTTCAACATGAAGGATTGCAAATCTGTGAAGGTGTCAATTCTTGTGGGAGAAAGGATAATTGTTAAACAATGTCCAAAGACACAGGAAGAAATAGAGGACATGGAACGTGTACCCTATGTAAGTGTTGTTGGTATTCTAATGCATGTGATGGTCTGCACTCAAACATACATTTCCCATGCAATGGGAGTATTGAGCATATACATGTCGACACCTAGGAAGGAGAATTAGACAACTATCAAAATAGTGTTTACATATTTTTGTGGCACAAAATATTATGCTATATTCTACCAAGCAAAACTTGGAGGTGACAGTGAATTAAATGTACATGGCTTTGTCGACGCCGATTGGGCTAGAGATCTGGATCGACGAAGGTCGACCAGTGGATATGTGTTCAAAATGTTTGGTGAAGTAATCAGCTGGATGAGTAAGAGACAAGCGATCATAGCCTTTCCAACAACAGAAGATGAATACATGGAAACCACTCATGGAAGCAAAGAAGCAATATGGTTGAAAAGGGAGTGTTCAAGAATCGATTTTGAGAAGATATCTATGAAGATAAGTTGTGATAGTCAAAGCACAATATTTCTAGCAAAGAACCCAACATATCATTCTAAGACTAAGCACATTGATGTACAATACCATTTTGTGAGAGACATGGTGGAAAACAACAAGGTGCTGCTAGAGAAAGTAGACATGTTGGAAAACATAACAAACTCATCGACCAAGTCTGTGAGTGCTATGAAGTTCTTTTGGTGTAGAGAGGCAATGAGAATTGTTGCCTTGGGTCTGTGAACTAAAGTTCAAAGGTCTCCTATTTTCATCAAAGAAGACAACAAGTGGGAGAATGTTGGGTTTTTATATTCTTTGTAGTCAAAATCTAGGTGAATTGATTATCAGTTGAAGTTGAGGTAGATCAAAAGAAATTCTAAGGTCGAGGTTAGTCAACTGGGTAAAGTCAAAGTCAAAGGTAAAGGTGGTTCAACATGGTAAATACATTGACAACAAGTCAAAGAGGTCAACCAAAAAGAGGTCGACATGTGGGTGTGTCGTGATCGACTGAAGGCCAACTGGTAGTCGATGGTAATGCGAAGTGGTATTCGACTGTAACAGAATCCCAAGATTCACGGGATTTGTAGCCAATGATCTGCGTGGATCTGTAACCGTTTTTGGGTGCCTTTTATTTAGGTTTTTTCCTATTGTAAATCCTATAAAGAAGGCATGTTGTAAGGCTGTAAAGGCTAAACAATGAATCTTGAATCTTTAGATGATGAATGGCTACTTGCCAAGAGTCCGTAATTTAGAGGTTGTTGGTCATGTAGACGTAATCTAAATTGTCTATAGGGATGTTCTTGTGTAAGAAAGAGGGTATGATGTCGATTTTGTATTAGGTTTGGACCAAGGTTAGACATATAACCTTTTATTTTAAATGAATAAGAAAACAAGAGAGCATAATGCTCAAGAAATGTTGGTTTTCTAGGTTTGGGTTTCCAGGGTAAAATATTTGTGTACTGTGTGTTTGTTGTGTCATTTACTTTCTTGATTAAATATGTATTCCTCTCTTATTCTAGGTTTAGCGTGGAAGTGTGTCTCATTTCCTAACATATATATCCCCCAAAAAAACTCTAATGATGTTGAAGACACTAATGGAGTGAAGTGTATCTTCTTCCACTTTAGCTATAGGTAATCAAAGAGCCTGACCATGCATTGCAATGACCCCATTTACACCGTCATAGGGCCAACACTATTAACTCTCTTATATTTTGATTTTCAAGTCAATGAGACATCTTATTTGAGTGATGTGAACAGAGGAGACTCAGACCATCTAGGTTTTCCTTCTCATTAAAAATTCCCCAGTGAGTAATTGTGTTCTAATTACCTATCAACCATTGAACTCTTCTCGTGCACACCCACTTTTAAAAACCAGAGAAAATCCACAATGGTTTCATTTAGATAAAAAAAATGAGATGTAGGTGGTTTCAAGAAAATGAGAGGTTTTCAACCTCGCTCAAGAAAATAACATAAACTTTTGTATAAATAAAAATCACAAGTTAAATATAGCTCATAAGGCATGATACAATACATAAAAAATAGATAATGTTAATATTAAAGGAAAGACAAATGGTAAAAAAAATTAAATGGTAAGCACTTTTCAAAAACAAACTTGACCATCCTTCCTATTGTGATAAGATTGCAAGGCTCAAGGACAAAATGATTACTAGTAAGAATTAGTTCCCATGCATTGAATGGTGAAATAGATAGATGGATTGTTCTAAAAACTCATTGGTGAAAAAGAATGTGAGATCAAATATGAAGCTAATTTCCTTAGATGTGCTTATAAGTTTAAAAGAGATTAAATAAATCATCATTGTCGAATTTGGAAATCAACTTCTAGATTATAAATTAGTGTATAAAAAATATGAGCATGAGCATAAGAATGTCTTAGGTGAGGCTTGAAGCTTGATGGGGGTTTTATTAGAGCCTCGCTTTCACCAACCTAACGAGCCATCATTGACACATAATTTTTTAATTTTATTTGAAGACCACATCTATTTGTAATAAAATATCTTCAACTGAGAATATATACCATTGAAAAATTCAAAAAGTTGCACATAATATACCAACCAACAATGCACCATATATTGACAAGTGGCATTGCTCTGTGAGAACCACACGTCATAATACCAATATTGTTGTTATTAACATAGCCTAAGTATTAATATAATAATAAGTAATAAAAACAATAATAATATAATAAAGATAATAAAACAAACAAATAACAATTAAGAATGATAAAAATAAATAATTATAAGTCATGACTATTCATAAAGGGAACCCTATGCCATATATTAAGTCAGGGCCCCCTTTATATGATTCATCCATCTTATCAATTATTATTATAAGTTTATATTTATGATAATCGACCATATCAAATTTAATGTTTGCAACATCTGGTATCATAGCGAGCAAAAGAGCCATACTAGTGAAGTATTGATTCATTTATCTGTACAATCACACAATTTTTTTCCCTCTGTACTTTGCAATTTTTTGTTTTCCACCTTCCATACAATAGTTGTTATGTATTTAAAATTTGTATCATACAATTGTAGTACAACTAATTCTGTGACTATACAAGCCATTCTACAATCCTTGTCGAACAACAATTGTCAGTCGTATCCATACCACTGCAACCACTCGTACAGACAAAAATACATACAACCATTTTCATACTTCACTGCTGCTAAATTAATTGCATTTCTGTACAACACAATGGTACAAATCATGTTATATGGATCAATGAAATCAGTGCATCATACTGTATGGAAAATTTTCTTACAACAATTAACAGAGGTCGTGAGATTTTAAATTAATTTCAAAAAAATTGTGTCCATACAACTATCAATTTATCAGTTACATCCGTACAATTGTACAATTAATATTCGTACAATTGATTTAAGGAATTAATTGACTAATAGAGCCATACAATTTTCGATTAAACACAATTCGTATAGATTAATTAAGTCACTAAATTGTCATACAATATCAAGAAAAATCAAAACTTTTGAGGAGATAGAAGTAATTTGACTTAGTCAAAATTAGTCGAAACACCCCACCTATGACTTAGAAAATAATGGATACATATGCAATATTGAAGGAATTATATAGACTATAGAAGGAAGCTGAGAAAGAATCCAATAAAAGATGTGAATAACTTAACCAGAGGCATGACCAATTGGAAAAGAAGATCAGTGAAAACCATGTTAACCTATGAGAAGATCATGTTAAGTTGATTGATACAGTTGTTAACTTAGAAGTGGAAGTTGTTAAAAATAACCTTAAATCATTAAACACTCACTACAGAAACAAGCAAGGATGAGTACCTAGATAAATGAAAATAAAGCTTAATTGAAAGACCTAATAGCCAATCTAGTGACATAGGTCATGTCTCTAAAACAACCATTCCCCAATAAAATTCTAAAAGTACTCATAATCCTATATTGAGCCCTTCTATTATCTCTTATCCACAAATGAATATACCATCATTGAACACAACCATCCCACAAATAAATATACCTCAGGTATGGTAATTCCTAACCAATTACCTCCATACGCCAACCAAACCATCTTTTATCCACCAAGACCAAAACTTGAGCTGTCAAAATTTGACACGAACAAAAAACAAGGTGTGGCCTAGTTTAAAAAGGATGAAGAATATTTCGACATCTATGGTATCTCTAATGATGATGGAAAAATTAGATAAGCATCCATGTAACTGGAGGGAGATGCATATAACTAGTACATGTGTTTGAAAAAAATGGATACACAATAAGTTGGACAAAGTTTAAAGATGATTTTTTCAAGAGATTTCAAGGTATCAAAGAAGAGGATTTGTTTACATATCTCATGAGATTACAACAAAAATTAAACGTGGATGATTTTACTTGTGATTGGGAAACACTAGCCACGAGAGTACCTGGGTTATTAACAAAATGTCTAGTTCAATCATATATCATTGGTATTAAACCTCACATATAGAACAAATTGAATTTACATGATATCACAAATATGGAAAAAAACTATATGTAAGGCAAGAGCAACAAAGAAAAAAATTGAAATATCATCCTTACATAAATTCGATCAAACATATTCGCAATGAAAAGAGAGTGATAACAGGTTCTATGGAGAGAAATAGTCACCAAGTCACAAGTTTAGTAATTAGAAGTCAAACATATATGAAAATGAAGGACAATCAGGCATTACCATAAACAACTCTGATGACGATTAAAAGAAAAACAAAGGAAAATAATTGTCATAAATGTGGAAAAAATTGGTTTCTAGGTCATAGATGTGCATCTAAACTCATATATCATTGTAAAATCATCAATGAAAAAGAAGTGGATGTTCTTTCCAAAAACAGCATGTCTAATTATGATGAAGAAAAAACACAAAACGTGTCAATAGCTTCCATCGCATGCATAAAACAAACTTATGATGACTATAAGTAAGAGGGTTTAGTCAAGAAAGAAAAACCACCTACAATATCTTATACTCCACCTCATATGAGAAGGAAGGGTACTATAAAAAAAAACCTAGGTGGGAAGCACATGATTTCATTTGAAGTAATTAGAGAAACAAGGAAACCAAATACCCTAAGGTTCAAGCGAAACCTAAAAGGAAAGGATATCATAATATTAGTAGACTCGACAAGTGTTGGTTGTGGAGCTTGATTATCTTCTTGATTCTGAGGTCTTGTTTCAGTTGTGTTTAGATCCCATTTCCTTAAGGGGGGTGTGGGGGGGATTTACCCTCCACATATGTCACTAGGGGGGAGGAGACAATATTTTGGAGCTGTTACACATCAAAATCACTCATTGCAATGATGGCTAGTGTCATTGTTACAAATATCGCAACTGTCGCATATTGGTCGCAAGTGTCACAAATATTATCTTGTCTATTTCATCTATCTAACGACATCGTAAAGACACTTAAGACACCTCAAAGACTAGTCTTGAAGAAGAGAAATCAATTGACGAGTACAATCCTTTTGCCACTGAAAAAGCCACTCAAAAGTCAAATTTGGAAGGGAGCGCTCCCCTACATACTGTTAGGGAGCACTGACACTATGTACCCTCTTCTAGGGGAGCGTTCCAACTCTCTATGTCCCTTTTGAGGGAACGCTGGCCTTTTTTGGGCGAAATTTGGTTTGTTGGAGGAAATCAGGGAAGAATCCCCTCAATATATGAAGGTGGTTGGATTCGAATATGAGGTCAAGGCATGATCTTAGGGGAGATCCACAACTGAAGGAGAGGAATCCTGAACTTATGCCAAATATCTCTCAAGTGGTTAGGTCTCTCCAAGCCTATATAAGGAGGCCTCTTCATGGTGAAAGCAGAGATGGAGATTGAGAATTACACCAAACTTGAGAATTACACCCCCCTTCAAGTTTGGTGTGGGGGGTATTTCCCCTCCACATTTGTCACTAGGGGGGGAGGAGACAATATTTTGGAGCCCCCCCCAGTGAGGGTTCAGGGGAAACGCCCCCAAAGAGAAAATTTTGGGAAATTTTCCTTGTAAAATATTGTAATGTCATAATCAATCTAAACAATTCATCATTAGGTTTCATATATGACGATAGAAGTTATGTTAGAGTTTTTTCCCCTAAAAGGAAACCTTATTTTATGTATGAGGGAATTGTATTGCGACGATGTGTGAGTGAATAATGTATTCTAAGAGAGGAGACTATGAGAAAAGACGACGAAGTCACAATGAATGTGTTGTAGGTTATATCCCTTTGTTTGCTAGATAATAATAAAGGAAGGACTAGCAATTTTTCTAATGGACGTAACCCATACTAGGTGAACCATGTATATATGTGTCTCTATTGTATTGTGTATATTCTATGTTTTATTTATGCATCTGTTTTATATTATTGTTCTACAATCCTGTTTTTTCTAATAGGAAAGCACCCATAATTTCGTGGACATTAATCTCTCAAAGCAATTAGATATTTTTGTATATGTTGTCATTGACCTCATTATTACAACTACTAATGGTCAACCAATTGAAGGAGTAGGATGATGCCATAAAGTTTCAATACATCTACAATAGTTGGAACTCCAAACTGGATAATTTGCTCTACCCCTTTATGGAATGGTGTTGGGAGTAGAATGATTGATGCAACTAGGAACCTACACCACAAATCTCCAAAAACAATTCATGGAATTCAAATGACACGGGAATAACTGCAAGTTATATGGTTCAGGAAGACAAAATCCTCCACAAAATTAACTTACAAATTCCATATTTCTTCCATGAACAAGTCTACCAAATAATCACAAACAAATCCAAAATCAAAGTGAAATGTGAAAAAAACAAATTCATTGCTTTGAGAATAAAACAATTTTAAAGATAAAATAAATGTGATTAACATAGCCTAAGTATTAATATAATAATAAGTAATAAAAACAATAATAATATAATAAAAATTACAAAACAAACAAATAATAATTAAGAATAATAAAAATAAAAAATTAGAAGTTAAGATTAAAAGACATCACAAGGGCACCTTGAGCCATATATTAAGTTAAGGCACCCTATGCCATATATTAAGTCGGGTCCCATTGTACAATTCATCCATCTTATTCATTATTATTAGTCCTTGTTGAAGGCCAGGACTCTAGCGTTCGCTTCAGCGTTGACTTTCGATTACTTTTCTTTGACTAAAGGTATTTTCTGTTTTCCTCAAAGTTATACATAGGGAAAGTAAAATAATTATTTTCTAATAATATTTTTTTCTTTTATTAAATATTCTATTGGCCCATAAGATGGGCCTCTTATTGTCGAACTAGTTTTCGGATGTTTACATATCCTTTGCCAATGTTTACAATTGTTGAACTCTTTTTCGGATGTTTAAGTTTACACATCTAATATCCTAAGTTTACATAACAGATATCCTAATTTTTCTCCCAATGTTTACATATTCATGTTTGTAATCTTAGATAAATCGTGTTGCAGCCACCGCCCACACCTTATACTTATCCTTCTCTACCTCAAACGACGATCGTCTCACCGCCTCACCGCACCAACTGATTGACAGAGCTTTAATAACAGGCCGCACGAACTGACTGACAAAGCTTTAATAACATGCCAATCACTATTACTACCTTGTTTGTAGAGGTGGCTTCAACAAAGCTTTAATAACATGTCAATTTTTATTACTACCGTGTTTGTCGAGGTGGCTTCAACATTAGTTCTCGCGTGCATTAGAAGTAGTAGAAGAAACCCACCCTCGCCACCTCTCCAAGACCTCGACACCGACTCATTGTCGATATCCCTACACAATATCCAAATATCCAAATATTTTGCAATGTTTTTTTCAAATTCTTTGGAAGCCAAGATTTCAGTGAGGGAAAACCATACAAATTCAATGACAAACATTCCATGACAACCTATTGCAACAAATATTAAACTAAAAGCTGTGGTGGACTTACTATTCAGAAAAGCAATTGAACCAAGATATCCCACAAAGTAACTTCTCTTTGAACCCTTGGGATTCATCAACAAAGAGTACAGGTCCCAGAGTGGAGGAGGAGAGCATGTAGAAGACTTCGATAACAAACCACACAGCATGGGAATAATATATTATTCTGGCAGTGGAAAGCAATAAAAGAGCATGGTTGGGAGGTTATAATGTTGTTAAAGAGACAATACTTGAAGGTTTATAATGGCTTGAACACCTGACTGTATTGTTACCCTTTAGGAATGTCTCTTATGCTTACAAATCACCCACGCTCTTATAGCGTGAAAAATTCTTTCTCTAAGTGCTCCACACTTGAGTGGAGCCATCAGTTGATCGGTTCTAAGGTAGAATGGCACTGTTGCCAAAGTGAGAGCAAGCATATGAGATAGCATAAAAAAGCGAGTTCTCCCAAGTAGTGAGATCACCCCAAGAATCTACGGGCTTCCTAAAATTCAAAAAGACGGGGTTCCCCTTAGACCTATAGTAAACACAATAGGCTCACCCACTTATGAACTAGCCAAGTATGTAGAAAAAATCCTCAACCCCCTAGTAGGTCATATGAAATCCTTCATTAAGGATTCTAATGATTTCGTAAAAATCATCAAGAATGAGAAAATTAAACCAGAGGACATCCTTATTATCTTTGACATTGTCTCCCTCTTCACCAAGATCCCATTAGATGAATCCATCCAAGTTGTTAACGAAGTAACAGACCCGAAAACAGGAAAACTAGCAGAATTTTGTCTCCGGTCCACATTTTTTAGCTATCAAGGGGAATTCTATGAACAAACAAGCGGCGTAGCCATGGGATCCCCACTTTCTCCCATTGTCGCCAATCTCTTCATGGAAAACTTCGAGAAAAAAACCCTAGATTCCTTCCCTCTTAAACCATTAAGATGGAAGAGATTTGTTGATGATACCAACGTACTTTGGCCCCACGGTAAAGACGAACTTGAGAGATTCTTCCAACATCTCAATGATATCTCTAAAGACATCAAATTCACAATGGAACTTGAGGAAAATGGTAGCATTCCCTTTCTAGATGTACTAATCAAAAGGAAAGTAGATGGGAGTCTTCGACATAAAGTCTATAGGAAAACAACCCACATAGAAAACTACCTTCACGCTAGCTCTCACAACCACCCAACCCAGAAGTTAGGTGTCCTCAACACTCTAACCACGAGAGCCTTAAGAATTTCAAATGATGATAACCTAGTGCAAGAAAAATATCACCTCTATAGAGTTTTCAAGAGCATAGGCTAAGAGGACAAAGCCATCAAGAGGATGATAAACAAATCCCTAGATAGAGAAAGTAATGGACCTAAACCACCTAACAACCAACCCCCCGGTACTATAGCCTACCCCCCTTATATCCAAGGAATAACTGATAGTATTGCCAACGTCCTAAGAAATAAAGAGATTAAAACCTCCTTTAAACCCTCAGAAACCATAAACAAAAAATGAAATCCGTTAAAGATGTACCTGACCATAGGAAATGTAAAGGCATTTACAAAATATAATGCTCCTGTGGTAAATGCTACATAGGAGAAATTGGTCATTCCTTTCATACCAGAATCAAAGAACATGGAGCAGATATCAAGAATGAATGTACGTGCACCTCAACTCTAGCTGAACACTCCTTCTCCTCTAAACACAACATACGCCTAGAAGACACAAAAAATTTAGCCAAGGAAGATCACTTCTTCAAGCGCAGAATCAAAGAAGCTATTGAAATTCTTAAAAACCCTAACAAATTGAACAGGGATAATGACCTAGAAATCAACGAAAACTGGATTCCTCTCATCCAAGACAGATACACCAGGTAATCTACTCTTTAAACCCTAAAACCTAGATCCCACTTTCTCAACTAAAAACAATTTTTCCATATTAATAAACCTAAAACCTAAAACCTTTCAATATTAATAACACCTCTCTCTTAAACCTCATTACCTACAACTAATATTACTCTAAGCAAATAAAATAATTAAAAATAAGAAAAGAATAATAATTAAAAATAAAAATAAAAATCTATTCTAAACATTACATTATTATACTATTAACTTTACATTTTTAAACTAATAATCAAACACATTTGATTTCTTTAAATTAACTTGAATAACACATTTGATTTCATTAAATTAATTAAAACCTTTACTTCATTCTATAATTTACATTAATTAAACTTTATAAATAATACACTAAAATTAAAGAATTTAACCCTAAATCCTTAAAAAACCCTAATCCTTTAAATAAAAATAATAATAAATAATAAAAATAAATAAAATAAAATAAAATCTAGGCTTTTAGAAGTCGACTTCAAAAATTTTAGTTTTTCCCCCCGTAGGTCACTATTTATCTTCGCTCTTCAGTTTCTTCTTTACCCAGGCTTAGATGTCCTGATGATGGGTCCTGATATGGACTCGAAACGTCGACCTCCGATAAACAATACTGTGGTTTCTCCGAATCCTCAAAACATTCCTTCCCACATAAATCTTACTGATTAGATGTATAATGTTGTAAATTGTTATGATTCCCTGTGAAAACAATATAGATATTAAAGATAAAGGGAGCCATGTGCATTGGAAGCATATATACTTTACCTCAGAGCTATTATATTCAAGAACGAATGATGCAGCGACTTCTTGGTCAATTGGCTTCACGGGGTAAGCTAGGTCTTTATCTCCATCTGTAATGGGGTAACCCACATGCTCTTTATTTGTATTTGCGCCAGGCGAGGATGCTTCCTTTACTGTTGGTCCTGCAGTCCTGAGCGATATTAATCAGAATTGAAATTGGTGTCTCTGCTATTGGTTCTTCTTCATCTATGAGGTTAACTAATTCTAATATAATGGATACTTACCATGGTAATATATATATTGTAATGGAACCGACTTCCAAGGGAGCTAACGAAGTTGTAGAAGTTTCCACATTGTATTCTGGAGATATTCCGGAAAATAAAATCACCTACGAAGGGCTTGACCAAAATCCTCCCACGTTTCGCAGTTTGAAAGTTAGTATCCTCACCATATTGAGACCGAATAGTGGTCGAGGATCTTCCTAGTTCTTTCGCTCCTTGTTCGCGTGGTCCTCTGCTTATTTTACTGGATCAATGGATTAAACTACTGTATCAACTCGGTCATTGGAATTATTCGTTGAAAGAAATAACAGTTCATACCTGGACCTGGGTCGAAGATGAGAATCTGGGATGGGTCAGTAGGATTTGAGTTGCTAAGTGTGATCAAGGATGCAGTTAATAAGTAGGGATGCTTCCTCTTAAATTGGGAACACCATCACTTCCTTTTTCATCCACGGGGTAAGAGACAATCCATACCTTTAAAATGCATTCCCAGACTCATGGGAACCTTTTGTTTAGGGCATGTGTGCTAGACCAACAATGCCCTCATTTTATCATCTCCAGGAAATTTTTATTCAAGAAGAAACCAAAATCCTTGCTAGAGGCAAAGGACCAAAGCCTCATGATGATGAGAATAGATTCTTGTATTTACCCTCTAGAGTCAGGAAAGCGGCTATGCAACTTATGGCCAGAAAGTAGGCAACCACCACCTCGCTCAGTCCCAGTTCCATGGCGATATGCATAACCACTAGCAAGGTCAGAGGTAGTTTAAGGTCCATAATAGGTAGAAATGGCGGAGGCGCCAATTACCCAACCAGGTCACTCTACGTTTACCAATGAATCTATTTTGCATGGAATAACAACACAACTATGTGGATGGTACAATATAGCAGTTCTAGAGGGGAAAGGTAATGGGGGAATACCCTAATTCCTTCTATGTGGATAGGGGATTCAGAACATGTTCAGACAAGGTTGAGTCATCCTGACAAAAGGAATGGTTAGGTCATCCCCATCTGGTTCGAAAAGTTTCATACTTACTACGTTGCTCTGTTGGCAGGGGCATACTCTTGTAGCTTCGGTGTTGAATTGAACGACGTTATATACTCGCTCTGTTATACACCTGAGAGTCAGGAACGAGCCACTAACTTCTGCGTGATTATCTAGTTTATATAGCCTGCCTCCTCTCTCTCGATCACCAGTTTTAGCACCAAAGTGCAGAGGCATGGATTGATATTCATAATGTGGTAGCACTTAACCACATAGACGGGAAAGAGAATTGTTGATAGATATACTACGGATTTATGTATGAACATTCTCTACACGTACTCCACATGCAATTTTCGAATGGACTAGGCTAGACCGGCACTGTTTCTAATCCCCTCATAACTATTTACACGCAATTTCCATGAAAATACCAAATAGACAGTGCTAGAGGAAAGATGCCCTACTTTCGCGTTGAATGGTTTCTCGGTTTTAGTGTTAAAATTGTTACTTCGCATATATACTACCAGGAATCACATGCACCTAAGTAGTTTTGTGGTTCCAGTGTCAACGATGCTTTCATGGTGTTGGTGTTCGTGGGCCCGTGGCAGACGTCTGGGATCATGTGGCAAAGAAACTGTACCAAATTATGTCGTTTAGATACACTGCTATGTGTCCAAAAAAAAGATCTGGCAAGTGGACAATCACTTCTTAGCTTTTTATTCGTATTTGCTTATGGCTTTAATGCACAAGATTTTGTTAATAATTGATTGTTTCATTTAAAGAAATGAAGTCTCAAACATGTGTTGGTGTCCAGAAAATTATTGTTTCAACATGTTGATAGTTATTTATGTCATTAACTAATGGATTACCTCATTAGCATTTGCATAAAACTTGATCAAATTTCCAGTTTGAGGTAGCACTTACAACTCTAGTCATCATTGGGGATTAAATTTTCCAGATCCTATGCCATGATTCGAATCAGGCAGGCTAATTAATGTAATAAAATTATAGGCATTTATCATTTATTTAATAATATATGATGTTTTAACTAATTATTGACATTTAAATTGATTATTTTGATAAAGTTTGATGTGATAAGGAGTGTCCATATTTGTTTATTATTTGAAAATAATAAGTTATTATAAAATTTTA
Source organism: Picea engelmannii (assembly GCA_009831015.1). Classification (NCBI taxonomy): domain Eukaryota; kingdom Viridiplantae; phylum Streptophyta; class Pinopsida; order Pinales; family Pinaceae; genus Picea; species Picea engelmannii. The sequence goes on from ML781933.1 coordinate 438,820, forward strand.
TTAAATCTATTTGCTTGATGGCAAATTTGATTTAATTAGTCAATAATTTTTTTATTAAATCTTTGATTTCTTTTCCGGTTTTTATCTAAGTAGTTTAGTGATTGTCCTCAACAACCTTGGAACAAACTGGTGTGTCCGTACCTATAAGTTTAGTATATGAAAGTTGCACTCTGCAGCGAGTGATATATCAAAAGTGATTATTATTGCAGACAGATTTCCAACTATATCAAGTGCAGGGCGAGCTCTTCTCGATCTTTATGCGGTAATTAAAGTTGTGTTCTCCTTCTTATATAGCAATTCCAACAACAAAAGTTAGAGTGAACATGATAATGATCGCTCCCCACTAGTAAAGATTGTTGTTGATCTGGTTAATTCCTTTCCCCTTAGTTCATGCCTTATTCTATGAGATTATTCGGCTCTTGCTGCGCTCTATAAGGTTATTGTTGCACCTTCTTATTATGATTTTATTTATCCAGCGCCTGATCTTAGAAATTTAAGATGATAGACTTAGGACTGCTATACTATTCTATTGGCATGGAGTTATGGTCAAAAGATGAAGGCATATACTTCTCCCTTCATTCTTCATTAGCTAAAGTTTTTTATCCTTTCTGTAATGGGCTTCTCATGCAACAGAGTGTTGAGAACAACATTGAATCCCAAGGGCAAATGGTGCTCCTCTGTACAAGATTTGCATTGGCTACCCACGAAATCTCAGGTTGGATTAATGTAAATCAAGGTGTGAGCAACCATAGTTTTGAAAACACTTAGTAGAACACACCCAAGTGCAAAATTATATTCTTCTCTGTAAACTTTGCCATTGAAGTAGTCGTACTTGAAAGTGTCAGTTCCAGGCCTAATAGTACCATGGTCGGTCAATCAACTGCTTCATTAGGAAATCATTCTTCATGGTTTAAGAAAAACAAACAGTTTGAAATTCGACGGGATTAATCAACCCTTAACCTATCTATATTCGTTGCGCCCTATTATTGTCGGCAATGGAAAATTTTAGAAGGCAGCAAAGAGATTGCATTAGGAAGCATTTCAAACATTCTCCATTTTCAAACTTGCATTTCAAACATTCTCCATTTCCAAACTTGCATTTCAAACATTCTCCATTTTCAAACTTGTCCAACAAGGACTACGTTGCCATGCAACACTTGTTATTATTATAAGTTTATATTTATGCCAATCAATTCATCCATCTTATCCATTATTATTATTATAAGTTTATATTTATACCAATCAAGTAGATCAAATTTAATGTTTACAATAATTTAATTGTCCAAATTTCCAACTTTATTAGTATATGTAATTCATCCATCTTATCCATTATTATTATAAATTTATATTTATGTAATTCATCCATCTTATCCATTATTATTATAAATTTATATTTATACCAATAAATAGATCAAATTTAATATTTACAACAATGGCTTTATTATTATAAAATTATATTTATACCAATAAGTAAATCAAATTTAATGTTTGCAACAATGGCTTTTAGTTATCCAAATTTCCAAATTTATTACTACATGTGTTGCATGTGTTGCATGACGCTCATTGATATTATCCATACAAACACACTTAAATTGCTCATAACTTTTAAAAAAATTACATGACATTTATATTCCCCCAAATTATTTCTAGTAAAATTTAACTTAACCACCAAATTTAAATAAAGTTCATATTTATCAATGAAGAAAATTGATAATTCCTATTAAGTTTAACTATTTAATTTATTAATAGAAAATCACTTTAAATTATTAATTTATAATTTGTTTTGTTTTAAATTTATAAAATAAAGTTGTTTTTTCTTAAGAAAAAAAAATGCATTTTTTAATTCCGAAGTAAAATAGAAAACACATTCTTAATGTGTAGAAATAATTATACAAAAAAATTTAGAGTGTATTTGAAGTTTATATCTATATGGGTATATGTGTTCTTTGTCAATTAGGTTTAACTTGGGTGGTTGGGAAGAATTTGTTATCCTCTCCACCCATGTTCAATCTTTGCAAGTGACATATTGAGCTCATAACGAGTATATGTGATGGTTTCAAACATTTTTGTTGACCGGTCTCGTACCATGGAGATTCTAGGATTTACCTTAAATACCCATTTTAAAATGAAAGAAAATATTTGAAGTTTTCCTCTAACAATATAACCTAGAAAAAAATAAACATGTATTGCTTCATTAAACCAATTACAATAATAAATTCATATCTACTAAATGTATAATAACTTACCCTTTGAAACTTCAATTAAAACATACCACTCCACATATTCACTTCACTTACAATTATCTAACAATGAACTACAAAATTTTTCTTACACTATTGTACTTCTCATCATAGAGTACGTATATTTTTTATGTAGGAAATATTAATATAATGCCTAAATAAAAAAAAATCAATTGAGTGCTCAAGATAATATATGAAATTTGATCAAGATTCCCTTCACTCTATCAAGGTCCCATCAACAAAGCCTTCAAACATAACTACCTAGGTTGTGGTTTTTTTCCATGAAAAAAATTGTCTCAATTTTATATAAAGTATAAAATCGTTTACAATAGAAGTTTCAGCAGCAAGAATGACTGTGTATCGGTACTCCAAAAACAGTGAGCAATACGATACAAACAGAAACTCAATACAATCAGACTGTCGACCGAGACAATGCGCTGCAAAATAGAATGCCATCCGAATCAATGTCCTTTTATCAAAGAACAGAACTGGGACCAAAAACAACCCTTTAAAAACTACCTAGGTTGTGGTTGCAGAAAGCCTTCAAACATAACTACCTAGGTTGTGGTTGTAGGCTCGCCTTGGATAAATCAATAAATTCATAATTCAAGTCCTTAGAAACATGTGTGAAGGTAATCCTAGTGAATAATTGGGAGTTCTCCTCGATTTCTTGATTTGATTAGCCAAAGGTTGCAAAGCAACATTGTGTATGTGTTGATTTTGCTTCATTTATTTGATAATCAACAGTGAATCTCTAGAGAAATAGAAAGCATTGTAAATTTTTGTTCAAAGTAGTCAACAATCAACATCCAGAGATATTTGAATGTTATGATTTTAATATCATTGATTTTAATTTTATATAATAATAATAATTAAAAGATATAAAATTATGTTTTTTTAAACTTTAACAAATTTCATCAATTCGAATTTTATGTAATAACAATTAAAAAAATATAAATTCTATCTAAATTATTTATGTTCTCTAACTCTTAACAAATATCATCAAAGATGATTTTTTTATTTATGATCTCTAACCCTTAAAAAAATCTCATTAATTTGAATTTTATATAATAATAATTAAAATATACAAAATTTTACCTAAACTATTTAGGTTTTCTAACCCCTAACAAATCTTATCAAAGAACCGCAAAAACATTGATTTGTCTATCTAAAATTTATTAATATACATGGTCATTTTTCCTTTATTAACCACTTTACAATGTTGAAAGATAACAGGCAGAATCTTGAAGATCTTCTCTATCTAATGAGAGAGTCCATTCCGAAATGGTCCACCCTCGTATTATGAAGTATATTTCATTAAGGACACAGATTGAGAAGATCTTGCAAGATCCGAGAGTTTTGACCGAACCTCAACAACTATATGCATGTCGGATTGACTCTATCCTTTCCTCTCCTCCGAATAGTGTGGGAAGAGAGAATGCTAGACTAGAACCGAAATCTAGATAACACATACATATGAAAATACAGGAAAAGTAAGTACTAGAACAAGAATAACTCTAGACTCCTTTAATCCTTGCCTTTGAAACCAAATCTTAATCTTAAGATATGCTTCAAAATAAAATAAAGTTATATATTATTATTTTTGAACAACGTTCCACTCATGGGAGATGCAGGTGCCTTGACCTTTATGGTGGGATTCCATAAACTCATTGGTCAAACAAAACAAATCCTCTATTGACCTTTATGGTTGGATTCCATTGTCAAACACATCAAATCTTCTCTTCACATATAAAGAGGATGCATTTCTTTTACATATAAAGATGATGCATTTCTTTATTAGATATCCATACTTTTTTAACATTGATAGTGAGATTCTATAAAGAGGATGCATTTCTGATAGTGATATTTTTTAAGTTTCAAGGAGAGTCCGTTAATATATTTAAAGAGTTTTTTATTATTTGAAAAATAAATTTGGATTGATTGTATTTTTTTTTAAATGGTTAATAATTATATTAAGAAATTGTTGCTCTTGTACAAAATCGCATAGTAATATAATTGTAAAAAGTTTTTTGAAAGCAAAAAATTTATAAAATTTCCAAAATTTCAAAATAATTTTCTAAAGACCAAATTACTTTATCTATTTCAAAAGTATACCAAAGAAGCCTACATGCATAGATTTTATAGAACTAGCCTAAAATCAATACAAATTTGCAATACATAATTACTTATTTGAGCAAGTTTCCCTCCCTCCTTAAGTAAGGATTCTAGGGTTGACTAATGACCTAAGAAAATATTTGACTTTGCTTCTATTTTTCTTTGTTCCTGTCTTGATTTCCCATCTCGTGTGAGAGGAGGAAAGGGATGAGATCCTTTCCTTTGGGAAATGGTGAAAGATAGAGATTCAAAATTCTCATATGGATGTGCTTGCTACATTGAAAGCTTAGTAGGAGAGTATTCTTCTCCTATGTCCTCCTCTTCTATCTCCTCTATCGCCTCTTCTAATTCCTTTGATTCCTCTTCTTCCTACTCTTCCTCCTCTACTTTTTCCTCTAATGGATCCAAATGGATTGGTTCCATAGCAATTTCCTTACTTGTTTCCATTGGAGTCCCTTTGTGTTCTTGAAGTACATCTTGCATTGGATCTACTTATGTTCCCTTTGTTACTATATTTTTTGTTTCTACTGGGACCTCGTATGCTACTACTCCATCTTTAGGATCTGATTAGATTGTACTTAGGTTCGCATTTGCATTATTCTTGCCCACTTCCTCTTAAACTTTGAGAACCTCATATTTATTGATCTCCACAATGGATTGGATTTTTTTTTTATTTACATTTGAATGTTGTATTACCTTGGGATGTTGCTTTTTTCTTTTGTTTGAGATTGGATTGAAAAGATTTTGTTCCTGATTACTAGTGGAATTCATATTCTTCTTTTAGGGAGACTTGTTTTTTTGTGTGTTTGGAAAATTCTTGGTGAAATGTCCACACTTGTGACATGAACTGCATTTGAACGAAATTTTCTCATTATTAATCCAGGGCTTGTAAATGGCTCCAATTCCCCATGTTAATTTGTATTTCCTCTTGGAGGCCATTCTCCAAATCTACTTCCACACAAATACTAGGACACAAGTACAAATTGCATTTTGGTTCTAGTCTGTCAATAAAATGACCCAACTTGTTCCTTATCTCTTTGAGATGAATATCATCCTAAAACATAAGCGGAAGATGGGGCAGTCTAACCCACACAAGAGCCATTGTGATCTCTTCTTCTAGGTTGAAATCAAGAGATCATCAGGTTAAAAACAAACCCTTGGATCCCATGAAATAGGGTCATGAGTGGAAGATCAAGTCTTAATATGCCTTGCTGCAAAATATAAAAGCAAGAAAACCTCTTCTTAGAGCAAACAAAATTACCCATCCTTGGAGATTGGGAGCCCATAGTTTTTCTACCAATGATTCCATAGAACTTGGATTGGGCCACATGCCTGTGAAATTTCCCATTAATTCCCACTCATGGAGGACAAAGTGTTTTTTCCTCTTAGTTGGAATTGGAAAATCTAAGTGAAGGATGGTGTCCATCCTTTTGACAAACTCATTTGGCACTAGGCGAGCTCCATTGGTCGACTTCAAATTGCGAATCATCTTTTTAAAGGCCTTGATTTCTACAAGAAGTTTGTCCCCCATTGCCATAGCTTAGCAACGATAAGAAACATTGTCTCGATCTTGAATTATGTAGAGTTCGGGTGTGGATATTCTCCAATGAAGTCAGAGAGAGCATCGACAACAACTAGGAAGTCTAGCTACAAGAGAGGCTTCCTATGCTACTATTTTAGGAACCCAATTGGAAAATATTGCAATCAGAAGCCCAACTGTAGTTTTTATTGTCACTTAAATAAGGAAAATTTTAGACGTTAAATTTAATTTTCCATGCTTTTTTTGTTTTTTAAAAAGAGATTCTCCAATTTTTCCATTTAAATAAAAAATGCCCAAATTCTATAAGATAACATTATTTTATTTTAAAGATCACCAAAATATGCTAGAAACTATATAAAATCTTTAAAATTTTAAATATTTTTATAAAAACACCGCTAAACATTTTATAATTATCATTTTAAAAATTAATAAGATTAATCAAGATTTACTAAAATTTTCCATACACTCAAATAAAAATCAATTCATCTATACTCAATATATTTTTATAAAATGCATTTAAAAAATCACATTTAATAATAATAATAAATGAAAAATGCATATAGGTGGCCTCATTGAGTTTTAAGAAAATTATGAAGATGTCAATGTTAGAGTTTGACCAAAGGATAATCTAAGCATGTAGAGGGCTTTCCAAGGTTTTATAGTTTAACATTATGAAATAGGTTTTTTAACATTGTTCACCAAGGAAGATATTTCATGAAGTGATAATTGATGAACGAAGATTTTAATTGTGATAAACTTAGGTTTCACAACAAAAGGGAGGATGGATGTAATTTATTATAACATCATTAACAATACTGACACATTATTTATCATTGGTTTAAGTTTACATTTATCATTTTTTTAAGTTTACACTTACCATTATAAATAAATTTTTAAAATTTATTTATTTATTTAAAAAAAATATTATAATGTAAATAATACTTTAATTTCAAATAAAATGAAAAGTTGACATCTTCACTTCGTTAGTTCTTTCTAAAGTAAGAGAAGGTTAACTTGAACTACAATTCAGCTTAACTTCTAGAAGTATTGAATAGTCCCTCTGTAATTCAAATGCAATCGAATCCCTGGTAGCATTGATTGTTCTTGTCATGCCCATATTCCTAGTACATGTCTACTTGGCTTAATAATTTATGTGATTCATGAAATTGACACGTGTTTATGTCACATGCATTTGGATATTTTTATATTTATAAACATGATAAATCAAATTTAATATATTTATAAACATGATACATCACGATAGTATTGACAATGTATATACCATCAAGAAAGTTGTTTTAATTTTCATTAAGTAATATCTTCAATGTCTTTTTTGCCTCGATATTGCCTACCTATGCCTCAAGAATGTTACTTAAGACGTATTTTCTAATATAGACATCCAACCACCACCCCACACACACATATACATATATACATATATATATATATATATTTGTTTTTTGAAAAGATTCCAAATTTTAATAACAATTTTTATTAAGCAATATCTTCAATGTCTTTTTCGATTGGACATTGCCTATGCCTTGAGATTGTTATGTAAGATGTATTTTCTAATATGGACATGTGACACATCCCCATATTTGTGATTACAAATAAACTTGTTAAAAACATATATAAACATAATTGTACTTATATATTTATATGGCGGTTAGGGTTTACAATACTTATTCATTATATAGTGGCTAGGGTTTTTTTGGCCACAACCCTTTCTGCAGGCGCTTCGTTTCGTGGGTACCTCTTTTCCTGTCGGTGAGTCTTCTCGCTTTCTTGTGGGTGGCTCCGCCCCCGTGGGTTGTTTGGGTTTACGCAGGTGCCCTCGCTTCTTTCCTGCGACAAATCGGGTCTGGATCTTGTGCGTCGTCATTTTGCGCGGTCGTGGCTTGGTTGTGGTAAAAGTTGTCCGGTTTGGCTCTTATATTTGCTTTGGATTTGTTGCGATGGGTGGTTCTATGCCCCTCGAACTAATCCATCGGGGGTTTCTTCTTTTCGATGGCTCCCTCTCTCGATGCATTGGTGGCCAGGTTATGGGTCTCTGGAATTGGGATCTAGAGCTTGGTGTTGCGGTTGCTGGGTTTTTCTGCTTCTCTTCGGTGGTTGGGTTAGAGCTTTGACGTCCATCCTTTGTGTGTGCAGTGTTGATCTGTGGATCTGCACTTTGAGGTCCTTCTTGGGCATGCAGTTCTGTCTTTTACTTTAGATGCAGGATCTTACCAGTCCTTATTATTGTAACTATACCTAGAGGCTTAGTAGCTAGCTCTAGGTCCTCTCGGGCTTCTTATTTTCTGCTCTTTTACACATGATTGGGGAGTGCTTCATACACCTGTAAAATGTGATTTTGGTTCTCTTTAGATGAATACAATT
>ML781933.1:447182-463408 GCA_009831015.1 Picea engelmannii
TTATTTTTAACATAAATTAATTAATTAATTTTTTTGTTAGCTAAATATTCCTGACTTGCGAGATTGAAAATCACCTAGGGATCACACACAAGGTTGAACTGCAGGCACCCTTAAGATGTTCCTAGAGATTTCATAACAATAACTTTACTTACAGAGTGCCTTAACAGCCCACTCCCTCACTCCCTTAGAGACTGCTCTACACCACAGAGACTAATTAATTTATTAGTTAATACAAATATATATTTTTAATTATTTGTATTAATATAAGAATTATGAGATTGCTAATTACTTTTCTCAATTAATTTGGAACAATGATTTTTGTATGAAAAAATATTTATATTATAAAAACAATTCCAAAAGTTAAAAGATTTAATTGTTGATTTTTATTACATTAAATTGTCTATCCATCAACTAAGTGTATCCTTTTGTTGCTATGGATTTTAACCCATTTTAAAATTATTTTAGAAAAATGAATAAATAGTAACAAAATTTACCCAGTTAAAAAAGAAATAGAAAAAATTTCGAGCAAGCCCTCGACCTGATCTCCCTTCCTCTGCACGCATGCCCCCCTCTCCTGGAGAGGCCTCAAGGCCCCCCAATTCCTCTCCTTCCGACTCCTCCAAAGATGTGGCAGCCTTCGCCTCTCTCATTGCCTCGCTTCCCAAGACGAGCAAACAAACCCAGCCAAAGTTTTTAACAAAATTGGAGGAGATCCCCTCGGTACAGGTCCAAGGAACCTCCAGAGCCCTCGCCTTAAAATTTGTTGAACAGGCACTCATAGGTCAATTCACGGGCATCTGGCCATCCCCAAGAGCAATGGCAATCTAGTCAGAAAAAAATTGGAAACCACATCTAAAAGGTAACCTCTCGCATTTCCTCTGTGGAAGAGGCTTCTTCGCGTTTCTTTTCGAAAACAAAGAAGATAGAGATCTCATCTTCAGAAGCGGACCGTATTTCATGGGCTCCAAAGGTATGTATCTCAATAGATGGACTCCTAATTTTAACCCTGAAAATGAGATCCCCAATGCTGTCCATGTCTGGGTTCGCCTCCCCTTCCTCCCGCTGCACTGCTGGAATACTGAAACTATCTGATCTATAGGAAACACCCTTGGGAAGCTCATAGATCGGGCAGAACCAAAAGATGGCCTTCAAGCTTAAGCGCACATTTGTGTAGAAATAGATCTAGAAAAAGGTCTCCCTGAAGCTATTAATCTCACCCTGGATAAGTGGAATTACCTCCAACAGGTTGACTACGAACATCTACCCTTCAAGTGAAAAATCTGTCATGAGTATGGTCATTTTGTGAAGCATTGCCCTAAATCTCCCCCTGAAGTTCCGACTGAAGAAGCCGAACACTGGCAACAACCCAGAAAGAAAAAGTAGCAGAGACATGGCATAAACACTAGAGCCATCCCTACGCCTCCCCAGCCGAATACCACGCCTGAACCTGAGTCATCCGGTCAGATCCTAACCCAAGATCCGCCTAGAGAGGACCTGCCTCCCCTGCTCCCTTCCCCCCCCTTAACCCAACCCCCCGAGTCATCGTTTCCTCCTTATGCACATCCCTCTCCCTCCCATCAAGCCTCTCATCCTGAGGAGGATGATTTAGATCAAAGCTCAGAGGAAAACTCAGAGTTTGATTCACTCGACTCATCGATTAAAAAAGTGGGTAGAAAGACAAATCTCCATAAAAGAGAAGCTTCGACCAAGAAGGAAATCGAACTTGGGAAACAAACAACCTTGGATCAGATGGCCAGAAAGGAAACAAGGCAGACCAGGAAGCAGAGCGGATCCAACCCCCATAAAGGGGGAAACCCTATATGCAATCAATGATAAAAACAATTTCCTGGAATTGCAGAGGACTAGGGAGCCAACACAAGCTCTCACTAATACATGATCTTATCAAAGCAGAAAATCCACAAGTCCTCATGCTCCAGGAGACAAAAAGGAAGGATAAGGATATCCTTCATTATAGCTATTACATCTGGTGAACATGCAAAGGAGCAGCAGTTAGCGCAAGAGGAGCCTCGGGGGGAGTCTGCACCCTCTGGAATCCTAATTTCTTTGCTCTTCAATCTAGGCAATCCACGACACACTGGATTAAAACCTCACTACTGCATCTACCAATAGGTAAGACTCTGACCTTCATCAATGTTTATCTACCTGCTCTATATCAGGAAAAAATGGAGTGTTGGTCCTCCCTTCAAAATATCAAAGATACTCTTGACCACAAAGATCTAATAATAGCTGGAGACTTCAACACCACTCTTCACCATAAAGAAAAAAAAGGGGGGTCTATTTTCTGAGACCCATCTCGAGAGCATCTTGAGGACCTTATTTCCACCTATCACCTTCTTGACATAAATCCCTCTAACGGTCACTTCACTTGGTCAAACAGAAGACTCGGGCCGGGACATATCACTGCTCATTTATATCGTTTTCTCCTAAGCAGCTCCTTCCTAGAAGATGCCTTTTTCCCTTGCTCTCGCATTCTACCCTAGATCGGCTCTGATCACAGGCCTATCACCCTCACCCTTTCCCCCCCTGACAATCCTGGACCCATCCCCTTTCGCTTCAACCCCCTTTGGATTTCAGAGCCCGACTTTTTTGACATCATCTCAGATGCCTGGGACTATTGGATTCAAGGCTCTCCTAATTACATATGGGAGCAGAAATTAAAAAGAGACAAGATGACCCTAAAGAACTGGGTGACAAGGAATAGAGAAAAAAAGCAAGAAGCAAAAGATAGGATAATTAAGGAAATGGAAGAAAATAGAAAGGATCTAGAAGAGGGACCTATCACACATCCACTTCTCCTCAAAGAGTAGTAAAACTTCATGGAATATCAAAAAATCCTTCATAAGGAAGAGGAAACTTGGAGACTTAAATCTAGAAGCCTTTGGCTTACTTCAAGAGACAAAAATACAAAATTCTTCTAGAGACAAACTAAAGCTAGAATCTGGAGGAACAAAGTGAAGGAAATAACAAAAACTGATGGCACAAAAACAGATGACCTCCAACAAATTCAAGCAGAATCCAAACTTCACTTTGAAACACTCTTAATTGAAGATGGCAATACATATATCAACGTACAAGAAAATCTTCTGCTAAACATCCCAAGGGTGGTCAATCAGGAGGACAACGGCAAGATCAATTAGGAAGTCACAGAAAAAGAGCTTCATGAGGCTTTGTTCTAGCTTCACCCAGAGAAAGCTCCAGGACCAGATGGTTTTAGTGCGCATTTTTACCAAAAATGTTGGCATATATAAAAAGAGATCTCCTGAGGATGATATAATATGTTCAGAAATCCACTAAGATTGGAGGTAATACAAACTCCACCTTTTTGGCTCTCATTCCAAAGAATTTGAACCCTTCCTCCTTCTCCATATTTAGACCCATTTCCCTCTGTTATGTTTCTTATAAGCTCATAACAAAAATAATAGCCAACAGAATCAAGCCTCTTCTCCACAAACTCATCTCCCCAAATCAAAGCGGCTTCGTGGAAAAAAGACAAATGATAGATAACATTATTTTGGTGCAAGAAGCAATTCATTCCAGCAGGGAACGGGGAGACCAAGGTATGATTGTTAGAATTGATATGGCCAATGCATTCGACAGGGTAAGGCATTCCTTTTTTATTGTTATGAAGAAATTTGGTTTCAGCCTTGGCTTCATGGCTTGGATCTCAACCTGTATATCCTCACCGTGGATAGCCCTTCTGGTCAATGGATGCCTGACAAGATTTTTCAAAAGCACCAGAGGGCTTAGACAAGGCTACTCTCTTTCCCCCCTTCTATATATAATCATGGCTGAAACTTTGAGCAGGCAACTGGAAAAGGACCGAATCGCCAAAGTCATACCAGGCATCAAAATAGCCCGAGGAGCAAAGCGATTAAATCACTCTCAATTTGTTGATGACACTCTCCTTGTTGGAGGAGCCTCCATTGTTATGGCCAAGCGATTCAAAACTGCACTGGAAAAATTCACACAAGCTTCGGGAGCCCTCATAAACAACGCCAAATCCAATGTCTACACTTGGAACACTCCTTTAAGAACAACCCGTCTAATAGCAAATGTCTTCCGCTTTCCGCTAGTTGAAAAATGGCAAAATTTCAGATATATTGGCATCCCAATTTGTCTCAATTCTCTCCCAAACTCAGCCTGGACTCACATTCTAGAAAAGCTCAAAAACAAACTGGAGCATTGGGGAGCTTTTTGGCTTAACCTGGCAGGTCGTATAGTGTTAATAAAATCTGTTCTCTCAGCTCTCCCCATCTTCCAATTCTCCTCTCTGCTTGCTCCTCAAAATGTCAAATCTTCAATTTCCAGTCTTCTACGACGCTTTCTCTGGAAAGGAGGGAAAACAGATAAGAAAAAATTCCACCTAATAAATTGGGACATAGTCAAGCAACCCAAGGAAAATGGAGGTTTGAGCATTAAGGACCCAGCACTTACCAACTTAGCAATGGGAGCAAAAATTCTCTGGAACCTTGTTTCGGGAAGGAACGACTGGTGGAAACAAGTGCTAAAAAAAAAAATCTGACAGGGGACAGGCTAAGGTGTCTGGATCAGCATCACTCTTTAAACAAAGGATCCCCAGTTGGAAAGATTCTCTCTGCCTCCATCCCTCTCATTCAAAGTCATCTCACCTGGATACCGGGGAATGGACGAAAAATTCTCATAGGAGCTGATAGTATCATGGGTAAGCAACCTCTCTGGCAGCATATGAATCTACGACCACTCATCAATTGGCTAGATAGGCAAGGAAAAAAGTGCATCGCGGACATTTCCTCCTGGAACATGGATACTGGAGACTGGATAGGATGGAACTTGAAAAACATTCCAAACAATCTTCAAGAAGCTATGAATCAAATACAAACTCTGTTAAAAGGTTGTGCCCCCATCCACATCACCTCAAAAGATCAGAGAGGGTGGGGAAATGGAAATTACTCAGTCAAGCAAGGATACTCGTAACTCCTCTCTCAAATGACCCGCCTCCCAAAAGATAAAATCTGGAAATATCTTTGGTACAATGATAGTCCACCCAAAGTGAATTCCTTTTGTTGGATCCTAGCCCATGGTAAACTGCTAACATGCGAAAATCTGCTGAAAAGAAATATGTATGGGCCCTATAGATGTGAACTTTGTGGCAAGGCCTCAGAAACTTCTCAGCATATCTTCCTTCTTTGTCTGTTCACTATTATGGTGTGGAAAATAGCTCTTCAAAACCTCCACGCAAGAATCAGATGGCCGGTCCAGCCCAAAGATCTCTTTTCAGATTGGGTCTCCAGATATCGGGGCACCTCTAGAAACCCCCTCTTCAAAGCCTTGTTCAAAGCTCTACTCAAGTTCATTTGCTGGAAATTATGGCTCGCCGGGAACCAAATCACCTTCTCCAATGTTCGCACCCCCCCAAAGATGGTAGCCAAAACATTCGTAGGCCTCCTGGCAAAATTCTTCTCTTCCAAATCCAAAGCCTTCCCTCCCACCACCAGCTCAACACTCAAATCGGAATGGATCAACTATTTATTCTTCCCCCTTTCTCCAACTTCTCCTCTCCCTCCTCCCTCTAGATCGAACTGGCAGCTTCATGAAGAGACTGATTACCTTTGTTGGTGCAATAAGCACCAGAGTCACATACTCTATTTCGACGAAGCCTCAAAAGGAAACCCCGGGGTGGCAGGAGCAGGAGGGGTGATCATCTGCCCACGAGGAAATCAAGTGCTATCCTTCCATTGGAACCTGGACATCGCCACAAATAATCAAGCTGAAGCCTATGCTCTGTACCAAGGGCTCCATCTCACCAAAAGCAGAAACATACACTCTATTTCAGTGATTGGGGACTCCAAGATAATCATAGGGTATGCTCGCAACGGATCCCACCCCCCAAATTTGCACTTAAGATTCATCCTACGAAGAATTGCAACAATGCTCAAGCTCTTCCCCAATATCCATTTTTTTCACGTCCTTAGAAGAAACAATCACCTAGCATATGCTCAAGCGAATCAGGCAATTGATCTCGAGCAAGGCACGTTAGTTGTTAATGGAATTTCCCACAACATGCCAATCCCATGACACCAAGCACTCGACAAAATTCTCCCCAATACACTCAACAAACTGATTGGGCCATGGTGGCAGTCAGAATTTGGACAACTTGTCCTTACGACTTTAGTCAGATACCCACCCATCCCCCCTCACACCTCAGCACTTGGACGCCACCTCCACCTGTTCCCTCCACACGCCCCCCCCTCCACTTGTCCCCTCCACAGGCCCCCTCCCTACACTTGTCCCCTCCACACGCCCCCTACCTACACTCGTCCCCTCCACACGCCCCCACTTCTGTTTAGCTCGGATTCTTGCCACACGCTCCACCTTAGTCCGCGACCTTCAGCGTCCTTTCTTTCCCTCCCCAGGCTTGGGAAGTCTCTTCGGTGTACCTTGGACAACTCCTGAGCATGGGAGAGAATTCTGGAGTGAGGAGTTTAGGCGCAGGGTGACGTCCAAAATGGACAAGCCATTAATTCTAAGCGAGGTGAAGGATCCTAGCAGCAGAAGTAATCATGGCTCAAACGTATGGCAAATTGTGGGAAAATGTATAAGTTTTGTGAATCAAATGAAGAGTAGTGAAAGCATCACAACAAGAGCGGTTCATTGGGGAAGCAAGCACATTCCTGTGAAGAACAGAGAAGAGACTCCTCCCCGTAAGCGCACTGGTGGTTTCTACAATTGGGGGAAAGCAGGGAATACACCCAAGATGAACAGGCAAATACCAAGAACTGTCTTAGTGGAGGAGCATGAAGAGTTGGTAAGCATTGTACAAACACTTCCATTACAGCTCAGGGCCCTCTCCACACAGGTTCTCTCAATCACAGAGATCATCATCCAGCATAGGAGCGAGCAGTAGTGAAACAGGGACGAATGTGAAGCACTCAGGCAACAAATAGAGGAGCTCAAATTTGCGTCTGGCCCTATGTCACCCTTCACAAACACTTCCCTCTCAGATGAAGCCTCCTCTCCAGGACCGTGTCTTCAATTGGATCTCAACCTGTGGCCTCCAACAGAGGCAGACCACACTGCACCGGACCAGAACATAATGTAATTATATGCAATGTTTTTTTGTGCTTTTATTAGGTACTTTCTGCAAGATGTTTACCATCGATACACAAACAAACTTTAGTGTTTTAGTTAGCGCCACCCCTGTTCTCCATTTCCTTCTTGGAGAACACAGATGGGAGCATTTTGATCTCTGCAATTTTTGTAACCACGACTTTACTCTCTACCTGCGTTTCCTCGTGGCTTTTTAATATATATTTTACCCAATTTCTGTAAAAAAAAATAAAAATAAAATAAGCTCACCTAACAATTATTAATGTAATCACATTTGCAAATAATATAATACTACTTGTCACTCTCATCTATAGAGAGAAGTGGACCACTACAATATGCATCTAACACAATTAATATTAAAACAATTATGGATTAGTGCATTATTTGGTTGTGTGCATATTATTACTTATGTAATCACATCTTATATTTGTAACCTTAATACCAATGATGCAATGTTATTTGTTACTCCATTTTGTACATAGGTTATTTTTTAATGGTTTTTTATTATTAAAATAAAAACAATTATTAAATAAAAAATTAAAGAGTTGATATTATTTAAAAAAAAATTGTTATCTCACTTAAAATGGTGCATATAATATTAATAAATATACATATTTAATTATTTATTATAAAAATATTACATTATATAAATTAACTTATATATTTATTAAAAGAGAACTTGTTATCCTCATCACTCAAAATAATCATCACTCAAAATATTGTATTCTTATAACGTTTAGCCTACGGCTTTAATAATTTATTTTGAAAACATTATAATGTATACACTAACTTACATAACACTACTATAACATGACAGAGAAGTGTGGTCCACAACCGAGATTGTCAATCAATAAAAACTAAACACCTCATGGCAGAATATTAAATGTTGTTTTACTATCAATCAATAAAGACTAAACATTAGTGCACTCCACGCGTCCAGCAAGGAACTCAGTGCCTGCCACCTTGCCTCAACCCACGTGACGACACCTGTTTCTCCCTTTCACCTTTAATACCTCCTTATGACTGTTGCAAACATCTATTTCACTGCGCTCTCAACTAAATGCTCTAGTGTGCTCAGAGTTGGCCTCCCGTCATGGCTATGGTGTTGGTACAATGTTCGCTCCTCCTACGCTCGTGCACCTTTACTCTCCTTCATTCTTCTTATGGCGACACCCATCCCCCTAGTTGGCTTATATCGCCCTCCCCTTACAACGATTTTTCTCTCTGTCGCTCTCGCTGGTGCTTACCTAGTTCTTCCTGTTCGATTTTCCACCTCTACCTCTCGTTCCTCAAGCTATGCCTCGGCTGTGAGGGAAGCCGGAGAGAGGTTCCCTCTGGTACTAGAATAGAGTGGTCATGGCCAACATGCACCCTCCCTCCTTCCCTCGTTCGTACAACTCCTCACCTTCGTCCTCCACTCAGTCCTCACCAGACCAAGGCAACCTTCCACCTCTATCCTGACCATGGGCTTCCCGAGTCGAATGGTTCGATCTCCAAGGGAATTCTCTCGGCTTCGCTCCTGGACCGCTCTCTGACCTGGCCTCAACCTCACAGTCAACACTGGCATGCCCTTCCATTCCATCACCCTTCACTCCTTCGCCACCCCTGTCACCACCCTCTGTGCCTTCACTGGAAGATTGTAACGCGCATTCAAAAGGTGTGCCATAGCCAAGCTCGGCTCCAACCGGACTGCATTTCATCCTCGTGACTCTGGGATTCAATCTCAATTCTCTAAGACTTGGTCTTTGCAGTCCATAAGGACGTCGATCACCTCCATTTTAGGCTGGAACACATGGACCAACGCTTAGAGAAAATTGAATCTCTTCTCTTGACACTGCTTTGTTCCCTGCATCCTCCAAAGTCAGACATCAATGCCCCCACATCTCCAGGGGCGGTTCTTTCTCCACACTTCCAGGGGGACGATGAGCAAGGCGTGGTTGAAGGTGCACAGGCGGCCAAGGACAAGCAAGACACTATGCATGGCACATGCGCAGCAGAAGCCGAGGACATGCACGCCCACCATACACCATGACAGTCGACAGGCGTACAGGTGTCAACGTGCATGCTTTATTTTGACAATTGTCAGTAGTTTCTGGAAGGTTTTGTTTACGCTGTTGGAGTTTAGTAATGCCTATTTTGTGGGTTTGTTAGTCGATAGGCGTTGTCTGATTCATCATATCATCTTTTTTTATATACAATTTGAATTCATGGATAGGCCGAATCGGTTTCCCCACGGGGCGATTCAGGCAAATATGTCTAATTTTCACTGATCTTTCTAGTCAGTTTGTCAATCTGAGTTGGTTTCCCTTTAAAGCAACTCAACTCTCCAAAAACTCGTTCTTAGAACGATACTATAATTTTTTATCATGACATATAATATATAGCTCTTACTTAAAAATATAAAATAAAGACTAAACTTGTTGTTACATAGTACATAAAAATCATTGGATTTGAAATACTTTAAATCCAATTTTTTATAATAAAAAAAAGTGGGATATGAGGTTATTATATCACCCATTTATTTCAATTGTTTTTCCTTTGTATTCAGATTAAATCTGGTTATAAAAAAAAAAGTGGGATATGGGTTATTATATCACCCATTTATTTCAAGTGTTTTTTCTTTGTATTCAAATTAAAATCTGGTTAAAATTTTTAATTCAATGCAAAATTATGATTTTAGCAATTACAAATTGTCATTTTAAACTAATTCTATATCTTTAAATCTACCCAAATACTTATTGTCATTTTAAACTAATTCTAAATCTGTATATCCAACAGTTTTCTCAACAATATACATGCCCCGGCCCCCATGCCCTATGGATATTAGCAGAGACAATAACTCTATATATTCAATGGTTCTCTTCTCTCTCTGTATATGTGTTAAGAAGAGAAGTTTATGTTTCGTAAGGGAATCTCATATTTAATTTTATTTAACTAAGTAAATTAAATTATTATTATGGATAATATTTTTTTAAAATAATTATTTTTAAATTAATTAATTTTTTATTATGATTTAAAAATATGTTGTAGTTGAAGATCCATCATAATTATTCTTTATGATAGTTTTGTAATTTCAAAAAAAACTTTATATGCATTATTTAGGAATTTTTTATCATACTTGAAACTAATTCCTATTTATTACATAGTTTTTTCAACGAAATCAAACAATCAAATCAATTATGTCTCTTCACATTGTATTTCTTTTGAATACATAAAGTTGGAAAAATCACGTCAAGGGCACATCTTTGCCCCCTTAAACTCAACATTCATTGCTCTCGTACAAAATCGGACAATCCGCTCTCCTTGGATGAGTTTGGGACCATATCACTTGTATATACAAGGTGGTGGTCAAAGTTGTAGCTCACGGACTAAAGGACCTTCTTTCAGAAAAAAGTCTCAAAAGAATAATTTGGTTTATTAGAGGGTAGACAAATCCATGAGGCTATAGGGGTGGCACAAGAGGGTTTGCATAGGGTTTGCATAGCGTCAAGACAAAGAAAGTTAAAGGGGTCATCCTAAAAATTGATCTTTCCAAGGCTTACGACAGGGTAAGTTGGTTCTACATCAGATTGATTCTCACTCATCTGCGCTTTGATGTTCCTTTCATATACTAGATTATGGGGTGTCTCTCTTCGGTATTTTTTGCAGTGCTCATTAATGGTGCGGCCTCTCCCTTCTTTAAGTATGAAAGAGGGATGCGTCAGGAGTGCCCTCTATCGCCCCTTCTCTTTCTCTTAATAGCAGAAGGTCTCAGTAGAGCACTGGCCCATGCAAAATCTCAAGGCAATTTTACCAGCATCCAGGTAGGGAAAAATCTCTTCATCACACATCTCCTTTTCATTGATGATGTTCTAATTTTCTATAGTGGGAAGCAAATGAACGTTGAATCCCTATCAGAGATTCTAATTTTGTTCAGTAGGGCTACAAAAATGCAAATCAATATCCAGAAATCTACGTTATCTGCAAATAAACTCTTTGTTGAAGAGTTGGATCAATACAAGTCTTTGTTTCCTTTTGAGCTGGTATATTTTGACAAAGGGATCAAATATATGGGTTTTTACATCAAGCCTAACTACTACAGAAAAGTAGATTGGGAATGGCTCATTGGGAAACTTGAAAAAGGCTTAAGGTCTAGAGTTTCAGATGGATTTCTAGGCAAGAAAGCTAACTCTAGTGAAATTGGTGTTGGAAGCCACATTGATTTACTGGATTTCTTTGACTTGGATCCCTAAAGGAGTGTTGGAAAAGGTTTGAAAGAAATGCTTTAATTTTCTCTTGTCAGGAACCAGGGACAAACATGTCACCCCATAGGTAAGCTGGAAGCGATTGGCTACACCGAAATTGCTGGGAGGGTGGGGCTTAAAAAACATCTTCCTATTTGCAAAATCCCTAGCAGCCAAATCAATATGGAGGTTAATCATGACAAAAAATTTATGGATTGAAGTGGTTTTTCATAAGTATATTAAGCTTGATACAGTGGAAGGATGGTTGCGTAATACCACCAAAAACTCGACAAATTGCTCAATCATTTGGAAAACAGTGGTAAAAATTTTCTTGGTGGTAGGAGAGAGATTGGATTGGCTTATTAATAACGAAGTCAAAGTCAGAGTAGGCTCAGATCCTTGGGATGACAGTGGTCAAAACCATATTCTGTTGGATGATATTTTACAACAGATTCAAGAGAGGGGAGTTTTTCACCTAAACTAGATAGCAGATTCTAGGACTTCCACCATTTGGAATCAAGGTTGGTTGGATGTTGCCCAGGTGGTTCTGGGAGCCCACCAGGAAGAATCTTGGACAAATTGCCTCTCGGATTTGAAAGCTACACATGTCAGGATCATAGATAGGGAGGATGAATTAGTTTGGAAATGTGTGGAGCATGGGACTTACACACCCAAGTTGGGGTATATTCAACTAAATTTCGACTTGCTACAAAGAGAACCAAACTGGTGGTGGAAAGGCCTTTGGAAGTCTAGGTGTACCTTGAAAATTCAAATTTTTATGTGGTGAATATTAGAAAACAAAATTCCAACCTGGGATCACATGAAGAAAAGGAAGATTGAAGGACCAGGTTGGTTCTCTCTCTACATAAATGAAGAGGAGATGGTGGGCCATCTTTTCCTCTCTTGTCCTTTTACTTTACAGGTCTGGAAAGAATGCTCCTCATTTTTAGACTTAAACTTCTCTTGGAGGGGCATTTATGTAGAGGAGGCCTAGAGAGCTTGGTCTTCAAATGTCATCAAAAAGACATTAATATTTTTCCTCTAATTGTCTCTTGGGGGGTTTGGTTGGAAAGAAATGCAACAATTTTCTAGAATAGGATGGTCTCTCCAGAGTGCACTACAGCCCAAGGCTTAAGTATTATGGAACACTTTCCTCAAGTAAATGGCTCTCCTCCAATAAGATTTATTCGTGAGGAACAAGTAGATGAAAATACTCCTTGGGTTTTTTTGATGGAGCATCACGAAACAACGGACAAGCATGTGGTGGTGGAGTGGTTATTTTTTTTTTATCAGACTACCACTTCTTTAAGATCAATATGGGGCTTGGATCTGGCTCAAATAACTACACTGAACTTATGGCCTTAAAACTGCTTATTCTTTTTGCAAGAGAAAATGGGTGATTTCACTACAAATATATGGTGATTCCTTGAATGTGGTGAATTGGACCGAGAAACTTCAAAGATGTCACAATATAATATTATCTCCTTTGATTGAAGAAATAGACAAGATTTTAAACAATTTTGACTCTTTTTCTCTTCATCATGTCTACAGAGAACAAAATTCTGATGCAAATGCTCTATCCAAATCTAGCATAGAGATGGCTTTTGGGTCTTGGACTATCCAGGAATCAAAAGACGAGACCAGAACATACTCTACTCACTCTCCTTTCATATAGACAACTTAAATGACACTTTTTGGGTTTATCAGTCGGACTGTTTTATGTACGTAAGTCGATACTACAATATATCATGATGGATAACCTTGTTTAAAAAGACAACTCTGCAGGGCTTTATGCTTCATGATCAAATTCCCTTGTATTTCTCTCCTGCTAGTTTTTTCCTCTTTGGTTCCTGGCCACAAATTTCAATGTTAGTAGGCCCATGGCTGGTCTTTCTTGGTATTTTGATGATAGGTTGATCCTCTTTATGCCTCTCAGGCCTCACCAGGAGGAGGATTTTTTTACTTTTGTAAAAGGACTAATTATGCACTGCCTCTTTGCAGTTACCAATGATACATGTCCTGACATGTATCTACAAAATGTAATTCTATTCTATGAATAAAATTGTGCTTTTTTCCTTGGATTTTGTTTTTTTGAAAAATCAATTATTTCCATCACTATAAATGCTACAATGACTTTGGACAATACCCAATGAATTTTCAACCTTTGTAAACATCGATAAATTTTCTCAAAACTAAATTGCATACATTCCATGAATGTTCACACAGAATAAAAAAGGCTTATACCCAAACATCGACTTCTAATGAAAAACTCTATGTATACTTGACTATTGTTTTCAAAGAAAATGCATGTGTATACCCAATGAATTTTCACAAAGAAAACCCTGTATACTCAAGAGTTTTCTCAATATTAGTAGAGGCAGTAAATCTATTTACCTGTGAGGTGTAGATCAATTGGTTTGTGTGGGGTTTAGTCTCCATCAGGTCACTGGTTCAAATCTCATGGAAAGGGGTTGAGGGTGGGAGCCATTTGTGGGGGAATACAACTGTCCCATGGGGCATCCAGGCTCGACCGAGTCTCGCACAATCCTAGTAACAAATAGCACTCATGGGCAGATCATTCTTCCATCCAACATTGAGGTTGGCCCCGGCCTAGGCTCAACCTAGTTGGATTAAAAAAAAAAAAACTCTATATATTCAATGTTCTCATTCAATGTGAATGCCTATTGGTTTTTCATAGATATCAGATATACCCAGTGGGTTTTATTGTAGATATCCAAAAAAGACATTAATTATGTTAAGGACACTAATGGATTGAAGTGCATCATTTTCCTTTTTAGTTATAGGAAATCAAAGAGCTTGACCATGCATTGCAATGACCGCATTCACATTGTTATAGGGTCAACATTGTTAACTCTGTTATATTTTGATTTCCAAGTCAATGAGATATCTTATTTGAGTGATGTGAACATATGAGGCTCGAGCCATCTAGAGTTTCTTTTCCATTGAAAATTCTCAAGTGAGTAGTTGTGTTCTAATACATGTTAGCCATTGAACTCTTCTTGTGCATCCCCACTTTGAAAAACATGGGGAAAATACATGGTGGTTTTGTTTAGATCAAAAGAGTGAGGCGCTAGATGATTTCAAGAAAACCACTCAATATTTACAATATTGAGGTGAAACATAATTTTAAAATAAAAATTTATATAAATAATTTTCATTCCCCCAAGAGTCGTTCCCAAGTCTAATCTTGGCATCTCGGGGGTGTGTGGCACCATGATGGTTCTCACTTGAAAACTTGGCTCAACCAAGGATACTTTACCCAGACTACACCTCTTTGTTGGTTGTGGAGCCTGATTATTTTCCTGACTCAGAGGTCTTGTGTTTTTCAGCCGTGTTTATACCCCATGAAAACTTTACACCCCAGAAGTATGTACACTCTTCCACGTGGGGGAGTGAAGAGGGGGGGTACCTCCTCTGCGGGGTCCGGGGGCGAAGCCCCCGAAGGAAAAATTTCCTTATAAAAGTATATTGTAATTTCATTGTAAATCTGGACCGTTCATTATAAGGTCGCAGATCTAACGGTAAAAATTATGTTAGGGTTTTTTGCCCTAGAAGGCAATCCTCTTTTATGAGGGAAATGTATTGTGGCTATGGATGATGGCGAGTATTGTATTCTGAGAGAAGAGACTGTGAGAGAAAGAATAGGAAGTTACAACAGGTTTTGTTGTAGGTTGTATCCATTCATTTGCTAGATAATAATAAAGGAAGGACCTGGCAATTTCTCTGGTGGACGTATCCCACACTGGGTGAACCATGTAAATCTGTGTCTCTCTTGTATTGTGTATCTTCTGTGTTTTGTTTCCACATTTGTTTTATTTTATTGCTCTACGGTTCTGTTTTTCTAACAACTGGTATCAGAGCGAAAGGTAACTCGCAGGAAAAGAGGGTTCCTGGTTCGAGTGGGAGCAATGTCGGAAGATGGAAAGTTTAGGGTCAAGAAATTTAACGGCCAAAACTACTAGTTATGGAAGATGCAGATGGAAGATTATTTATATCAGAAGGATCTATTCCTACCATTGGGTGGAGTAGCAAAGAAGTCGACGACCATGAAGGACGAAGAATGGGAGATTCTTGACAGAAAGGCTCTAGGAATGATACGACTGAGCTTGGCAGCGTTGGTGGCTTTCAATATTTCTAAAGAAAAGACAATGAAGGATTTAATGGACGCGTTAGCTAAACTGTATGAAAAACCCTCGATGTCCAATAAGGTATTTCTAATGAAGAGATTATTTAATATAAGGATGTCAGAAGGTGGGTTTGTTGCAGATCATTTACATGAATTTAATACGGTTACTAATCAACTAAGTTCCATAAAAGTGGACTTTGATGATGAGGTTAGGGCTCTTCTAATCTTGTGCTCATTGCCAAAAAGATGGAACAGCTTGGTCATGGCTATAAGTAACTCTGTCTCTGGTTCAAATAATTTAGAATTCGATGATGTTGTTGGTGTTATCCTTAGTGAGGAAATGCGACGAAAAAGCATAGGTTAGACATCAGGTAATGCGTTGAACATGGAGAACAGGGGAAGACAAAAGGATAGAGGAAAGGGCTCAGGGAACCATGGCAATTCTAGGAAGGGCAGATCCAAATCCAGACTTGGAAAGATAGAGTGTTGGAATTGTGGGAAGAAAGGACATCTGAAGAAACACTGTAGAGCTCCAAAGAAACAAAGAGATGGACAACATGAGAGAAATCAGGAAGCAAATGTAACAGGTGATGTGTTACAAGATGATTTGATTCTTTCTGTAGATAATATTTCTGAATCTTGGGTAGTAGATTCAGGGGCTTCATTTCATGCCACACCCCATAGGAAACATTTTCTAGATTATGTTCAAGGTGATTTTGGACAGGTTCATTTGGGTGATGATGCACCAT
>ML781933.1:465303-517543 GCA_009831015.1 Picea engelmannii
TGCTATTGTATGTAGATGACATGCTTGTTGCAGGGTCTAATATGCAGGATATAAATATGCTCAAGAATAAATTAGCCAATTCATTTGTGATGAAGGATTTGGGTGCTGCAAAGAAAATCCTTGGCATGAGAATAACAAGAGACGGGAAAAATCGAAAATTGACATTGTCTTAGGCTGAGTACACAGAGAAGGTGTTGGAGAGGTTTAGAATGCAGAATGAAAAACCAGTTAGTACACCTTTGGCCAGCCATTTCAAATTAACTAAGGAAATGTGTCCCAAGACACAAGAGGAGATAGAATACATGTCCAGGGTCCCTTATTCATCAGTAGTTGGTAGCTTGATGTATGCAATGGTTTGCACAAGAATAGATATTGCACATGCAGTGGGATTTGTGAGTAGGTATATGAACAATCCAAGTAAAGAACATTGAGAGGTAGTAAAGTGGATTCTCAAGTATTTTAGAGGTACTACTACTCATGCATTATGTTTTGGAGGTTCAGACACTTTTCTACAGGGATATGTTGATTCGGATATGACAGGTGATAAAGACAGCAGGAAAAGCACCACAGGGTATGTTTTTACTATAGGTGGAACAAAAGTAAGTTGGATTTTGAAACTACAAAAGGTTATTTCACTTTCAACAACAGAGGCAGAGTATGTTGCTGCTACAGAGGTTAGTAAAGAGATGATTTGGTTACAAAGGTTTATGGAGGAATTGGGAAAGAAGTAGGAGAATAGCAGGTTGTACTGTGATAATGAGAGTGCAATTCATCTTACAAATAACTCAGCCTTCCATTCGAAGACTAATAATATATAGTTGAGGTACCACTTCATACGATCTGCCTTGGAAGATGGACATTTGAAGTGGGAAAATATACACACTAGCCAAAATCCTGCAGATATGTTAACAAAGGGAGTAACTAGAGAGAAACTGAGTTCCTGCTCAGTTTCAGTTGGTCTTCAAGAATGAAGATGAAGATGATAAATTTTCTAGGTCCAAGAAGGCTCAGAGTCCAGCATATACAACAGTGGTGGAGTTGTTGAGATCGGTCTCCAAGTGGGAGATTGTTGGTTGTGGAGCCTGATTATCTTCCTGACTCAGAGGTCTTGTGTTTTTCAGTCGTGTTTATACCCCATGAAGACTTTACACCCCAGAAGTATGTACAGTCTTCCATGTGGGGGAGTGCATAGGTGGGGGACCCCCTCTACGGGGTCCGGGGGGTTCGAGGGTGAAGCCCCCGAAGGAAAAATTGCCTTATGAAAGTATATTGTAATTTCATTGTAAATCTGGACTGTTCATTATAAGGTCACAAATCTAACGGTAGAAATTATGTTAGGGTTTTTTTCCCTAGAAGGCAACCCTCTTTTATGAGGGAAATGTATTGCAGCTATGGATGATGGCGAGTATTGTATTCTGAGAGAAGAGACTGTGAGAGAAAGAAGAGGAAGTTACAACGGGTTTTGTTGTAGGTTGTATCCCTTCATTTGTTGGATAATAATAAAGGAAGGACCTGGCAATTTCTCTGGTGAACGTAGCCCACACTGGGTGAACCACGTAAATATCTGTCTCTCTTGTATTGTGTATCTTATGTGTTTTGTTTCCTCATTTGGTTTATTTTATTGCTCCACGGTCCTGTTTTTCTAACACTCTTCACCTAGACCATACCCATACTTTGTTCTAGGCTATGGATGAGTCACACTCTTACTCTTTGCAACTCAATTGTATACTTAGACAATTGTTAATATTATTTAACACTTGGCCATTCTGACATACAACAAAAAACATGTTAAATACAAGAGACACAGATATAGTGTGAGCAGCACCAGTAGTACCTAATACCCGACTTCGTTTAATATATTGTGAAACAAAACCAATACAATATAGGGAGGGCACTACTATCCTAGTTACATAGATGGGAAGAGTCTCACGAATCTTCCCTGTACAACAGAATTGTTCAGACTTGCGGATTCATCACACCGATACTTCCTCAATTTACCCTCCTTTCATCAGCATGCGGTGCACCCCACTTGTGCGCCTTCCCTCAGACTATCTCGTGTCTCTTTCCTTGCTTACTTGCTTATGCTCTTGGTTGTGCATCTTGTGCTCTTATATGGACTCCAAGGGTCACGATCACAGATTGTCACATCCTTTGGGTGTGTCATGCCCCTTAGTGAAACAACATGCCCAAACAAATCTTTGCACCCCTTCATGGACCCAATGTGCCCAAATGAGCCTCTGTTCCCATTAACCATCACGTCTCTTGGAACGACGCACCCCATCCTTAGGTGTGTGCCCCTTTTCTCATGCTCTTCCTTGTGTCGATTGTTGTGACTCACTGTGGGTGTGCCAATGGGGTCATCCAACCTCTCCAACACACCCATGTTGTGAAGGGAAGATGAGTTCACTCCTTGGGCATTCTCCCAAGTTGCCCCGTCCTTGCCCAAATACAACCCAAGTCTCCATCATCTGTCTCAGGGGAAGAAGTGTGTGTGTGATCCAGATTATTTTGAGAAATACATGAAGGAATAAATATAATTGAGATATAACAATGAAATACACAAAAATATAGAAGAGAACACAGATATACAGTGAAACCCAACTTTTATTACTGAATAAGATAGAAAAACATTGTAGATCAAAATCTGGAAAAATGGGGTAGCTTATCTCTAAAACAAAAGAGATGTTAGCTATGATTCATTCACAAGAAGGTTTACACCACACTCCATTAGCTATGCTTCATTCACAAGAAGCTTTACATCACACTCCATTGCCTGCTTAAAGGGCCTCCTTCACCTCAATTATATATGAGAGAGTGAGAGGAGAACAATTCCCATGATGCATGTGGGATAAATTGGACTAAGTTTGTAAAATTCCATAGGCATGTAAAACACTAGGACTTTCCGAGAGGAAACCCATCCTAGTACTAATCTAGCTTGAACGCGCTTAACTACAAAGTTCTAATGGGATCCACTGCATTAATGCTATGTTGTAGGCATGTACTTAAGACCACTAGGAAATCGTTAAATGATGTCTGTAATTAACAAATGAAGATGACATTACATTCCATTCCCCATCAAAAGGGTGAATATCATGGTTTATCAAAACCACAGGATCAAAATGGTGATTCATTGGAAGAGGTGGATGGCCATTGAGATCCATCTAGATCAGTGTGCCCCCTTGGGCTCACACATCACCATAGTTTTCCAAGGTGCTCTTGCCCACGCCCATAAGACAAGTTCTTTCCTAACCGATCGCTTCCTCGTGATTTATGCCCGAATCATCATTGAATCTTCCCAAGGAGTGCATGTGTTCGATGGATGTCATGGAAGGCCTTACATCCACCCCCACTAAACTTGTTGTTGTCTCAAAAACTTCCACAACACTTTCGATCTGTAGCGACCTCTATCAAACTCCCAAATCACGTCCTCGTATTTCCACAAGGACTCATATCTCTCCCAACTTTCCTCTTTGTCGGGCTTGTGATTCAAATGCACTTGACCTCTGCCTCATCCCAAGATACGATGTGCTAAAAAATTCTCTACCTCCAACTCTGGATTGTCCGCAACCATGGTCGGTGCTCTGGATGGCTCAACTTGACTTGGGTCATCCGGGTCTCTTTGTCATGATTTCAACTGGATAATGTGGAAGATAACTGATGAATATTTCACATGTGGAACAATAACTCCAATCCATAGGTGATGTTTCCAATCTTCTCAAGAAATTTGAACGGTCCTTTATACCTCCGCACAAGATATGGAGTCATCCCTTTAGGTGGTGGGAAATTTTCTCTATTTAGCTTGAGTAATACCAACTCCACTACTTGGAACTCTACATTGTTCCGACTATGATATTCCCACTACTTCATTTTTTTTTGTTGCATTAGTCAAGTGTGTGTGATCTATCTCCAACCAATCCTGCCAATTCTTCATGAAACCCATGGCTGATGGATTTGTTCCATAGTATCCCTATGTCATAAAATGAAGAATCGTGGGTTTTTATTCATTCATCAACTCAAATTGACTATAGCCCGTCGTGTAACTCTTCTACAGGTTGTAGCTAAACTAGGTGGGCATCCTACAAGTTCGGCTAATTCATTTGATCTACCTGCACATAGTGCCACAAATAGTCCTCCAAAAGTGCGTTGATTCATTCAATATTCCCATCTATCTACGGATGGTAGGATGAATTCTTTGACAATTTTTTCCCCACAAGATTGAACAATGATGTCCAAAACTTACTCATGAATCTTACATCCCTATCCAACACAATGTTCAAAGGAAGACCTCAATACTTCACTATGTGCTTGAAAAACAAATTTGTAGCTTCTTATGCACTGCAAGGAATCTCGTCACAATGAATACAACATACTTGGAGAATTGATCTACCACGACCAAAATCCCATTATATCCCTACACCATCAGAAACTATGTGATGAATTCCATCGAGACACTCACCCATGGTCTCTCCAGAATTAGTAAAGGCTGCAACTAACCTGCTCTCATTCTAGTGTCCATCTTATCCTGTTGACATATAAGGAAAGTGTGAATTTACTCCTCCAAATATTTCTTCATCCACTCCTAAAAGTATCCTCTCTCCAATAACGCCAACATCCTTCATTATCTTGAGTGGCTAGCCCAGGGTGAGTCGTGACATTCCTTCATGATTTCCCTCCTAAGGTTGGATGACTTAGGGACATAGAGTCGCTCCCCAAAGTACAATAGTCCATCGAGTAGCCAAAACTTCCACATTTTTCCATCCTTCACTTGCGTCATGATGTTCGTCATTGTGTGATCATGCTCTAACCATTCCTTGATATTTTCTTACAACTCTTCCAAGACATGAATTTGATTGGCCCCTGATGTAGGAAATTCGTCCTCCTCCTCTAGGGCTACAAGTTTTCCTTTATACTCAAGGCATCCACAATAGAGTTTACATGGTCAACCTATACTCAATCGTCATGTCAAATTCTGTGAGGAAGTATTTCCACCTTTCCTTCTTGGGTGACAACTTTGGTTGCATTATGAAGTAACTTGTTGCAATGTTGTCTGTCTTCACAACAAACAACTTGCCCAAAAAGTAGTGTCTCCAATTATGCAAAACAATACTACTATAGTCATCTCCTTCTCATGAGAGGGGTATCTCTATTCACAATCTTGGAGCTTTCTGATATCAAAGGAAATTGAATGTCCCTCCCATGTCAAAAATCATCTAATGGAAAATTTTGATGTGTCTATCTACACTTCAAATGATTTCTCAAAGTCTAGCAACTTGAACCTAGGAGTGGTGACAATTATGTGTTTGATCTCTCCAAACACGGACTTGCACCTATCTGTCCAGTTCCATGCTTTCTCTTTTTCCAACAAGTTAGTTAGTGGTGCAATGATCTTGGAATAACCCTCTACTCAACCAAATATCCTCTTAGTCCTCCTATACCCACACTGAACAAACCCTAAGGAGCCCCCTGCTCGCCTCCAAACCCTCACGCAGCCTCTCGTACTCTTCACTACTCCTCCACATGGGCTTGCGGCTTCCTCTAAATCCCCTGGCACAGTTTAATGGGAAGATCATCCCTCCCAAATACCCCTGCAACCTTTCCTTAACCCTCAACCTATAAATAGAGAGGAAATCAACCCTCTAGTAGCCATGATTTCCTTAAACAACTCTGTGACCTCTCTATATCTCTACGAGACAACATCATAGACAGTTTGACCCACCAAGGTGACTCCACTACCCTTCCAAGCAATGACAAATTGGTTTCCAAAGAAGAATGATGAACCTCCAATAAATCGTTGCACATGGATTGAAGGAAAATAAAAAATGAAGATCCAAATAGAAAAACCTGGATATATTTCCCTTATGTTTAGGTAGGTTGGATATCTCACCACTGAAACCAAACTAGCAATGGAATGGTTTTTCCCAAAACCCCAAGGAAAAGACTGGATACAAGAGCACTTCAATAAGATATCAAATCGTAATCATAAAGTGAAGGGATATCCCTCCTTTTATTCTTCCTCTTAGCCTTCTAGATATTTCCCTTTCTTGACCAAATCAAACTTCACCCTTATTCCTCCTTTAATTATTACTTAAACATTAAAATTTGATTTTTAATGTTTAAGTCATTAATAATTTATTTTTATTTAATGTCACTTTATGAATATAAAATCCTCTGCCAAAGTGACACCAAATAAATCACCATGAATCCCTTTTTCTACTGACTATATCCTACATGAGTCGCATAGGCTACTAAGTCATCCTTCATCACGATCAATTGGAAGGGGACATTATATTCCCCCCTTCCCAATATTTCTTGTCCACAAGCAACTCCAAATTAGGGTGCTACAAGATCTACTCTCCTTCCCAAGTAGCATCCTCTATGGGAAAACCTCTCCATGTGACTTGGTACTCTCAAATGATTGTACTCATTAGCCTCCTCCCTTTGACATCAACAATCCTCTTTGGAGTTAGAATGAGTTGTCCCTCCTCATCTAGTGGAGGAAGATATGTTGAGGTGGTAACCTATTGTCCCAATGCCTTCTCAAGGAAAGATACATGGAAGATGTTGTGGATCCTGCTACCCTTTGTCATCTCCAACTCATAGGATACCTTTTTGACTCTCCTAATCACTTTGTAGGGTCCATAGAAGCGATTCTTCAACTTTTTCGCACCACTCTTCTTCAACGGAGATTTTTTGTAAGGATGCGACCTGAGATAGACTAAGTCCCCAACCTCAAAGTTGCGCTCCACCCTGTTCCTATCTGCATACATCTTATGTTGATTCTGAGTGACTTGAAAATTCTCCTTTAGGAATCTCAAGATGTATTGACTCTCCTACAACTAATATTTGCGCTTGGGATCCCTATTGTCCCCAAACTCCAAGTCCACAAATGATGAGGCATCGTAGCCATACAATTCCCTGAATGGGCACATCCCAATGGACATGTGATGAGTGGTGTTGTAGAAATGCTCCCCGAGATGAAACCACTTTATCCACATCCTCTACTACCCTAACACATAGTTCCTCAAGTACCCCTCAATCCACTTGTTTACTATCTCGGTCTATCCACCCATCTGGGGGTGATAGTTGGTACTAGGCGTCAACTCTTTCCAAGATAATATGAACAACTCCTGCCATAATGTGTTGAGAAACCTATTATCTCGATCACTGACTATGTTCCTCGAAACACCATGTAGTCTAAACACCTCCCTGAAGAATATGTATGTTACCTGTGATGCATTGTACTATGAAGGAATGGAAAATAAGAGCGCATATTTGGTCAACCTGTCGACCACCACGTAGATACAGTCCCTACCCTGTACCTTGAACAAACCTATAATGAAGTCCATGGAAATTCTTTCCCACTTTGGCTATGGGATCGATAATGGCTGAAGCATCCCTACAGGATGCGTAAGCTCTGACTTGTTATGCTGATAAGTCATACACTCCCTCACATATTGAAGCACATCCTCCTTAAGACCCTTCCAAGATAATCTCTCCCTCACCTACCTCTAGGTCTTTAGATTCCCCGGGTGCCCTACCAGTGGTGCGCCATGTATTGCCCTTAAAATATTATCCTTGAGTATGGACTTAGGGACACGATAGATCCTATCCTTGTAGTAGATGATGTCATCCACTACCTTATATCCATCATCCTAAATAATACCCTCCACCGGCTCACAAGCAGATGCATTCTTGGAGTACTCCACCAAGATAATGGACTTCGAGTCTGCTGAGATCTTGATCATGGAAAATGTTGCAGGTATCCTGGAAACAGAATCAAGAAATGCATTCTTCATTCCATTTATATACTCGATGTCAAAGTCATACACATGCACCTTACTTACCCACTTATTTTGTCTCTTGTTCAAATCCTTTTGCTCCAAAAAATATCTCAGAGTGTTGTGGTGAGTCTTCACCAAAAAACATCCTCCAACCAAGTACTATCTAAACTTGGCCAATGCATGCATGATGGCCAACATATCCTTATCATAGATAGGATATAGCTTCTATGGCTCCCTCAACTTTCTTCTCTCGAAACCTATGGGGTGTTGATTCTGCATTAGCACTACTCCTATACCTTGTTTTGATGTATCACACTCCAATACAAATGGTTACGAGAAGTCTAGAAGTGCTAACACTAGGAAATTACTCATGACCTTATTCATCCCGTCAAATGCTTCTTGAGCCTCCTCTGACCATATGAATTCTCCCTTTTTGGTGAGGTCTTCCAATAGCGCAACAAGCTGTGAAAATAATTTCACAAAGCACCTATAATAGCTGCATAAACCAAAGAACCCCCATAGATATGTAAGTGATCTAGGTGTGGGCCAATCTAAGATCACCTGTATCTTATCGTGATGCACCTTTACCCCTTCAACACCAATCACATGCCCTAGATATAGAATCTCTGTCATTCCAAACTTGTAGTTTTCCTCTTTGGAAAATAGTGATTGCTCCTCCATGATGTTGAGAATCTCGTCAACATGTCTTAAGTGCTCCTCCCAAGTTATGTTGTAGATCAGTAGATCATCAAAAAATACCATTAAGAACTTCCTCAACTACTTGTTGAATATATGGTTCATACACGACTGGAAGGTAGCTAGAGCATTATTCAACCCAAAGGGCATGACTAGAAACTCATAATGCCCGTAGTGACATATGAATGTTGTCTTATGGATGTCCTCCTCTCTAACCCGAATCTGATGGTACCCCGATCAAAGGTCAACCTTCGAAAAATACATTACCCCATACAACTCATCAATCCTAGGTACTGATTACGAGTTCTTAATGGTATTCTTATTCAATTCCCTATAGTCGATGCACATCCTCATTGTGCCATCCTTCTTCTTCACCAATACCACTAAAGAAGTGAAGGGACTGGAGCTAAGCCTTATGTGTCCCATCTCCAATAACTCTTGTATGGCCTTCTCTATCTCATACTTAAAATTATTTGGATGCCTGGATGGTGTGGTGATCATGGGATTCACACTCTCCTCTAACTCAATGACATGCTCAAATCCCCTCTCAAGCGGTGTCCGTATTGGTAGTGGCCCGAACACTTTTTCATGTTTCCCAAGAAGATACTGTATGTCTACATGATAATGTTGATGGTCCTATGATGTCTTCTGTGTGGTGATCAAACATTCCATTGTGCAAGCCACATCCACGTGTCTAAAAATGGCCTTCAAATGTTTGTTTGATACAATCTTGGGAACTCCGGTGAACATACCTCTCAGAAAAACCCTCTAACATTCCTTGTCCCTAAACTTCATCCTCATCTCCTGATAATTCATGTGGATATATCCCAATGAGTATAGCCACAAGACACCTAATACCATATGAGTTTCTGCCATATCTACAACATAAAGTCATCGGTCAATGTGTAGTTTCCCAATGTCACATCCAATCCCTTGATCCTATGAGTACATGCCATGTCATACCCATCTACAACTACCACATCGAAACCCTAGAAATCCTCTACAGGGATGTGTCTCCAGGTGACAAGTGTTGCATCAATGAATTTGTGGGTGGCCCCACCATCGATCAATGTTGTAACTCTTTCCCCCTATTAAATTCCTCTAATCCTGAAGGTGTAATACTTGGGAACTCTTGAAAGTGTGGAAATGGTCACTTTCTTGACCCCTTCCTGCAATTTTTCCTGCGCTGTAACCTCATGGTGTGATGGCTCTTCCTCACCACTTCTCTATTCGTTGTCCCATGCATGAACTACCTCATCCTCACCATCATCCTTCTTATTGAAAAGTACCTCTATGTAGTGTATCTTATCATTTACCATGCATCGGTGACCCGAATCACATGGTTCTTTGTAGCTAAAGCAAATTTTATTCCTCCTTAGTTCCCTTCAAGTTTCCTCATCTATCTTGTCCTTCCATGTCCATGGATTCTAGGGAAAATTTGGCTCCTTACCCCCTGAGGAATGAATGGTTTTGTTGGTACCTTCTTGGATATTGTTTCCCTCATATCCTAGGTCCTCATGATGGCATCCTTCAATGTGGTTGGCCTAAAGGATTTTACCCATCCTCTCAAGGGCTCAGCTAGACCCTTTATGAATAACATCACCAACTGCTGCTTAGAAATGTTTGTCACCGTGACTGCCATCCTCTGGAAATATGTGATATATGAATCTGGTATACCTATCTATCTCAGCTATGTCAACTCTTTGAAGTGTATCTCAGGATCCTTCTTGTCAAACCTGCTCAATAGAATCTGAGTGAAGTCCACATATGAAGTGATTTTGGCATGCCCTAATGTCACTAGCCCATGGTACCACCACTCATGAGATTCTCCCTTCAAGTGAAGGGTGGAAAATTTGATTGCCTCTGCCTCAATCGTTGGGTTAAGTTGGAAGTAAGTGTGCACCTTTTTCACACACACAGTAGTTGTGCTCTTGGAATATCTGTCAAAATATGGGATAGTCAACCTACCCACCTTATGGATGAGATAATTTTTTTGTTGGTTTGGTGCTGCTCTGTTCCACTCCTTAGTATTTTTCCTCTACTTGAGTTTGTAGAAGTCTTGATAGGACAAGGCCTCACATATATATTCTTTTATAACACCTGATAATATCTATAGTTGGAGGTAATGTTACGTAGCTGGCTATGTTATAGTGAGCAGAAACAGGAAAATCATAGAAATTACCAATGGAACAACAAAATATAGAGAATAGCACACTAAAATGATACCTTTATTGAAACAGGAGCAATTTTCACTTGCCTCTTCGAGGGGAAAACCTCCAAAAGAGAAACTCTCTATTGTAATAATTCTCAAGACAAATATTTCTCATGTTTTCGAGTCCTATTTCTACTAAATCTATCTACCAAAAACAACAATCTATAGGAATATATTTCTAGAAGTGGAAGCTTCTATCATGTCTTCTTACAATTGACTTATTATCCTTATTCCTAGTCCTTATTTATTTATATCGTCCTTTATTACATGAAAAATATATTATTCTACCTACGTGAGGGATTCGGGAGGTTAGGTCCCTAACATTCCCTCCCCCTTAAAAACAACCTTGTCCTCAAGGCTCGAGATGAGGAAATTGTTGTAGGATTGTAGTAAGTTCCCGAGTGGCATATTCTGGTTGTGTGTCCTTCCATTGAACAAAAACTTCCTTGATAGTGTGTTGGCGGAGATGATGCTCACGTTGGTCCAAGACTACTTATGGATGCAACCAAATGGAACCTTATTTATCCAACTCGGGTAGATTGGTCTGAGTCTGACGACCAGTCCCAAGCACTTTCTTTAAGAAGGAAACATGAAAAACAGGGTGGAGCTTGGAGTGACCAGGAAAATCTAACTGGTAGGCCACTGACCCCACTCTCTTGAGAATACGATAAGGACCATAAAATTTGGGGGAGATTTTATGACAATGATAGTCTTTGAGTGAAGTCTTCTTATAAGGTTGCAGACAAAGAAACACCTGGTCCCCTTCAACAAATTCACGTTCAGAGTAACCTTGATTTGCTTGTTGTTTCATGCGATTCTGAGCCATGACCAAATTTTCTTTGAGAGTACTGAGAATGGCAATGTAGAATTTAACAGTTTGACCCACCTGCTGAATCTTGGAGATTCTAGGAATGTATTATAGAACTTAGGGTGGATTTTGTCCATAGACTGCTTCAAAGGGAGTCATGCGAGTGGAGGTATGGTAAAAGGTGTTATACCACCATTCAACAAGGGATAACCATTGAACCCACTAGTTTTTTCTACCAGATGCAAAACACCTCAAATAGGTTTCCAAACACTTGTTGACCACTTCAATTTGTCCATTAGTCTGAGGATGATATGTTGTGCTGAGATGCAATTGGGTTCCCTGGAGTCAGAACAATTCTTTCCAGAAAGTGCCAGTGAAAGTTGGATCACAATAAAAACCAATAGAATGAGGCATGCCATGGAGTTTGAAGATATTATCCATAAAAATTTGATCCATGGTGGATGTTGTGTATGGGTGTTAAAGAGAACATAAATGAGCATATTTGGAAATATGATCCACAACTACCATGATGACTGACTTATTTCCTGATCTAGGTAAGCCAACAATTGAGTCCATAGAAATATCTATCCAAATAGTAGGTGGAACTGGAAGCAGTTGGAGTGTTCCTGGAGCTTTGAATACCTCTCCCTTATTGCGTTGACAAGTATCACATTCATCCAAAAAGGTGAGGATTTCTTGTTTCATACCGTCTTCGTAAAAATAACGTTTGACCTGTTCACAAGTTTTGGTAAAACCAGAATCCCCAATTCTAGGTGAAGCATGAAACTTAGAGAGCACGATGGATTTAAGGTTCGATTGTTTGCTTAAATATAAGCGACCTTTATAACGAATATCCTCATGGTGCCACAAGTACCATGGAGAATATTTCATATCTTATTGCAGTGTTTGGATCAATTTTGAAATTTTGGGGTCTTGCAATGTCACACACCCACTACGGCGACTAAAACAAATTTATTTTTTTGTCTTTTCTTCGAGGGACAGAATCCCTAAATTTCTATGTGGCCTAGCGCAGACCACCCCTTCCCTTATCCTCCTCCAAACGACCACAACCTAGCCTTAGCATAAGCGGATTTCACAACTTGCGAGTTGGAGAGTCCAGGCTCTCGGCTCCTCTTTCTCCAAATGTCGATACCCGAAATGCGATACAGGTATGGCTCCCTCCTCACTAGTGCCTGCTACATATAACCATAGGCTAGGATAAACACTATCACTACTCGCATCTCAAGACTTTGCGATTTGGAGTGTTGAGCCCTCGTACTCCTCCTTTGCGAATCCCTGAAACACGATAAGTCAACAATGGGTTGACTCTTTCCCAGGCGACATGTGTCCACCACCTGTCACCCGCTTCCACCTTTCTCTAGGTGCTTGTTGTTACGCCACCTGTCAACCATGCGGTCCCCACCTAATGGATGTGACACATGTTCGCATGAGCCCTCGATGCTCAACACTTCGCGACTTCTGCAGTCGAAAAAAAAGTCTTTCAACCTTTGAACCCCCGATACACGATACCACGCAGAGGTTCTAATCCAACGGTTCTTCGTGGCTTGGATCCAATGACCACGATCACATTGCGATTTCGCGAATCATGAGTTCATGCAGTCCTACCCTTGACCACTCCAAGTCGCGATTCAGTGAAATGCTACTTGACTGCCACGCGTCCTGTGCCGATGGACGGTTCTGAATACTTCAGGACTTTCAGGACACTGTCGAGTCCACTCTCCTGCCTATGCAAAGGTTAATATCGACGGTCAATAGAGCTCCAACATATCCTTGGATCTACGGTCCTGGATCCCATCGGTACTTGCAAAGGCTGAAAGGGTCGAGGTGTTTAACGCCTGCGCTCCTCCTCTAGATCCATCGGTCTTGACAGATCTAGGGTATTTTCGAAAGGATTCTGATCGTTCGTCTACCAAACGATGGGGTATTCTCTTTCCATGATTGGACTCGCTATCCTTTCTAAGCTTGAATCATGAAATTCAACCTCTCGGAGCTTCAAACTCCCACGATTCCGAGACCTTAGAGAGCTACTCTTTCTTGCATAGGGTTTCAAGACCCGGATCACATGAACCTTCAGACTGTTCTTGGGAAATTGTCCCTGATCTTAGTCGAGTCTCTGGGTAAAGGTTCGGTACGGTTCCAAGTTTTATACGGTAATTCTCGGGGAAGAGTACTCTCGAGGAGCCTTCCCAGAATATTACGAGAATCAAGCAAACAAGATGATTCTCGATGGAGCGAACTCATGCCCCAAGCTTAATCATTTGTACAGAAACCAACTATGCCATGTAAGTATACACATGCATCCATTATTTCCAGTCTAAAACACCAGGCAATCATTCCACACAGAAATCATTATGGGCATATAAACATGAGCATGTATTAATGATATTCAATTCAAAATACAAGGCATAAAACACTTATCAGATCCACTAGGCGTGATGAAACTGCTGAGAGGGGTGCTCGTTTCGACCCAACTGTAGGCTCAGTGACTCCAAACGGATTTACCACTAGCCACCCCCGAGCTAGACGACAATGCTTTGAGATTCAGTCTCCTACTTCCAGCTCAACAGAAGTCAAGGATGAAGGTTACTCTCCTTCTCTTGATACAGAAAAATAATCCAGGATGAAGGTTACTCTCCTTCTCCTATGTTCATAACTCCCCGTGTTTCCCAAGTTTCTCCAGTTCTCTTCCGCGATCCCTATCGCGCTCTCTCTCTCTCTACCCTTTACCACACTTCCTCTCTTGCCTTTTTCTCTACAAGATTGCGTGTGGCATGAATTTCCCCGTCCATGGTCAGGTCTGAGAGCTTTTATGAATGGGCGGTTCACCCCCATCCCCTCATTAACTCTTGAGGAGCCTCCCCACCTACGAATCTGACAGGAAATCCATTCCAGGGTCAGAGAGTTGCTTTGGTCTTTGAGCAAGTAAAAACCAGTACGGTACTGGCTCGGTGGAAGTTAACGCAACCATTCCAGGTCCCTTCCACCACCTCTCATTAGCCATCATGGTCTCTTTTAGCACATCCCCCTCCCAGTAGTCATGCAACACATATTCATAACATAATTTACATTCATTGACCTTTTATACAAAGGTTCGTCAAATCAAACATTCACATCTTTGAGTTTGCCATAGTTCTTGGCCAATATAGTTATTTTTACAGACTGGGGGAAACAGGGTGTCACAATTCCCTCCCCCTTAAAGGAATGTCATCCTCGATGTTCTATATATCAATGTGATGTGTATGTATAGAAGTAAACAAAATCGGATATGCCTATTTCATGGCATCTTCCATTTCCCACGTAGCCTCATCTAGGCCAAAATGTTTCCACTGCACCTTGACCTGTGCAATGGTTTGGTTTCTGAGTGGGGTTTCCTTTCTGTCTAGTATGCATTGAGGTTCTGGCAGGAATTCTCCCTCCGGTTCCACCTGGATCACAGACCAGTCAATTATATGATTAGAATCGTGTACATATTTCTTCAATAATGAAACATGGAAAACATTATGTGCTTTTACTGTGGGAGGAAGTGCTAGCCTATAGGCTACAGGTCCCACTCTATCTAGAACTTCAAAGGTTCCACAATACCAAGGTGCCAACTTGGCACAAGCTCCCATCCTCAGGGAACTCTTCCTGGGCCTAACTTTGAGATATATGTGGTCTCCCGTCTTGAATTCTCTTGGAGTTCTCTTTCGGTCGACGTAACTTTTCTGTCTATTCTGAGCGACCTTTAGATTTTGTTTTATCTGAATCACTTGTTGTTCCATTTCTTTCAACATGTTGGGTCCAATAGTAATTATGTTTATGGGATTACTCCAACTGACTGAAGTGTTGCACGACCTACCATAGAGCACTTTGAAACGACTCGTCTTCAGGGATTCTTGGTAGTCGTTGTTGTAGGCGAATTCCACTAGTGGCAGGTAATCTTCCCACTTTTTGGGTTGATGCATTACATGCATCCTTAGCATGTCTTCTAATATTTGGTTAAATCTTTCCATCTGTCCATCAGTTTGAGGATGATAGGCTGTGCTAAACAGTAATTTGGTCTCCAGACCAACCATCAAGGATTTCCAAAAGTTGGAAGTAAATTTTGTGTTTCTGTCAGACACGATCTCTTTAGGCATACCATGTAGTCTGAATATCTCCTTCATGAATACATTGGCGATGTCTATTTCCTTGCAAGTCGACTTGACAGGGATAAAATGAGCGCACTTTCTCAATTTATCCACCACTACCATGATGGCGTCATTCTATTTGGTCGAGGATGGTAATCCGGTGATGAAATCCATGGATATGGTTTCCCATTTCCATTCTGGGATTGGTAGGGGTTGTACTAATCCTGCTGGGTGTCGGTGTTCTGCTTTAACCTGTTGGCATTCTATGCATTTGGCTAAGTACTCAACTATGTCTTTCTTCAATCCAGGCTAATAAAATTGTTTCCTGGTGGTTTTGATCATCTTCTGGTATCCTAGATGACCAGTATATGGTCTTTTATGTAGTTCATCCATTATGAACCTCTTCAAGTCATCACAATCTAGAATATACAATCTGTTTTTGTAAGTTAGCAGACCTCCATCTATCATCTGGTATCCTTCATACTTTATCCCTATGGGTTCTTGCTCTAGGTACGAGGTCACGGTCTGGAAGAATGTGTCTGTTTCTTGTGCATTCCTAACTCTTTCCT
Organism: Picea engelmannii; assembly: GCA_009831015.1. Taxonomy (NCBI): domain Eukaryota; kingdom Viridiplantae; phylum Streptophyta; class Pinopsida; order Pinales; family Pinaceae; genus Picea; species Picea engelmannii. The sequence goes on from ML781933.1 coordinate 481,500, forward strand.
TGACATTCATCTTGCAGGTGCTCACCGTTGTCAGGTGAATTGTTTTCATACTTCTGTTAAGGGCATCGACCACATTATTTTCCTTTCCTTTAATATGTTTGATTTCAAAATCAAACTCTCTAAGGAGGGCCATCCACCTAGCTTGTCTGGCATTGAGCTTTGGTTGGTCAAACAGATATCGCAATCCACAGTAGTCTGTCATAAGTACAAATTTCCATCCCAGGAGGTAATGCCTCCACTTTTTTAAGGCATGCACTATGATGGCCAGTTCTAGATCATGGGTCACATAGTTGACTTCGTTCTCATTCAATTTTTGGGATTCATAGTAGACTAGACTTCCTCCTTGCATAAGGAATCCTCCGAGCCCTTCCTTACAGGCATTTGTGCACACGAGGAAGTCAGCTTCGGGATCGACGATCTTCAACACGGGTGCGTGGGTTAGTAGATGTTTTAGGGATTGAAATATTTCTTCACATTCTTGTGTCCACGTGAATTTAGCTCCCTTCTTCTGGAGGGCAGTGATTGGACAACCAATCTTGGAGAATCCTTTTATAAATCTCCTATAGTATCTTGCTAAGACCATAAAGGATCTGATATCTGAAACGTCCTTTAGGGTAGGTCATTCCATGATAGACCTAATCTTGTCAGGGTCTACTGCTACTCCTTCTTCAGATATGATATGGCCCAAGTAATGTATTTGCTTCTGGAAAAAGTTGCACTTGCTAAATTTGGCATAGAGCTGATGTTCTCTTAGCACTTGAAGCACAAGTCTAAGATGTTCCTCATGTTCCTCTCTATTCTTGGAGTAAATTAATATATCGTCAATAAAAACCAATTCAAATTTGTCTAGGAATTTGCTGAGCACATTGTTCATCAAGCACATAAAAGTGGCAGGGGCATTGGTTAATCCAAATGGTACTACCACAAACTCATAGTGACCATATCTCGTCCTGAAGGAAGTTTTGTGGATGTCTTCACCCTTGATTCAGACTTGATGGTATCCAGATCTCAAGTCAATCTTTGAGAAGATGGAAGCACCTCCCAATTGATCGAACAGGTCATTGATCCTGGGTAAGGGGTACTTGTTCTTTATGGTTACCTTATTGAGTTGTCTATAATCTATGCACAGTTGAAGGGTACCGTCTTTCTTTTTCACAAACAGGACTGGTGCTCCCCATGGAGACATGCTGGGCTGGATATAGCCTTTGTCCATCATTTCTTTTAGTTGTTATTTAAGCTCAAATAGCTTGGGTGTGCTCATCCTGTAGGGTGTCCTAGACACTGGCACCGCTCCTGGTGCAAGTTCTATCGAGAAGTCAATGTCTCGTCTCAGAGGTAGACCCGGTACCTCTTCCGGAAATACATCTCTATATTCTCTTAGTGTGGGGTGGTCTTCGAGGCTTGGTTTGTCATCTTCAACTGATTCCAACACATGTATCGCATATAGTGGACATCCCTTTCTGCAATACTTTCTTATTTGAAGGGCTGATATTCGTCTCACTAAGACAGGTTTTTGGATCCCTTGAAGGGTTATCCTTCTTCCTTCTTCACTTACACATTCTAAAGTTTTATGGTAACAATCCAGTATGGCTTTATATGTGGCTAGCCAATCCATACCAATCAACAGGTCATACGATCCTAGGGGTAGTATGTTAAGGGTTGCTTAGGTGGGGAATTCACCCATAGTGAATTAGCAAGCTGGTATGACCTCCGCTACCTTTCTTTTGGTGCCAGTGGATAACTGTACCAACCATGGCTTGGTGTGTTTATGTGGCTATAATTTACACTTATCAATAGCCTTAGGAGCTATATAACTCAAATGTGAACTAGGGTCAATTAGAATAGACACTAGATGGTTGGTGATCATACCTTCCATCTCCACCACTGAAGCTTGGTGGTCAGCTTGTTTATTATCCAAGGCTACATAAATTTGCGGCACACTCCTGGTCACGTCATTGACGGTGGTAGGTTCTTGAACGTTGCAAATTCTCCGACTGTTCTGTTGTCTGTGCAGGCAGTCCCTCAGTAGATGTTCTTCTCCACAACCCCAACATTTCAAGGGTTCTCTCTTTGGGTTATCAATCTTTCCTGGGGTAGATCCAAAAGGTTTATTTCCTCTCTAGGAGGGGAAATTCTGTTGATGTACACTTCGAGTTGGGAAGCTCATCCTTGAGTCCTTTTTATAGTTTTTAAATATTGGGGATTTAAACCCATTTTTCTGGAATCCCGAACTATTCTTCTGCTTCCAGCCTTCGCGAGGTTCTGTCTGATGCCCAAGCTGTTCATAACAATATCTTTCCTTTCGGATAGTGTCTTCTAGGGTCTTTGGCTCGTCAAACTCAATCTTGTTCTGATAGTCCTTAGGTAGTCCACTGATGAATCGTTGCACCTTTGCTTTTTCTTCTTTTATATAGGGTACATACCTCAGCAACTCGAGGAGTCTGCTAACATATTCCTTTATGGTGAGTTTCCCCAGCTTGAGTTCATAGAATTCTTTAGTCTTTTCATCAAAATACTTTTCCGACAGATACTTCTTCTTGAAGTATTTCTCAAACCATTCCCAAGATAGGTCCTCTTTGTGAATCCCTTTTACATTCTTAAGGTCTTGCCACCAAATGGAATCCTTTCCATTCAAGTTGAAAGTGGCTACTCGGGCCTTCAAGTTTTCTGAGAAGTCATGGACTCTGAAATACTTCTTTAGTCCAAGCAGCCAGGCCTCCACTTCCTCCCCCTTTTTTATTTCACCGACGAAAGAGGGTGGTTTGGCCTTCTTGAATTCTTCGAGATTATGACTTTTGAAATGATTTCGCTTCTTCCATTTTCTTCGAGAATAAGAACTAGTGTTGCTACTAGAAGATCCCTCCGAGTCACCAGTTTCCTTTCCATAGGAATCGTCCGACACTTGTCCCTTATCTCCAGGGTGGACCTTTCTCAAGGTGCTCTTGCCAGTGTGGCCACTTAAAAGACCACGTTTCCGTATCTCAGGTGGACTTTGACTTTTCTTTGTCTGTCGTTGGTCCGCGTGACTGGTGTCAGGTCCATGCTGCAATTGTCTTTGTATGTCGGATAAAATCTACAGCAAGACTGCATTAATTTCCATTTGCTTCTCTCGCTCTTTTATCAACCTCTCATTGTCGGCCTTGCAGCTCTGTAGTTTGACCATGAGGCTTATCACAGTCTCATCTAGACCTGGAGGGGTCTCTACCGTTCTCCTTTCGTCAGACTCTTCGTCTCTATTATGGGATCCATCCCCCACTTCGTGGTGCATCACCATTCTATGCGTCTGTAGTTCCTCGCGGTTGATCGCCCGCTTGTGTGCAGGAAAAACACTTTTTGTTAGTCAATATTTATATTCATTTATAACCAACGCATAATTCATATTTTTCAAATGCATACACACAATAGGAATTTTCATTCTTAACTTCGACTTTTGATAAAGGGGGTTAATATAGAGGGTTACTCCTTTTAAGAGTACTTCAAATGGATTTTCTGTGCAACTCGTTCATGAGCCCAAGCAGGCCAAGTGTTGTAACCATGCTCTGATACCAATTTTTCACACACCCACTACGACAACTAAAAAAAAATTATTTTTTTGTCTTTTCTTCGAGGGACAAAATCCCTGAATTTCTATGGGGCCTAGCACAGACCATCCCTTCCCTTATCCTCCTCCAAGTGACCACAACCTGGCCTTAGCGCAAGTGCCTTTTGAAACTCATGATTTGGAGAGTCAATGCTCTCGAATCCTCTTTCTCCAAACGTCGATACCCGAAATGCGATACGGGTATGGCTCCCTCCTCACTAGCACCTGCTACATATAACTGTAGGCTAGGATAAACACTAGCACTACTCACATCTCACGACTTCATGAGTTAGAGTGTTGAGCCCTCGTACTCCTCCTTTGCGAATCCCCGAAACACGATAATTCAACATTGGGTTGACTCTTTCCCAGGCGACATGTGTTCACCACCTGTCACCCGCTTCCACCTTTCTTTGGGCGCTTTTTGTTATGCCAGATGTCAACCACGCGGTCCCCACCTAATGGATGTGCCACATGTTCACACGAGCCCTCAATTCTCATCACTTTGCGACTTCTGCAGTCGAAAAGAAATTCTTTCAACCTTTGAACCCCCGATACGCGATACCATGTGGAGGTTCTGATCCAATAGTTATCCCATGGCTTGGATCCAAAGACCACGATCACGTCGCGATTTCACGAATCGTGAGTTCATGCAGTCCTACCCTTGACCAGTCCAAGTCACGAGTCAGCGAAATGCTACCCGACTGCCACACGTTCTGTGTCGATGGACGATTCTGAATACTTCGGGACTTTCAGGACGTTGTCGAGTCCACTCTCTTGCTTATGCAAAGGTTAATATCGACGGTCAATAGAGCTCCGACAGATCCTTGGATCTACGGTCTTGGATCCCATCGCTACTTGCGAAGGCTGAAAGGGTCGAGGTGTTTAACGCCTGCGCTCCTCCTCTAGATCCATCGGTCTTGACAGATCTGGGGTATTTTTGAAAGGATTTCAATCGTTTGTCTACCAAACAATGGGGTATTCTCTTTCGATGATTGGACTCGCTATCCTTTCTGAGATTGAATCACGAAATTCAACCTTTCGGAGCTTCAAACTCCCACAACTCTGAGACCTTAGAGAGCTACTCTTTCTTGCATAAGGTTTCCAGACCCGGATCGCATGAACCTTCAGACAGTTCTTGGGCAATTGTCCCTGATCTTAGTCGAGTCTCTGGGTAAAGGTTCGGTACGGTTCCAAGGTTTATGGGGTAATTCCCGGGGAAGAGTACTCTCAAGGAGCCTTCCCAAAATATTACGAGAATCAAGAAAACAAGATGATTCTTGGTGGAGTGAACTCATGCCCTAGACTTAGTCATTTGTACATAAACCAACTATGGCATGTAAGTATACACATGCATCCATTATTTCCAGTCTAAAACACCAGGCAATCATTCCACATAGAAATCATTATGGGCATATAAACATGAGCATGTATTCATGATATTCAATTCAAAATACAAGTCATAAAAAACTTATCAGATCCACCAAGTGTGATGCAACTGCTGAGAGGGGTGCTTGTTTCCACCCAACCGTAGGCTCAGTGACTCCAAACAGATTTACCACTAGCCACCCCCGAGCTAGACCACGATGCTTTGAGATTCAGTCTCCTACTTCCAGCTCAATGAAAGTCAAGGACGAAGGTTACTCTCCTTCTCCTGATACAGAAAAATAATCCAGGATGAAGGTTACTCTCCTTCTCCTATGTTCAGAACTCCCTGTGTTTCCAGAGTTTCTCCAGTTCTCTTTCGCGATCCCTGTAATGCGCGCTCTCTCTCTACCCTTTACCACACTTCCTCTCTTGCCTTTTTCTCTGCAAAATTGTGTGTGCTGCGAATTTCCCTGTACGTGGTTAGGTCTGAGAGATTTTACGGATGGGAGGTTCACCCCCATCCCCTCATTAACTCTTGAGGAGCCTCCCCACCTACCAATCTGACGGGAAATCTCTTCCGGGGTCAGAGAGTTGCTTTGGTCTTTGAGCAAGTAAAAACCAATATGGTATTGGCTCGATGGAAGTTAACGCAACCATTCCAGGTCCCTTCCACCACCTCTCATTATCCATCATGGTCTCTTTTAGCACATCCCCCTCCCAACAGTCATGCAACACATATTCATAACATAATTTACATTCATCGACCTTTTATACAAAGGTCCATCAAATCAAACATTCACATCTTTGAGTTTGCCATAGTTCTTGGCCAATATAGTTATCTTTACAGACTGGGGGAAATAGGGTGTTACATGCAACCATTCCCGGTAAACCTCTTGAATCCAATCTGTGATTATGAAGGATAGGGAAAAAAGGGGCCTGTATTCTTCATATTTCCTGGAAAGGGCATCAACCTCCACATTTTATTTTCATTTTTCTATATGATTTAATAATCATATCCAAACAACTTGGTTACCCATTTTTGTTGCTCCGAGGAAGAAATTATTTATTCCAGAAAATACTTGAGGCTTTGATGATCAATTTTAATTTGGAAGCGTTGCCCCAAGAGATAAGGATGCCAGAGATCCACAATGTGCAGAATAGCCAACAATTCCTTTTCATAAGTGGATTGTCCCAAATGGTGCTCGAACAATTATTTTCTAGTGAAATCCAAAGGTCGACCATCTTGCATGAGGACAACCCCAATGCCTTTACCTGAGGCATCACACTCTAGTACAAAGGTCTTGTTGAAGTCAGGGAGATCCAAAACATGAGTAGTGCACATAGCTACTTTCAAGGCTTGGAGGGAATGGTTTGTTGTTGGATTCCAACAAGAAGCATTCCTTTTAAGGAGCGCTGTGAGGGGAGCTGCAATTTTTCCATAATTATGAACAAACTTGTGATAATAGCCTGTCAAACCCAGGAATCCATGCAAACTTTTAAGATTTTTTTAGTGTGACCAATCCTGGATAGATTAAATTTTCTTCAAATCCACCCTAACACCTTCCTTGCCAACAATATGTCTCAGGTACTCAAATTCATAGGCTCCAAAAGAACATTTAAACTGCTTAAGAAAATTTTTCTAATGAGACGTAGAACTTGATCCACATGGGAAATATGGGCTTGCCATTTTTTTCTATAGATGAAGATATCATCAAAGAAAACCAAGACAAAATGATGGAGGAAAGGATGAAAGCCATGATTCATGAGACTTTGAAAAGTGGAGGGAGCATTACAAAGGTCGAATGGCATAACCAATAACTCATAGTAACCCTCATGAGTTCGAAATCAAGTCATGGGAATGTATTCTTCTTTCATACAAATATGGTGGTAGCTCGAGCGAAAATCAAGTTTGGTAAAATATTGGGCACCACTTAATTCATCCAAAAGGTCATCAATGACAGGAATGGGAAATCTGTCATTGATGGTGAATTTGTTGACAACGCAAAGATTAGGACACATGCACCAAGTACCTTCTTTCTTGAGTACCATGACTAATGGAGAAGAATATGGGTTGGTATTGGGATGGATGACATCGAATTCTAGCGATTCTTGAACAATCTTCTCAATTTCATTCTTCTGTGCGAAGCGATGACAATAAGGGGGAACATTTGTAGGAGGACTACCCAAAATGAGAGGAATAGAATTATCATGGACACCTCAAGAAGGGGGGGGGGTCCCTAGGGGTTTGAAACACATCTTGGTGTTGGGAGAGGATAGATTGGAGGTCGGGATGGACATAGAGTGTCTCAACTTCCCGAATGGAATGAAGTTGGGAAATAATTCCAAAATGACCTTTTCTGAGGATCTTTTCCATTCGGTGGGAACTGACGATCTCTGGTGACCCTGTTGTGATTCCTTGGAATTGGTGTTGTTGGACCTCCTGTTGGAATTTCATGGTTAATTTATGGAAATCCATGGTGATAGGGTTGGGAGTGCATAACCATTCAACACCAAGTACAATGTCACAACCTCCCATGTCAATAGAAAACATGTGAGATTTCAGGTGATACTGACCAATTTGTAGGAACACATTTTCACAACGCCCTCCACATTTCATGGAACCCCCATTGGCAATCATGATTTGGAAATTATTAACTGGACGAATATAGAAATTGACTTCTTTCACAATGAGACGATGAATAAAATTATGGGTGTTGCCACTGTCAATGAGAATGATGACTTTTCGGTTCTTAATGTAGCCAATTAACTTGAGGGTTTGGGGAGAAGAGAAAACAGTGAGTGCATTAAGGGAAATTAGTGGTTCAACTTTTGGTGGATCAGAGGGAGGATTAATATTAGTGGGTGGAGGTAGCTCGCGTACATGAGAAACATCAACCTCTTCTTCATAAGCATTCTCAGTCATAGCCAGAAAAGATTCTTTTCCTTACAGTTGTGCCCCGAAAAATAATTTTCGTCACAATTATAACAAAGACCCTTAAGTTGGCGTTCATCCATTTCGGCCTAAGTCAATTTATGGATCTTGAGAGGAGTGGCAGAAGGGGTCAGAAGGGTGGATTTAGGGCGAGGAATAAAGGGTGTTTTTTTGGTTTGGGATGAGACTACTTGTTGTTCTTCCTTGGCCCTTTTTGTAGCTTCCAACCAAGTTTGGGGGAAATCCATGAGGACATGGGCATGTATTTCATCCTTGAGGCCACTAATAAAGCATATTCTAGAAATAACATCTGTCATGCCCTCCATTCTAAAAGCCAATTTCTCTAAGGAATCTATAAACTCTTCCACTGGGATAGTTTGTTTCAACTTTTTCAAATAACCTAAATGATGGGCATCAATGTTAAAGAGATCATATATCTATGCAACAAAATGTTTCCAAGCCACATACCATGGGTGTTCCTTTTTACTCCATTTCCACCATTTCCAACGTTCATGTTCCAAATGGATAACATCATAACGTAGTTTGGCCAATTGATCTGTAATGTTGTGAAAAAAGAAGTAGTGTTCCATTTGGGTGACCCAGCCTGTGGGGTCTGAGCCATAAAATTTGTTCATATCAACTCTAGGAAGGCATAAGTCACGCTGAAAGTGATTGGACTAAAAAGTCTAGGAAGTGGAGGAACTATCACCTACAGGGCTCAGAGGTTGGTCATGGGAGGGAAGGATTCCAAGAACATTTAGTTTGGCTAAGAGATGGTTCACAAAGGATTCAAACTAGATTTCCATGTCTTGTTTTAGGGATTCCATTTTGGATTCTATGGTGGAATTCATGGAGGAATTGATGGTGGAAATATTGGCATTGATTTTCAATAATTCCTTATGGGCCATTGAGAGATCAGATGACAAGGTATTGAGGAGTGGTTCAATATCTTGGCTGCGGGTGTGGGCCATGGTGAAAGGGGTACAAGAAGGCAGCGGGTGGTTCTGCATAGAAAAGGGGTTATGGGAGAAGGGTATCATAATGATCAAGGTGAAAATAGGAATCCAACGAAATAGGTCCCAAATAAGGGGGTCGAGACCATAGGAAAAAAAAGGCTGAAAAATGCTAGGTATCACTGTGATCAAGACAAAAAGAGGAATCCAATGGGATAAGTCTCAAATAAGGGTGCGTGAAGGCCCCAATATTTTTCTTTTACTCCTATGGAGTTATACTCTGATCTGAATAATACTGTAGTGGCAAAATGCCCAAATTATTAACATGAAGAAATGTGTAGTAATTTGGCAACCAGAATGCAGGAGACAAGGTTGCATGACAACATATCTTATATGTTCCTTTTCTATTATGTTTTTTTCCCAAGGGTTGGGGTGTTCAGGGTTCCTATAAACAAGGGTTTTCCCTGTGCTATAGCTCTCTGATATACATGTGGGGTAGAACATTATTACTTGACCCAATATCTCAGGGCACCCACTAAGGAGGCTAGACCGTACCCTTCGTCGTACTACTTGATTACCCAGGTACTATAGAGTATCTTCTCGAGCATTTTTTGGGTGGGACTACAACAGTCAGGCGACTGAGGAATTGATTTATAACGAGGTTTAGGATGCCTAGGCAAGTCCATATACAAGTGTTGTCTAATGTGTTACCACTTGAAGGGGTGCCAACAAGGGTTACAAGGGTGTCCAACAATGTGAGCTGAAAAACCTCTTGTATTTCCTACGTGTATGCTTCCCCCACCACATATTTATGTGTTGAATGAAAGATCATTGTAGTTTAAAGATGTTGGAACATGTCTCTAGCCTGAAAAAATATTTACCCACAATTCCTTCCTAGGAAAGTGCTTTGATACCACTTGGTATGCACCTTGTTATGTTATAGTGAGCAGAAATAGGAATATCACATAAATTACCAACGAAAGAAAAAAATAAAGAGAATAACACACCAAAATGATACCTTTCCTATTTGTGAATTAATTGATATCCATTTTTTTAGGTTGATATTTATATAGTTTAAATAATTTTAAAAATATATATATTAAGTAATTTTAAAAATACAACTTGAGTGGATATAATGGTTAAGAATATGTATTCCCCCCTTTGAAGTTACAAGTTCAAATCCAAAAGGGGGCATGCATACCTCAGTAGATGGGGGTAGGTTAGAGTATGTACACCTCACCCTAGGGTGTGTAAAGGGAATTACAGTAGGGTATGTACACCTTATATTGTCAAATAACTACATGGAGGAGAGGAAAGATCTCATACACCAATTTGGTGTTTCACTATAACCTTAAAATTAAATTAAAATATTATTATTATTAAATTAATATATTTAAAAAACATATAAAGTGAAAAAATCATATTTCTATCCACACATATATAATAATTAGGTCACACAAATTAAACATTTATACATAAATTATAGAAACAACAATGCATCAACCCTTTTCCAATTACCACAAGTATAATAATTTAATCACCAAAAACAAAGAATGCATTGTAATTATTAGTATAAATTATGGAAACAATAATGTATCAAGCCTTTTACAATTACTACAAGTATAATAATTTAATTAAAAAAAAATCATTGTGATTATTAATCTTTTTTGCTAACCACTAAGTAATCTAATGCATTGTTTAAAAAATAAATAAACATACCAAATTATATTATAAATACTAGAGCAATTACACTAGATTATTAGGTTTTTTTTGCTAACCACTAAGTAGTCTAATGTATTATTTCTGAAAAAAAAAATCAACATACCAAATTATATTATAAATAATAGAGCAATTACACTATATGTTTATGCAATTAGGTTAGAATCTATTATAATTTAACTGTAAGTGGAGGTGGTAGTGAAGATTATTATTCACTGCTATTCATATATATGCAGACTAACTTATTACAGTTATTGCTATTCATATATGCAAATTAATTTATTACTATTATTTTAAAAAAATCTATATTATCTAAAATAATTCACTTATAATTTATAAAAAAATATTTTTATTTTTATTAAACATTTTCAATCTTCAACATTATTATAATTTAATATGTAACATTATCTTTTTCACACAACTTTTTAAGAAAAAATATACTTTTACCCTTAACAACTTTAATGTTGAATATGGATAAAGATAAGGGATCCAAAATTTCATGATTTTGGCATTTTGCCTTTTTTGGATTCCATAACTGCACCCATTACTTATTGACTTTTATTGTTGGATTCCATTAACTCATTGGTGTAACAAATCAAATATTTTATTCGCATTAAAAGGATGTTTTTTTAAAATTAGATATGCATACTTTTTCTAGAGCTAGTTTACTTTAGAGTTGAGTATGGATAAAGATAAGGGATCTAAAATTTAATTATTATGGCATTTTGATTATTTAGGGGACAACGTCCAAGAAATGGGAGATGCACCCTGCCTCTTGTCATCCATAGTTGGATTCCATTAACTTATTGGTTAAGCAAAACAAATCAAATCTTGTCATCCATAGTTGGATTCCATTAACTTATTGGTTAATCAAATCATATATATGTATATTTTTTTTGAAAAAAGAATTAGTTGAGAGATGCATTTTGTTTTGTCGTTGGATTCTATTAATTTGTTGGTTAAATATATATATATATGAATCAGTTTTTAAAATACTTGCAGATTTTGTTTTGGCAAATTGAAAAGTAAATTTGGATTGTTGTGTTTTTTCACAAAATTCTTAATAATTATATTAAGAAATTGTTGTGTTTATACTATATAATATAGTAGTATATTTGTAAAAAAATAAATTGAAAGCTAAGTTTCAGGAAATTTCCAAAATTTAAAATGATTGTCTATAGATCAAATTGCTCTATGTGTTTTAGAAACATAACAAAGAGGTCTGCATGTATAGATCATATAGAATTGGTTTAGAATCAATATAAATTTGTAATACATAATTAATTATTTGAGTAAGTTCTCTCCTCCTTAAAAAAGTATTCTAGAGTTGATTGATGACCTAACATAATATTTGACTTTGCTTCTATTTTTATATGTTCCCACTTCGATTTATTGCCCCTTGTGAGAGGAGGAGAGGGACGAGATCCTTTCCTTCAAGCATCGATGAAAGATACAGATTCATAAATCTCATACGAATGTGCTTGCTGCACTGAAAGCTTAGTAGGAGGGTCTTGTTCCCTTGCGTCCTCCTCTTCCGTCTCCTCTACTTCCTCTTATGCTTCCTTTGATTCCTCTGTCGATTCCTCTTCTTCCTATTCTTCCTCCTCTGATGGATACAAAGGGATTGGTTCCATAGTAGCATCCTTACTTGTTTCCATGAGAGTCCCTTTGTGTTCCTAAATTGTAGCTTGCATTGGATCTACTTATGTTCCCTTTGTTATCATATTTGTTGTTTTTACTAGGACCTCATATCCTACTGCCCCATCTTTAGGCTCCGATTGGATTGTAGTTGGGTCTCCCTCTGCACTATCCTTGTCCGCTTCCTGTGAAACTTCAAGAACCTCATATTTATTGATTTCCATAATGGATGTATTTTTTTTATTTACCTTTGAATTTTGCATCACCTTGCGATGCTTCTTTTTTCTCTTGTTTGAGACTGGCTTGAAAGGATTTTGTTCATGATTACTAGTGGAATTCATATTATTCTTTTGGGAAGACTTGTTTTCTTGGGTCTTTGGACAATTCTTAGCGAAGTGTCTACACTTGTGACACGAATTAACATAATTTTCTCACTATCAATCCAGGGTTTGTAAGTGGCTCCAATTGTCCATGTTAATTTGTACTACCTCTGGGGGGCTCTTATCCAAGTCCACTTCCATACAAATTCTAGGACACAAATACAAATTTCCTTCGAGTTCTACAATATCAATAAAAAAACCTAACTTGTTCTCTATCTCCTTGAGAGGAATATCATCCTAGAACATAAGACAAATATGGGGTAGTCTAACCCACACATGGGACGTCTTGATATCTTCTTTTGGGTTTAAATCAAGAGATCATCGGGATAAAAAAAACCCTAGATCCCATGAAATTAGGGTCTTGAGTGGAAGATCAAGTCTCAATTTTCCTTGCTACAAAATATAAAAACACAAAAAACTATCCCTGAAGAAAAAAAAATTACCCATCCTTGGAGTTTCAGAGCCCATTGTTATGATAGCCATGATTATATGGATCTTGGATTGGGCCAGATGAACATGAAGTTTCCCACTAAGGCCTTCTGATGGAGGATAAGGGATTTTTCCCTTAGAATTGGAATGGACATATCCAAGTAAGGGATGGCATCCATCATTTTGGAAAATTTATTTGACACTAAGTGAGCTCCATTAGTTGGATTTAGATTGCAAACCAACAATTTAAGGGCCTCGAAATTTTGCAAGAAGATTGTCTCCCATTGCCATAGCTTAGCCACAATAAAAATATTGGCTCAAGCTTGAATTATGTGGAATTTGGGCATGGATCTTCTCCAACGAAGTCACAGAGAGCAACAAAAAAACCTAAGAACCTATCTACAAGAGAGGCTTCCTATGTTACTATTTTAAAAACCATTTGAAAAATAGTGCTAGTGCATTCAGGAGTCAAAGTGTAGTTTTGGTTGTCACTTAAACAAGGAAAAATTTGGGGATTAAATTTCGTTTATGGGTTAATTTTCCACGTTTTTTTCCAAAAATAATTCTCCAATTTCTCTCTTTAAAAAAATGTAATTTATCCAAACTCTATAAGATAACATTATTTTATTTTAAATATCACCTCTTTAAAAATTTGAATATTTTTATAAAAGTACCACTAAACATTTTATATTATCATTTTAAAAATTAATAAGATTAGTAGGGGAACAGCGCAGCAAACACCGAAAAAAGTGAAAAAGCGACAACTATCCCTTCTCTGTCCCGCCATAAAGTTAGAAAAAACGGGGGAAGCGACCCGTTGTGTTATTTTCTAAGGATAAGAACGCAGAGCCAAGTGGAAGAGCGATAGAGTGCGAATTTTCCCTAGCTTCTATCAATTTGGAAGCCTACAAGTCAAATTTCTTCGTCATGTCACCACTGAGGGTTGGAGCGCCAAGAAGAACCGGCCGAAACACATGGAGTAGCACTCAAGTGCCATAAACCAGAACAAACAAGATGCCCACAGTGGTGGATGTGGACGAAATCCACACATCGAAGTACAAGAAGACCACATTGCATGTGGAAGAGGAGAAGGAACCTACACAGGAGCCCGAGCAGCTGGAAGAGGATGTCGAACGGACAGAATCTGATGCATCCAAGGGAAAAGGGCCACAACAAGAAGAATCAACCACATGTTCCACGCAGCAGGGCCTAGAGCTAGAACCAGAGCTTGAAATGGAGCAAGAGGTTGTACCATAGGCTGGGGTATCATCCCCACAAGGGAATAATAAGATGAGAGCATAAAGCAGTGTGCAGGGCGTACAACGCACACAGGAAGAACAAGGTATAGTGATGCCAAAAATTCCCAAGGGAGTGAAGACCAACGATAACATGGTAGGAGTAGTCGATAGCCTTAAATAATCTGACCATGATGTCTCTAACGCCCTAAAGTTCCCATATTTTCTAGCACAAAGCTACCTAGAGAGCAGGGGAGAAGTCCCATCAAGTGCACCACTGCTGGAGCCTACACAGTGGATCTTGGGACTGTACAACACTGACATCATGAACTTACTAAAAATACCTCACTTTGGGTGTGGGAAACACATAAATGAACATGTCAAACAACTATTAGCAAGGGTGCATAGAGGCATATTATGGATGGATAGGCCAGTGTCGATCAACGTCGGTCTCATCACAACGATTATAGGGCTACCCACATATGGGGAGAAGCCAGAACAATACCTAGAAGACAAGACTAAGGAGAAATCCATCTCATATGAGATCAAAGCAAAGTATGGCATATAGAGGGGTGACATAGGTATCGGGATCAACGAAATCAATGATCCTACGACATGATTTGAAACGATATTTCTCGGTTGCAAATTAATGCGTAAGTGCCAAAAAGAATAAGTGCCCGCAAGAGTAGTAGTAGCTGTGATGTAGTGCGCAAAGGGGATCTCGATGAGCTGGGCCCCTTACCTACTGAACTCGTTCCTTGAAGACTGCAAGGATGCACAATACTGGGGCTTTGAGTTCCACTACTCGTGGTTACTCATCCTCATTGAACTTATGGGGTGGCACGAACCTACATACACTATGTTCTTGCCAAGGATAGTAAAATGTGGCGTAACGTGCTACACGTCACTGCAAAGAACAACAGATCCCAATGTAAATAAAGTAAATAATGACATGTTCGATCAGTACTTAACAGAGATCCATAACAACTTGGAGGATACATGCAAGATCTCTCCATAAACTATCCAGGAGTTTGAACAAATAGCAAACTTCTAGGCATCACGCCACAGTATGTGGCTACAAGTAAAGAGGGATCCAACCAAGGAGTGGTTGCAACTGAAGTACTGGGTGACGACGCAGGACATCCACATGGAGGTGCAAGAGTGACTAGAGGAGTGGAAAGTGCCAGAGATTCCAAGAGCAATGTCAGCAGTACAAATCTAGATGCAAGGTAGCACAGTCCCCGCACAACAGATAGGTAGGAATCGTGCTAGACAGAAAAAGAAGACAACAATAGGTACAGTGGGGGAAAGTAGCTCAATTTGAAATAAAACTGACACAAAATAAGTCACAGCGTAGTCCTACACAGGTTCCATCGGGCATAGAACATGCACCAAGAGGACCAACAGGACAGGTGAGCGCAGAAGAAGTGCAGACGAAGGCACAAGAGTTAGCCATGGAAGACGAAGTTGGGCAGGATACATGCATGGATACACAGATTCCAAAGGTATCTGAGGCATCATATGCCCAAATAGAAAGTCCAGGGGAGAAAGCAAGTGGTGCTAGGAAGAAGGAAAAGGCCCACAAAAAGCCAATGGAAACATCACTGACATCAGATTATGTGGAGTTGATAGCAACGAAAATGGAAGATAGACTATCGAAGGTATGGTTAAACATGGAGAATCACCGAGCTTCAATTATGGAGCAAGTACATGAGGTAAAAACTGGGTTGGAGCAGTTGAGGATAAGGACGGAGCAGAAACAGAAGGAGAAACCAGTGACCACTAGCGAAGAAACACCTATTGGAGAGACAGTGCATATCATGGCACATGGAAGTGTTAATTTAATCATAACACCGGAGATGTTGTTTGTTGATGAGGAGATAGCACAGAGGCCTCTGAAATACATTGAGAAGTTGGACTTGGCATTTCCCAAGGTTCCAACTAAAGCAATGTATAAATTACAAGTGAGCGGCACATAGGAGATTCAGTCCAGAGCAAGGTTAGATGCGACAAAATTACAGTTGGTGTAGGAAGAAAACACCTCACTAAAGGAGGCACTTAGCCAGGAAGGTTAGGAGAGAAATATAGCACAACAAAGAGTGGAGGAGATGGAGAAACAGATAAGTGGAGTATTTCAAGCCATCCCCGACAACACAATATCAGAAGAAGCATATTCTGAAGAGAAGACGAGGAAAATAACACAGACCCTAGCAAAATATAAAGAGCAGATCAAGGAACTTGAGGAGCGTGTAGTACCTATGACTCCCTTAGCAGTTCGAGCGCAAAGAGAGAAAGATGTGACAACAGCTGCAGAAAACATTGCGCAGAACATACATAGAGTGACAAAATTGTTGGAAAAGATCGATCAGCTATGGACACAACTATTAGAGGATGGGAGCCTACAAGAGATGCAAGGAAAGGAAGATAAATTGCATGCAACAATGGAATATGTCAAGAAGCGACAGAGGACAATGTCACTGCCAGAGAAGATCAAAACTGTCATAGAAATAAAGAACCTTCAGGTAGAAGAAAAAGCGGTGCAGGCACAGAAGATCGCACGACAGGCTTAGTTGGATCCCCTACAAGAAAAGGAAGAACAGTTGGTCGTGGAAGTCGACGCAGCAAAAGTGCACCTCAAACAGATAGGCTTGGAGGGGCACGAGACCTTATGACCACCAATCATTGCGCAGGTGGTCGAAGCCATGTCAGCAAGGAGCAACCAGGCGCAAGAGCAGTGCCAATAGATATCATATATGTATGAAGCACTGGCACAAGTAGTGACAGACACTGGAGTTAGGAAGTGACTCAAGACAAGTCACAATGCCAGTGTTGGGGGCCTGTTAGGCGCAGGCCCAGTTCGGGAGAAAATCACGATGTGGGAGAAATAAATATGGTAGGAAAAGCAACACATGGAAAGAAAACACACATTCAGGAAAAGAAGCACGTACAAGACAGACACACATGCAGAAGAGGAAAGCATGTGAGGCACACATGCAAGAATACCTAGCCATGATAGGGTTAGTGTTTTTGGTAAGATAATGTAATGGTTGGTAAGACAAAAACATGTATAAGTAGGTACCTATGAGGTCTAGGTCAGGGTTTTTCGTCGGTGTTCATCATGGTTCATGTTTTGGGGTTGTTCATCGTTGTTCATCGTGGTTCATGTTTTGGGGTTGTTTTTTTGGTTGATCATTGTTACTATGTCATTCGAAGGCAGAAGGACTGAAAATACGATCTGTGTTGTAAGTTGTTGAGCTGAGGAGAGGAAATAGGGTAGATCTTGAGGGTTAGATCATAAGCTGAGGAGCCTGGTGTGATCTAGTCTTCCTCATTGTAGATCTCGACTTGCTAGATGTAGAATTGCAATGCGTGTGGCATTGTAGTTTTGGAAACACCATAATAAAATAGCAGAGTAGCCAAATATTTGTGTACATAGGCCAGAAGTGGTGAACCACAGTAGATCATGTGATGTGTGATTGAATATTGTGTATTTCCTTTACTGTCAATGATTAGATGTTAGACAAATGCGTGAATGACTAATTTGATCTTCTATTTTACATGCATGAGTAAGAATGACAGGGTATTCAATATAAGTGGAATGTTAAGTAGAAAATGGATATCACAGAGTTTAATCCCAGATCCTCGCTCATTCCCAGGTTGCAAGCACTTGAGCGTTGCAACCACCAATGGAACTATCTCGGGTGAGACTACGCAGTCCACTCTGTGTACTGCGTTGCCTTCTGGTTTACCAGAGTGGTTAATAGTTTTAAGGGGGTTTTGTTGGAAACCATAGTAGACTTGGACCTGGGTCAGCCCAAGAAAGGTAGCAAGAGGGAAGCGAACCAACACTAGGTATCACTGTGATCAAGACGAAAAGAGGAATCCAATGGGATAAGTCTCAAATAAGGGTGCGTGAAGGCCCCAAGATTTATTTTTTACTCCTATGGATTTATACTCCGATCTGAATAATACTACATTGGAGAAATGCCCAAATTCTTAGCAGGATGAAATGTGTAGTAATTTGGCAACCAAAATGCAAAAGACAAGGTTGCATGACAACAGATCTTATCTGTTCCTTTTCTATTATGTTTTTTCCCCAAGGATTGGGGTGTTCAAGGTTCCTATAGACAAGGGTTTTCCTTATGATATAGATCTTTGATATACATGTGTTGTAGAACAATAGTACTTGACCCAATATCTCAGGGCACCACCTAAGAAGGCTAGACCGTACCCTTCTCCGTACTACTCGATTACCCAGGTACTATAGAGTATCTTCTTGAGGGTTTTTTTGGGTGTTACTACAACAGTCAGGTGATTGAACAATTGATTTATAATGGGGTTCAGGATGCCTAGGAAAGTCCATATACATGTGTTGTCTAATGCGTTATCACTCGAAGGGGTACCAACATGGGTTACAAGGGTGTCCAACAATGTGATCTTAAAAACCTCTTGTATTTCTTGTGTGTATGCTTCCCCTAGCGCATATTTATTTGCTAAATGAAAGATCACTGTAGTTTAAAGACGTCGGAACACGTCTCTAACCTTAAAAAAAAATTACCCACAATTCATGCCTAGGAAATTTCTCTAATACCACTTGGTATGCACCTTGTTATGTTATAGTGAGCAAAAATAGGAATATCACATAAATTACCAACAAAAGAAAAAAATAAAGAGAATAGCACACCAAAATGATACCTTTATTGAAACGGGAGCAATGTTCACTTTCCTCTTCGAGGGGGAAACCTCCAGCAAAGTAACGCTCTATCACAATAATTCTCAAGACAAATATTTATCATTCCCTCGACTCTTATTTATACTAAATATAACCCAAAAGAACAATCTAGAGGAAGATCTCTCTAGAAGCGGAAGCTTCTATTATGTCTTCTTACATTTATTCTTCTTATTTCTAGGCCTTATTTATTAATATCAGCCTTTATTACATGGAAAATATATTATTCTACACACGTGAGGGGTTAGGGAGGTTAGGTCCCTAACAGGTAACATCAAGCTCCTGATCTGGCTACTCTTGTGTTCTTGTAGGTTGCTTTGCAAGGAAATATGGTAATAGGGGCCTAGGAATCCTTTGATTCCCACTCTGAGCTAGGGTATGGGTATTTCTACCCTCTGCATGAGTCCTACCTCCTTTTTTATTTCCCTCTAAATGGATCCCATTGGACCCTCCATGGGTGTTGGTAATGAACTGTGTTAGGAATTGTGTGAATTGTCACTTCTCACTTCTCATCTGTTGTTTCCCCTTGAATAGGGCCTCTAATAGTTGTAAGGTCTTGTCCTCACCATGGTCCCCCATGCTTCCTTATTACTCTCACTTGGGTTGGTTTACTTCTAGCTCTCCTTCTGGTGAATATGGCAAGGGTTTTCCTCCACGCCCTCTTCTTCTAGACATCAATGGAGTCACAAGCTAACAAGATCACCAGCTTTGATACCTCTATAATATCCCTAGGGGAGATATGCTAGGATATTGAAGAATTCACTTTTTACCTATGTATCTTTACCAAACACTTTGCATACAATGTTTTACTGTTGATTGATAATTTTTATCAAATATTTTTCAAGTAATTCAACCATGGGAATTTTTTCAAACACATTTATTTCATCCAATATAAGCATGAGAAATAAGAGATAGTAATGACATTTTATTATGAATTGTGATCAACAATACAATATGCTCCAACAACAATACAATATACTCCAACAACAATAACTAAATTATTCTATGCAGCTATAACATGCCCCTAAGAACACAAGTAATAATAAGAAACTGTAAAGTAATGCCAATGTATCTACTATAGATGGTACTCAACTTATTCAAGTGAAAACATGGTTGCAAACCCTCCCACGTCTGCAATAAGTCCACAATTTTCCTCCAATTACCATCTTCTCAACCAAGCAACCTCTCAGTCCTCCTATACCCACACCGAACAGACCCTAAGGGCCCCCTATTCTTGGCTCCAAACCCTCACGCGACCTCCCTTACTCTTCACTACTCCACACAAGCTTGTGGCCTCCTCTAAATCCCGTGGCACAATTTAATGGGAAGCTCAGACCTCCCAAATACCTCTGTGACCTTTCCTTAACTCTTGGCTTGTAAGTGGAGAGGAAATCGTCCCTCTAGAAACCATGATTTCCTTAAACATCTTTGTTCCCTCTCTGTATCTCTACGAGACAAAAACATGGACAATTCGTCCCACCAAGGTGACTCCACCACTCTGCCAAGAAATGAAAAATTGGTTTCCAAAGTAGAATTTTGAACCTCCAATAAGTCGTTTCACCTAGACTGAAGACAAATCACAATGGAAGCTCTAAATAGAAAACCTTGGATGGATTTCCCTTATTTTTATCTAGGGTGGATACGTCACTACTGAAACCAAACTAGAAATGGAAGGGTTTTTCCCAAAACCCCAATGAAAACACTGGCTACAAGAGCACTTCAATAAGATATCAAATCATAATCATAATGTGAAGGCCTACCCCTTCTTTCATTCTTCCTCCAAGCCTTCTATATCTTTCCCTTTCTTGACCAAATCAAAATTCACCCTTATTCCTCCTTTATTTATTACTTAAACATTAAAAAAATATTTTTAATGTTTAAGTTATTAATAAATTATTTTTATTTAATGTCACTTTATGAATATTAAATCCTCTGCCAAAGTGACACCAAATAAATCCCCATGACTCCTTTTTTATGCTGACTATATCCTACAAGAGTCGCATAGGCTACTAAGTCATCCTTCGTCATGATCAATTGGAAGGGAACATTGCAAAAGACTTTGGTCTTGGCCAACTTGTTAAAGAAATATGCAACTAAAGGCAACAAATTTCGGTTCTTCATAGTCTGTTTGTTCAATTCTAGGTAATCCAAACACATCCTTAGCTTTGAAGTATCCTTCTTCTTATGGAAGAGAACTGTGGCACCATACAGTGACCTAGATGGATGAATGAAACATGTTTCATCAATTCTAACAATTGTCACTTCAATTCTTCCAACTTAGGTCCAAATAATAGGTAAAGATCTTTAGTTGATGGTTGCAACCTAGGCTCTAGCTCTATACAGTGGTCAATAGTATGTTGTGGTGGGCACAATTTCGACAAATCATCCAACATTATGTCTGTAAAGTTACCCAAAAAGTCAATGAGCTCAAGTGGAACAGGCATTCCCACTCCATCCTCTTGAACTTCCCCAATAATTTTTGCATAAATCTGTGATCCATTATGCCTTGCTACTCTCTTTATACTTACTGCAGACACTATCTACACCTTTCCACCATACTTCCTTGTGTTTGTGCTCACAACCCAAGCCTTTTGTTCACAAAATATAACCATCTTATCCATCTATGGCATGATGACCAAATGCATTTTCCTTAGGAACTCCTACCCAAACATCACCTCAAATTCATCCATAGGCATCACTATGAAGTTAGTTCGACCTTCCCACCTATCAAGTGGAATGTGAACTGAGGAGGCAACACCAACTGCTGCCCTTTCCTTAGAGTTTACTTCCTTCATTGTAGTTGTGCATGGAGAGACTCTAAGTCCCATCTCCTTTGCAACCTTATTCTTCAGAAAGTAATGCAAGGCTCTTGAGTCAACTAGAACTTGCACTGTTATTTCGTTGATAACTAGATCCACAAAACACAACTGATCGTCATGGTTTCCAAGATTTCCACCCAAGGCACCCAACACACCAATCCTTCATAGCTTGTTGAAAACTAAGCCTTTCCACTCTTTTTATGTTAAGTGAAAAAGACAAATAGAATTGCAATACAACATACCTGCATTCTGCTCATCTTTTGAAAACTGTGTGGGAGTGACCCTTGGTCCACCTATTGGTTCTGAGGTGCCTCATTGTAAGTCCATGTAGATCCTGGTTTGTTGCAAAAACCATGTCTTTTTTTTTTTAGGATGTGATGGAACACTCGACTAAAAATTCCTTGAGTCATCTATGACCTACTTTGGTTGTACAAGTTCATCTTCCTTTGTCCATGGAGTCATACTACTCTGGGTTGACCCACTCCCAAACTGTGCATATTCTTTCATACTCTGTGTTGTGTCTTCACAATGTTCTTCATTGCAAGAATTGTGAAACCGCTTCGATACCATCTATCACGCTCCCAATATTCATGCCCAAGTCTAACCTTGGCATCTTGTGGACATGCGGCACTGTAACGATTCTCACTTGGTAGCTTGGATCAACCAAGGATACTTCACCTGGACTATGCCACTCCACCTAGAGCATACCCATTCTATTTTCTAGGCTACATATGAGTCAAACGCTTGCTATGTGCAACTCAATTGTATACTTAGACAATTTTAACATTCCTTAACACTTATTCATTTTGGCATACAATAGAAAACATGTGAAATACAAGAGACATAGATATAGTGTAGGTGGCATCGGTGGTGCCTAATACCCAAATTTGTTTAATATATTGTGAAACATAAAAAATAAAATACAGAGAGGGCACTATTTTCCCAATTACAAAGATGGGAAGAGTCTCATGACTCTGCCCCATACAACAGAGCTATACAGACTTGTAGATTCGTCACACCAAGACTTCCTCCATTGCTCCTCCTTTCCTCAGCTTGTAGTGCACACCACTTGTGCACCCAACCTCAGAGTACCTCATGTCTCTTGCCTTGCTTATTTTCTTATGCTCTTGGTTGTGCATCATGTGCTCTTATATGGACTCCAAGGGTCACCATCATGAATCATTGTGTCCTTTGGGTGTGTTGCACCCCTTCACGAACCATCATGCCCAAATAAAATGTCATGCCCCTTCATGGACCCAGTTCTCCTAAACGATATTATGCACCCATCAACCGTCGCATCTCTTAGATGAGTGCACCCCATCCTTGGGCACGAGCCCCTTGCCTTGTGCTCTTCCTTATGTTGATCGTTGTGACTCTCCATGGGTGTGTCGACGTGGTCATCCAACCTCTCCAACATGCCCATGCTGCTAAGGGTAGACATGTCCACTCCTTGGGTAGACCATCCTTCTTATCATGATAAGATTTCAAATCTCAAGGAGAAAATGATGATTACTAATAACTAATTCACTTTCATTGCATGGTGAAATAGATAGATAGACTCTTCTAAAAACTCATTGGTAAAACACAATATGAGATTGAAGACAAAGTTCATTTTCCTATAAAATGCCCTTTATACAATGATATTAGATGTTCTTATATGTATAAAAGATATTAAAATACATCATCATCATCATATTTTAAAATCAACTTATAGATTATAAATTAGTGTATAAAAAATATGAGCACAAGCATGGGCATGTCCTAAGTGAGGCTTGAAGCTTGATGAGGTTTTTTATCAGTGCCTCACTTTAACCAACATGACAAGCCATCATTGACACATAAATTTATAATTTTATTTGAATAGCATATCTATTTGTAACATAATATCTTCAAGTGAGGATAGATACCATTGAAAATTTCAAAATTTGCACAGAATCTACTAGCCAACAATGTTCCATGTATTGACAAGTGGCACCCCTTTGTGAGCATTACACATCATAATATCAATATTACACCTGGAGTTTAGTTATCCAAATTTCCAACCTTGTTGCTACATATTGTGTGGCACTTGTTAGCATTATCCATACAAACACACTTAAATTAAGCACAACTTTTAAAACTTTTACACACACTTAAATTCCATACAACTTTTAAAATTTTTACATGACATTTATTTTTGCCTAAAATATTTCTAGTAAAATTTAACTTAGCCACCAAATTTAAATAAATTGGTGTAACCATAACACTGACAATTCTAAAACTTAAAACCTCTCTTCTCATATATGAATTCACAACTTACAGGCTCATATTTATCTATGCTTGAATGCTAAATAACATGAATATTTTAAGAAAATTAATATTTTTTATTAAGTTCAATTATTACATGTATTTAATAAAAAACCACTTAAAATTCTTAATTTAGAATTTAAAGGGGAGGAATAGAACACCTTCACGTTCTTTCGAAACATCTTTCCACACTTTGCACCTTTTTGGGACTTAGTTGATTTTCCAATCATCCATGTGAGGGAATAAGACTCCCATTTCTGCATGACCTCCATCTTGCATTTCACATTCTGCAAGGATTTGGGACTCTGACGATTTTCCAATCATCCATGTGGAGGAATACCCATGCAGAGGAATAAACTCCTTCTTTTGTATGATATCTATCCTACATTTTGAATTCCATGAGGCTTTGGGACTTTGTCATTTTTCCAATCATCCATGTGGAGGAATAAGACTCCCTCTTTCACATGAAATCTATATTTCATTCCGCATTCTACAAGGTTTTGGGACTTAGAAAAATTTCCAATCATCCATTTGGAGGAATATCCATGCTGAGGAATAGGATTCTCGCTTTCGCATGACATCTATCCCATATACCACATTTCACAAGGCTTTAGGACTTAGTCAACTTTCGAACACCCATACAATACAAACCAAAAATCTCACCAACTTGGCCTAACACCATGGATATTCCATTGTGTAAATCCATGTCACCGCCACCACGCCACTTGAAACGTGGCCTCCACGTCACCAGGTACAAAAAATTTCTTTATTTTCCAAAAATTTCAAAAAGTCATAATTTTTTGAAATTTCTTGTTTTGTTTGAAAAATGTTCTTTTCTTTTCTAGATTCCATGGGAACTCTATACTTAGTTTCCCATGGATGAAATTGACCCTATCACTGTCAATTCAACATCCTATTTTCAAATTACATGCATGTTTCACTTAGAATTTATAAATTTTCACTATGAATTTCACCATTTTTTTCAAATTTGACAAAGACTTATGCTCTACAATAGCAAATTCATTAAATGTACACTAGTCTTTTTCCCATACAAGTCATGTTTTGAACCAAAATCTCCGATATCAATCTTTTATGTCCCTAGATACTCATCGAGACACACTACGATTTTTTTTTTTCTCTAATACCATTTTGTAACATGCCCAATTGTCTGGTTGGGCCACGTTACTATGAAACTGACTATCATTCAATTCAAAATAAGTAAATATAAATAACATGAGATATATGCGCATAAAAATACCATTAATAATTAAAATCATGAATGCAACTAATTTAAACATGCACAACAACAATTAACACACACACCAACATTCAAATATATAAAATATTGAGTAAATGCATCATTCAATCATATCATTAAAATTGTAAATGAAACGATGATTAAAACATTTATCTTTTAAAAACAAATTACAAAATCAGATGTTGACAAAGGATGTTCCACCCAACCATAGACTTTGTTGCTCCAATTCTCTCAACAACAAGTCACCCCCAAGCTGGGGTTATGCATCCACCAGGACATAAAAGATCCTATGGGTGTCTACAGTCCACTGTAGTAGCTCAAAACTCACTGAAAACATAGTGGTACAACTCCTACAACATTTTCTACCACCCAACTCTCTTTCCCATTAACCTACAAAACCCAAGGGATGATATTTCATTCTCTACACTATATTTCCTTAGACAATCTCCATCCCCTCTAGGGGTTCAATACAGATCGACCAAGAATATCTCTACTGGGGGCTCCAGGAAATCCAACTGGAAAAAGGAATGCTCACACAACGAGATCACTCGCTTTTGGGTAAATTTTCTCAATAGAGAATCACTCACATGCATAAAAATGCATTTTCAACATAAGTTTTAGCTATAGAAAGTTGTCTTTAATGCCCACTATGACTGACCACTCTTTCTCCACACTTAGTTATGGTTTTCCTCACTTATTGCTAAAAAAAAAAATATTTGTTTCCTCCTCGAATTTCCTCTTTTCCCATGCTTGCTTGACTCTTATGTTTCTCCCCAATATGATTACAATCAACCCCTACTCCCCTAATTGAGTGGCCTAACTTCCCCACTCAACCTCTTACTTGAATTCAATGATTTGAGTGCTTAATATGTCAAACGAATAAATGGTTAAATGAAAAATTGATTAATCAATATGGATTAAGAATCGAGGCATATGCATACCCCTAAAAACCCCCATTAATCCCCTCTCTCTTGTGGAATCATATTCACCCCATTACTCTAGTCTTTACTCGCCTACAGTTGGCGATGTATTTCATTTTATTATTTTCAATCTATAATGTTTATATATTACATCACTTTGCCCACGACCATTCATAATACTAAAAAATATATAATGTTGCATCAAGGATAAAAATTGTGATGTCACATTTGAGCACTCTAGCTAAAGATATTTGATCTGCAAATCACGCATTCGTCCCCAGAAAAAAACCTGAAGAATCGTTGATTTTAATTGCCAATAACTTAAATTCCTAGACTCCATTTTGGATGTTTTTTTTAAATCGATTGTTTTTGGAGAACAATTCATATAAGTAATCTGTTCCTTCAAATTTTGCAGAAAAAGTTTAAGAATGCAATCTGAAGTGCACCGCCCCCTTTTTTCCTTTGAAAAAATATGCAAAAAAAAATGCCCCTTTTTTGACCCAAGAAAGAGCTTTGATACCAAATGTTATATACCTTAGCTTTGAAAATATAATAGAGAATCAAATCACTCACATAAAATAATAAACACAAGAGAAATTGTAGAGAAAACTCTTGAGGTATGGTAACACCATCTATTATTTCTTATGGAAGGAATGCACTCCTAAGAAATCCTTACTTGTTACAATAACAATATTCTTCACCATGCCCATTACATTCCTTATACTTATTTATATGGTACTATTTATCTCCTAGGAACATTGTAGTAGGTGGAACCTTCTAGTAAGCCTTCTTACATTCATTGACCTCCAAGGAACATTCTAGTAGGTACAACCTTCAAGTAAGTCTTCTTCCTTTGATTATGTTCACACTATTACATGGGCCTTATTTATTAAAAATGGCCTCCATAAATATAAATACCTAGCTATATATCTAATCTTGTTCTCCTTGGGTACCTCCCTAGGTACCCCATATTACCTTCTTTAGTATACTACAACCTAACTCTCTATAACCTAAACTCATTGGGGACATGCACATAAAAAAAATAGAGAGCATATTGATCTAATACCATTGATTGGGATTAGATTGAGAATGCAATGAAAGAACACAATATTGCGGACAAAACATAAGTACAATAGTGAAAACCAAATTCTAATTATGAATCAAATGGTGAAAAATACTGCAAAGTACATATCAATATAAAGTAGCTAAAATGGTGGTAGCTTATCTATAAGAAGAGATGTAACAACTACACTCATTCAAAAAAATCCTATAACAAAACAATGAGACTACATTTTATAATAATGCCAACAAAAATGCAACCCTAACCCTAGAATGATCAAGGCCAGGCAGGAATGTTGATTGGAGAAATCTACATTATCTGAAAAAAGGGAGCCTTACCGATATCATAAATTTTTACTAGGTGCTCCATTTTGGGTCTTATTTTGGTTAATATGATAAACAATAGAAAATTGAGTCAAGTTGTCGGTTGATATGCATAATTTCCTTGAAAAATATGTGGAAAAACCCCAAAATGCTAGTATCATGATCATGTAATACCTTGAGTTCCACCTCAATGGGATCCTTCAATCCTTGACATTCTTGCTAAAGCCTAGCTCACTAAAACTTATTTTTTCAACAATTTTAAACCAACTTGGTGGAGATCAGAACTTCCAAAAGATACATTCAATAGTTCAAATTGAATAAGGGATTTTTATGAAGTGCTTACCATGCTTGATTAAGTGGTGGTTTATTGTGCCAAGAGGTGCTTTCTACAACCTAGTATGAGGAAGATGTGTAATTCCTTCCATGTTCAACATGGAGTTGTTGTGTCATGAAGCGCTTTCTACAACCTAGTATGAGGAATACATGTAATTCCTTCCATGCTCAACATGGAGTTGACACCATTATCATGTGGCATTTAAAAAAGATATTAATAACAAAACAATTTCAATGTCGACTATAAATAAAATATTTCAATGTTCACCTTAAGTAAAATATTTTTATATCAACTTTATATATAAAGTAATTCAAAGCACTGTTTTTTAATTTTGTCGATAGGTGTTTTCTATATCCCAGTAAATTTTAGTGTAATTCCTTCAGTGCTTAACATGGAGTTAAAACACTTAATTTTTTTTCAATGTCAATAATATATATATATATATATATATATATATATATATATATATAATCCATCTTAACTCTAGATCTATAATGGGTTGATAGAGATCAAGTCCTTCAAGGTGATTTTTTTTAATTGAAAAAATAGGAGGAAAGGTTTGCACATCTAGGGATTTGATCTTTCTAGGTGCATGATAAATACAGAGTTAAGATGGATCTACATTGGCACATTTTGAGTGGAGACATACCTCCTAGAAATTTCAAATTCCTCTCCATTAATCTCTTTAATTTCTTCTTGCAGCTTAGCCACTTTTTCTTACAACTAGTTCTGCATTTGTAATTGTCTTACCATTGTTATCAATGCTTCATTCTATGCTTGAATTTGTCAATTCATAACACAATACATTTTTCTCTTTTCAAGGCCTTTCCCACGATTAGTTTATTACAATGTATATAGGGTTGAGATACATTATTCATGTACCAACTTGGTCTGTAACAACCATAGTTATTCCACCCATAATGTGCCATCACATAGGCTTGCAAAAGTTCTATTTGTGATTCAATATTACTACTACCACCCACTCCTCTATTCAATAATGCATACACATTCTTACTGTAAATAATATCCATTGATGGAAACTGAATAGTACATAGTGAAATGAACTAGCATATACAATATTGTGAAAAGAGTGTCATTCATATCCATCGATGGAAACTTAATAGTACATAGTGAAATGAACTAGCATATACAATATTGTGAAAGGAGTGTCATTTGAATGTTTTTGTTACTGTTGTTATTCCTAGTTTTCAAGTCCAATCTAAAATATATAGCGATGGTCATTTATATTTCCATAAAAGAACAAGAACCATAATCAAATTAAAGAAACACATGTTATTTTCCTTGAAGAAAATTTTTTGCTCGAGAAAGACTCCAACATTCAACAACAACGTTCATTACGAAATCCAATTTCCATACCATTCTTTTTAGGAAACACATGTCACTGATATTTTGTGTTTTTTTTCCCTCTTTGTTGTGTATTGTTTGCCTAGAGTTTCACTCTCGCACAAATGTTGCTCCACTGTGGATATGTCTCATCGTAGAACCTCCGAGTTTAGAAAAGTGCTATGGTTTTTAAAATTTAGTTTAGAAAAGTGCTATGGTTTTAAAATTTTGCAATACGGTATAGGGTATTAGTGTAGTAAATAATAATTGTTGTTTTTTTGAGTTTTCCTTGTAAATGTTTTTGGCAAAATTATTGGAATTATAAATTTAATTAATAAAATTATTGTAATTACAAGTTTTTGCATCTAGTAGCAAGGTGCTCTACAATGTAGTATGGGGGAGATGATGTTAGTGTGATGAGGTGTTGTGTGATTCGCTTAACTAATAAAAAAATAAAGTCCACTTACTTAATAATAATAAAAATGAAATAATAACTAAAATCGACTTAATTAAAAAAACAATAATAATAATAAAAAAATAAAAAGAAATAAAAAAAGTTACACCTTAAGAATTTGGATCCCTCCCAATGTTTAATAAATTCGAATTTAACATAAATTAATAAAATTGCAATAAAATAATTATTTATTTTGTGACTTTTATTTATAAATTTAATATTTTTTTTACAAATTATAAATTTTAAATAAAATTGTAGTGCACAAATTTATTTCAATAAAAAGAAAATCTATAAAATTATCTATAAAATAAACATTAAAAATACAAAATTTAATTATCAAACCATTACGAAATTCCATAAAATAACTTATGGGAAAAATAATAATACTACACAAATACTCTCCTCTTTAGGAGAACATGCTTGTATTCATTTTCCATTGGGCCCATTTCTCCTCGTTTTGGACCTCTTGAAGCATTTATCTTCAAACCAATGAAGCCCTAAAGGTTACATGCTTTTGACACGCACTTCTCCAATAATTCCACTTTTGGTCGAGCTTCCCATTTTGTACTTGGATTTAATCTCCTCACAGTTGCGATATTGAAATTCCCCTTGCCTATTTGTGAATTAATTGATATCCATTTTTTGGGTTGATATTTATATAGTTTAAATAATTTTAAAAATATATATTGACTAATTTAAAAAATACAACCCTAAACTATACTTTTTGTTATCGGCTTGGGAGCGGGACCATTTAAATTCTATTCTTTTCCCAGACCAATCTAAAAGGTTGGTTCTAGATTCTGAAAAGAATTCTTATCTTAATATTTTGATTTCAGTTGTGGACAGGGACGTTTCTTCGAGTCATTGTGGGGTTTCATCTATTGAGGTGGTAACAGACCTCTCTTTTAGTCATGTTGGGATAGAGGTGGATACTTCTATTGCTCTCGGTTTTGCTGAACCGGATCTCAGTGATAGTGCTCTGGATAGAATGTTAACAGACGTACTTCCTTCCATGCATAGGACTTCTAACTCTCAACTGATTCTGACCTTCTTGGGTATTACTCCTGTGGTGAGGCCATCTGTTATAGGGACTTCTACTGATAGTCAAGGGAAGGGACCCATTGTTGTTACTAATCATGCGTAGTCAAGGGGATTGGGGTATGAAGTTTCCCCAATCAAAATAAGAAGTGCCCGTAGGAAGGCGGGGTCTACAACAACACTCCACTTACTGTCACTAATACTACTACCGATCTTGGGGGGCTTAGAGGATTAAAAGCCTTGGAAAGGGCTAAATCATGATCTTAGTTTCCTTCAATACCAGAGGGGTAGAAGGACCCCTGAAACAAGCCTCCCTTCATAGACTATTGACAAAAACTTCTCCATCTATTATCTTATTACAAGAAACTATGGTGACTGCGGATAAGGTAAGGCTTTTTATGAATAAACTCCAGCCCGATTGGATGATATGTGTTGTTAGTGCTGTGGGAACATCTTATGGATTACTTGCTTCTTGGGATCCCAACTTTTTTGCTCTAGATCCTTATCTAAGTACTGGTGGTATTCTTTTGTCAGGATACTCCCTAATGGACCGAAGAAATCTATCACTTTTGAATGTTTACAGACCCTGTCAGGACCGAAAAGATTTCTGGGTTTCGGTGGATGCTACAGGTATTTTAGCACAAAAGGATCTCATTATAGATGGAGATTTGAATTTTACTACCTCTTCTGCGGAGGTTTGGGGGCATTCAGCATTGCAAGACTCTTTGGCTGGTTTTTCAAATCGCTATTAAAAAAAACTCTTTAGTGGATGTAGCTCCTGTTGAGATTGTTCTGACGTGGAGGAATGGTCGATCAAGTGGTGACAGTATTGCAAAAAGGCTCGACGGGATTTATATAGCTGAGGATCTCTTGGCTACAACACAGAGGTATAGGACTTGGGTACAATTTCCTTTCCTGTCTGACCATGCTTCGGTTCTCCTTGAGTTGGTGTGGGGATTCCGGCGGTGGCTTATCCATTTAAACTAAACCTTGTTTGGATTGGGGAGGATTCTTTTGTGGAGATGGTAAAGGATGTCTGGAATGATCCAGGTCTTCATCATATTATAGGTGCACAATGAAGACTGGTGGGGAAACTCACTTCTTTAAAAATGCGAGTCAAATGATGAGCAAAGGATAAGCGTCTTCGGGATATGATGGACCTGAACAAGATTGAAGAATCTCTGGAAAGCAGTTATAAATAGATGATTCAAGGAAATTTTACAGAAAACATTGGTCAAAAAGTTATCAACCTTGAAGCAGAGAGAAACAAGTTACTGTTGGTAGAGGAAGAACAATGGCGACACAAAAGTAGAGCTATATGGATTAAAAGTGGTGATAAGAACACAAAGTTATTTCACCATTTTGCTAGCTATAGGTGAAACAAAAAATTTATCTGGGAGATTAATGATGGCACAGGGGACATACATACGGGGCAACAATCTATCAAGAATGAAGCATTAAATTTTTTTAAATCCTTCTTTAATGATACTGGCCAGAATACTATTGTAGATCAGATCAACTCGGTTAGGTTGTTCCCTAGCTTTGTGTAGGAGGATGAATTACTCCTATTGGAAAAAGTTGTTACAAAGGATGAAATTCATGAGATTCTACTGGGCTTTGCTAAGGACAAAAGTCCTGGTCTAGATGGATGGACTGTGGATTTCTTCTTATCCTTCTTCGAGTTGGTTGGATAGGAGTTATTAGATATGGTTGAAGAAACTAGAATTAGAGGGGAGGTTGTCAGTTCGATTAACTCAACTTTTCTGGCCTTCATACCAAAAGTGAATAATCCCTCAGCGTTCAGTGATTTTCGGCTGATAGCCTTATGCAATTTATGCTACAAGATAATTGCAAAAGTGATTGCCAAGAGAATTAGACCAATTATGTCCAGATATTTATTAGAAGAGCAACTGGGTTTTCTTAAAGGTAGGAAAATTATTGATGCTATCGACACTAATCAAGAATGTTTACATAGTATTAAAAGTAAAAAACTACAAGCCATAATTCTAAAACTCGATTTAAAAAAGGCTTATGATTGTACCAATTGGGATTATCTAAGATTAATTATGTTACAGTGTGGATTTGGTATTCCAACTACCAATTGGATTATGGCTTGTGTTTCCTCTACTACTTATGCTATTCTGATTAATGGGGAGGCTTCTAATTTTTTTTAAAGCAACAGAGGACTTAGAGAGGGATGTCCGTTGTCACCCCTACTTTTCATTATGGTTATGGAAGGGCTAAGTCTTGCTCTTAAAAAATAAAAAGTTGAAGGTACTATCATCGGAATTAAGGTCTCCAGATTGATTAAATTTCTTCATCTTTTATTTGTTGATGTTATTCTTATTATGACTAAAGCGACCCCGGTGGAGTGGGAGAAAATTAAAGATATTCTTCAAAATTTATGTCGTGCCTCAGGACTGGTGATCAATGCTTAGAAGTCTGTCTTTCTACATTCGGGGGTCCCTCTGGAAACTCTCAGAACTATACAAGATATACTTCTCTTTTCCTGTAAAGAAATTGCTTTGGGTTTCAAATATTTGGGGTATGTGTTGAAACTAGACAGTTATAAAACAGATGATTGGCAATGGTTAATCGACAAGTACGAGTCTCGGATAACTCATTGGAGTAACATATGGTTGTACCTTGGGGGTCATTTTGTATTGATAAAGGCGGTCTTAGAGAGCCAACTTTTCTATTGGATGTCTCTTTCTCTTATCTCGACAACTGTTCTTCATAGAATTCGTAAGATGAGCATTGATTTCCTCTGGTTAGGTAACAATTTAAAGCATAGGTATCATTTAAGCAGATGGCAGTCCATAGCAAGACCCAAACATTATGGAGGTTGGGGCCTTCGAAATATTTCCATTTTCTATAGAGCATTGGCTTCAAACACCTTGTGGAGAGCTCTGATGAAACAAGGAATTTGGAAAAGGGTTCTAAAGGACAAGTACTTTCCGCATGGTTCAATTCTGAACTGGTTACGTTCGACGGATACGGTTCACCCTTATGGATCTCAGATGTGGAAAAATCTACGAAACACCTTGCCAATCATTCTTTAGTGGATGGCATGGAAGCCAGGCTTGGGTCACTCAATTATAGTTGGGAAGGATGTGATTTTAGGCCTGAGACAGGATGCCTTTCTGTCTCAAGAATTGGTGACCTGACGAAATCAAAAGGATATCCATATTTTATATCAAGCGAGTCGGTTGATGATTGGGAGCGCGACAGATACAAGTTGGATTAGTAGTGAAGAGTTGGGGATGGAAGAGAATCTAGCAGAGGAATGGGATTTCTACAGGCAATATTTGATTGAATCTAGTATCTCATTAGTTGATAGACAAGATGAGTTGATATGGATTGGGGGTGATATGTCTGGACATATCTCCTTCAAGAATGTATACGAAGCTTTATCCAATAAACTGTGGAAATACAAACTCGGGGGCTGGAGGAGAAAACTTTGGAAGTGGGACTGCCCTTTGAAGTTAAAGCTCTTCGTATGGCTTATAGATGAAAATAAGATATTATCATGGAAAAATTTACAGAAGAGAGGATGGAAGGGGCCAGGTTTATGTAATCTGTGCAAAAATAAAAGAGAATCTACAAAACATTTATTTGTAAACTGCTCCTTCACTCTTTCAGTTTGGGATGAAATCAAAAAGGTTTTAAATCTATTTATTGGATGGAATGGCAATTTGATGGTTGAATGTTTCCAAAATTAGGCTTTACAGAACTCTAATATGATTTCTCTCTCGACCTATATTTGTTGGTACATTTGGATAGATAGGAATAAGTCCATCTTTGAAGAAATGTCGCCTTCACTTCAAAGAATTGTTTATCTAGCCTAAGGAGCTATGGGTGTATCAAAGAATTTTCATAAAGATTGTATTCCAAGGTATATTGCCACTACTTTTCTTGTAGATAAAAATATTTCTTGGTTTGATGGAGCTACTCAACAAAATGGTCTTCTTAGTGGCGCTGGTGGTGTCATAAAACTTGATGATCTTAGAGAATACAGATGGATACTAAAATGTGGAAAAGGAACAAATTCCAGGCCTGAACTTATGGGAGCTTGGGCTACAATAACTCTTGCGGCTAGACTCACAGTTTTTGATTTACATGTTTTCGGGGACTCAAATATAGTCATTGATTGGCTCAATCGAAAAGGTGCACTAATGGTGGCAAATCTTGATGGTTGGAAGGATAGAATAGATGAACTCTTTCCACTTTTCATATCCATCTCCTTTGCGCACATATACAGGGAAGAGTACAAACAAGCGGATCACCTTTCAAAAAAGGCTCTCTATAGTTGTCGAGGGAGAATTGCATATAATCTTTGGGTGGTGGCCATGAGGGCCCTACCCTTTTCATAAATCTGTAGTATTTTCCCAAGGTCTCTCTATGTCTTTGTGTCTCTATGGGGGCAAGACTTAGTATTTTTTTGTTTCTCCTCTTGGATAGAGGATCCTAGATGGACTGTTAGTCTTTTTGCCGCTTGGAAGCAGTTATAGGATATAGTCACTTTTTTTTGGTCTTTTGATCCACTCTATATGGATGTTATCTTCTATGTAATGGACTATCCATATGGGATGTTTTTTCTCATTTAGTGAAGAATTGTTTATTGTAAAAATATTCTATTATTATCAATATAATGTGGAATTTTTATTGGAAAAAAAAACTTGAGTGGATATAATGGTTAAGAATATGTATTTCCTCCTTTGAAGTTATAAGTTCAAATTCAAAAGAATATATGTACACCTCAATAGATGGGGGTAGGGTAGAGTATGTACACCTCACCCTAGGGTATGTAGAGGGAATTAGAATAGGGTATGTACACCTCTATATAGTGTCAAATAGCTACATGGAAGAGGCAAAAGATATCATAAATTGTTGTTTCACTATAACCTTAAAATTAAATTAAAATATTATTATTATTAAGTTAATATATTTAAAAAACATATAAAATGAAAAAAAAAATGTTTCTATCCCCACACATATATAATAATTAGGTCACACAAATTAAACATTTATACATAAATTATGGAAACAACAATACATCAACCCTTTTCCAATTACCACACATATAATAATTTAATCACCAAAAAGAAATGATGCATTGTGATTATTAATATAAATTATGGAAACAATAAACCCTTTTCCAATTACCACACATATAATAATTTAATCACCAAAAAGAAATGATGCATTGTGATTATTAATATAAATTATGGAAACAATAATGTATCAA